>SJYV01002590.1:918971-1021174 GCA_006410875.1 Neotragus pygmaeus
TCTTCTCCAACACCACAGATCAAAAGCATCAATTCTTCACCGCTCAGCTTTCTTCACAGTCCAACTCTCACATCCATACATGACCACTGGAAAAACCATAGCCTTGACTAGACGGACCTTTGTTGGCAAAGTAATGTCTCTGCTTTTTAATATGCTATCTAGGTTGGTCATAACTTTTCTTCCAAGGGGTAAGCGTCTTTTAATTTCATGGCTGCAGTCACCATCTGTAGTGATTTTGGAGCCCCCTCAAAACTTAGGCACTTATTAAATTCCTTGAATGTACTTAGTATTCATGCTAATGAATCTTAACTTTGTAAGAGATTTCAGGAAGTTAAATGATCCAAGCTTCTCACTCCAGACAGATAACCTTCAACACAGATGGTTGGTTTTTCTCTTTTTAGTTGTTAAAAAAATGTAAAGAGATTAAGATTATCTAACCTTCCTTGTTAAACCAGGGCCTTGTGGATATGCAGTAAGTCTTCACTGACAATTGCAAAATTTAATCATCTTTTCATTCAAGATCTTCCCTTTGACAAAATGCACTTTTCTTGGTAGAATTTGAATCTTTGGGGAGGAGTAAGGGTAAGGAGTATGCTTTGTACAACAGGAGTCCAAATCCTTAGGTTAGCCTAGAATTAGCATGGGAGAAGTCAGTGAGATGAAATGTGTGGGACCATCTGAGAGTTCTAAATAGTTGCATATGGCTTGGAATGAGGTAGAAGAAAGGATGGGAAAATAGATGAGAGAGAGATGTTGTACCCTGATGGAAAGGACTCTTCTATGTAGCAGTAAGGGTTTTGACTTTTATGCTATAGTTTACAAGAATCATGGAAAAGTTTCAGTAACAGAGGTGTTTGCCCATGTTGAGAACAGATACATGCTCCATAAGGCTAAAAGTAAGGTCTTTTAAGGAAGTTAAAAGAAACACATTTTATCTTCTAGGCTTGAATTTTGTAGCATGTCCTGTAGAGTTGATAATTCATTTGTTCTGAAAATGGGTAAAAAAATTATAGCAGTGCTTTCCATTTGAGTGAGAGAGGGCAGATGAATTCCTTGATGCTGGGAGGATTACCAACAGAGGCAGTCAGGACTTCCTGGTGGTCCAGTGGCTAAGAATTTGCACTCCCAATGCAGGGGCCCCAGTTTGATTCCTGATCAGGGAACTAGTGGAGTAGGAAATGGCAGCCCACTCCAGTATTCTTGCCTGGAGAATTCCATGGACAGAGGAGCCTGGAGGGCTATAGTCTATCAGGTTGCGAAGAGTCGGACATGACTGAAGTGACTTAGCACACACACACTCAGGGAACTAGATGCTACAACTAAGACTCAGTGCAGCCGAATAAATAAATAATTTTTTTGTTTAAAGCACAATCATGCATGTGTACCCATGGCTGATTCATGTCAACGTATGGCAAAAACCATCACAATGTTGTAATTATCCTCCAATTAAAATAATTAAATAAAAAAAAAGCAATGAGGTCCTACTGTATAGCCCAGGAAACTATATTCAATATCTTGCAATAAATTATAAAGGTAGAGAAACTGAAAAAGCATCTAAAGTATATATATATGTATATAAGAGTATATATATGTGTATGTATAAATATGTACCTAACTGAATCACTTTGCCGTACAGTAGAAGCTAACAGAACAATATGAATCAACTATACCTCAGCTTTTAAAATTTCTTAATAAATAACCTAAAAAAATAAAAGCATACTCACACTCTGCTTTTTTTTTTTAAAGGCTATGAAATACATTTTTCTTCAAGGCTGTAAAAGGAAGTGATTCCATATTGGTTTGGATGGGTAGATATACTCTAAAGACAGATAGTTTGCTTGTTGGACCCTAAATATTTTTTCTATGTTATATATGGTTGATCATGATTGCAGGATACCCAATAATCATGAATATGAATTATTAAAATGTAAAATGTTTGCCTCAAAAATTTTCTGTCAACAGTTTGTGACGGAAGTCTTTGTATGGTGTATATGTAAAACTTCACTTCTATAATTTATCTAAAATACACTAAGCCAGGCCTGTACAATGGACTTTCTGTAGTGGTAGAAGGTTCTATAATGTGGTTATGCCTTACTGAGCATTTGATAAGTTGCTCTCAAGACTAAAGAATAAATTTTAAATTTTATTTAATTTTAGCTTAAAATTTATAACCACTGAATAATATTTTCAGACGGAAATGCNCTTCTATAATTTATCTAAAATACACTAAGCCAGGCCTGTACAATGGACTTTCTGTAGTGGTAGAAGGTTCTATAATGTGGTTATGCCTTACTGAGCATTTGATAAGTTGCTCTCAAGACTAAAGAATAAATTTTAAATTTTATTTAATTTTAGCTTAAAATTTATAACCACTGAATAATATTTTCAGACGGAAATGCCGATGAATTCTGTTGTCTTAACCTTTCTTTTTTCATTTAGAAAAGAGTATTATTTTCTTTATTATTTTTCTTTCCTGACCTGTGCTCTATCCCTTTCCATTTTCTTGTTATTTTGCATTTTATCCTGACAATATTACAGTGTATGGGTAAACGAATCTATTTCTTTTACTTGAACTCAGATTGATAATACAAAGGCATTCACTAGTTATTTGTCGTTTGATAAAGGTGTTTTTAGTTCCTCTTTCTCTTTTAAGGGCGAAAAAAATCACTTAATTATTTGCCACTGCACCACTTAACTAAATTTTAAGTCCTCTTTTTAATGTTGTACTAACGTAACAGTGTCCAAGTCTGTGTTCCATCTGATTTTATGATTTGAGGTATTTAATACATACACAGATTATTCTCAGATTGTTCTTGGCCTTGTTTTAGCCAGAATTTAAACAAAATCCAAGGACTTCCGTAGCAGTCCAGTGGTTTAAAACTACACTTGCACTGCCGTGGGCATGGGCTCAGTCCCTGGTCTGGGGATCCCTGCATACTACCAGGTGCTCCCTTCCCTCCTCCAGAATCTGTTCTTGTCCTCTTCACTAGCCATTCTGCCCCTAACAGTTTTGTATTGATTGTGATAGTACCCCCTGAATTCTGAATGAAAAAGGGCATTCTATTTTAGGGGTCAAGATAATCCTTCGTTTGGAGGAGGAGCCTTTGTTTAATGCAAGGCTGAAGAAAGTTTATAGCTATGTTGCATAGAAAATTATATTCACTCATGAAAAAAAATTATACTCATTGTGGAAAAGGAAGTCTGATAGAGTTAAATACAGAATTGTGGGAGAAAATTTTTTTATTTTCTTGCTGAGCTCAGTCATTTTCTTAAGAGATTAAATGTTTGCTTTTATAATTTGACTGTGTTTGAATAAATGAAAGACTTCTCTAGCAGAATCCTTGGCTGCCTATGATGCAGTTCAACACCTTGGTCTGTTATATGTGATTTTCTCTTTAGTTTCAGTTCAGTTCAGTCGCTTTCCGGGGCTTTTGTAGATGAAGGAAGAGAGTGTATTGATGGATTTATTGCTACGGTGGTACCTTGGTATAACTTCTGTTTCATTATAGATGCAAGTGTTTATTTCAAAGTGAACAAATGAAGAAGCTGTGTTTGGGTGTAATGAGCTCTGTGCGGGGTCCAGTTCCTTCTCGCTCTGTTCCTCCAGGGTCATGTGCCCTCAGGGAGCTTCTGCTACTGTTGCTGCCCTGAGGTCAGCTATGTTCCCTGTGGCAATGTGGCCCCTATTTCATGGTCCCCTGAAACTTTGTTTCTCTGAGTTACATTAATGTATTTAATGATGATGGCAAAGGTTTTTTTAATGACTGATTTTCATAGTAGTAAAGGAACTACTACTGATTTTCATAGTAGTAAAACTTCCCTGCTGTTTCACCTACCTGATTGTTTAAAGGAATCACAGATTTTTGTGGAGAACATTAAAGGCCTTCTGATTCTTAGGACTAGATGTTATGAAATATCTGTAGAAATATTTTTAGGTGAATGCCAATCAAGTGTTTTCCAAGAAATTCTTCAAATTTAATGTTTTAAAAGTGGATCCACAGAAGTTGACTTTTTCTAAAGATGAGGCTTTCTCTAGTTACCTGATGTGATTTGGTGCTTTTTGTAATTCTAAACTTTTAAATTCCCATGGCATTGTTCAGTGGTATTGCTCCTTGCGTGCATGTAAGTTAAAACCTCTATATCTGCAAATGTGAAATTGTAGCGTGACTGACATCATGTCCCCCAGGAAGCCCAATACAGCCCATAGCAGCCTTTTTCTAGTCATAGAGCACATCACTGTTTCTTTTCTTGCACTTTTTGCATTTAAGTGCATGTGGTACAGAATAATGTATTTAAATTTAAACACTAGAATAACATTTAGCTCAATGATAGCCTCATGCTTTGAGAAGCACATAGACGACAAGAGCTCATGTGAAGAAACTGAAGATCTACTGTCATGTCTCATTTTATTCCAAGTCATAGGCTTATTGAAAGGAATGTTTGGAGCAGTCATCACATTATCAAAAGTGTTATTTTCTCTCTAACTTTAATGTATCATAGTTGAGATGATAAAGGTAGAAGTGTACTTATGAATGATGTGGCTCAGTTATAAGAATTTGTTTTTATTAACTAATCAAAAGCATTTAACTTGTTTTTTTGACCAGGCTTATATGGCTGAATGTAATGATGAAAATTATCATAGCAAGAAGGGAAATTAGAGGTCCAATTTATCCTCCACCGTTATTTTCTGCATTAGAAAAGCCAATGCCTGAACTAGTGAAGTGATTCATCTAAGTGTCCAGATAGGATTCTTGTAAACTTTCAGTGTTTATAAAGTTAAGAAATTTGGAGTCTTAGAACACTGCACAAGGCAATTGGTTTGCCTAGATACCTTCTCTTAAGAAAACCAAGAATGATTATTTTAAATTATATTAGTACTCTACTTTAATATCTGCTCAAGCAAGAGCATGGAAGAAGTAATATTAAATGCCTTTCGTTTTATAGCACATTTTCATATTCACTATTAATTCTTCAAGAAGTCCTTACAGATGCATACTATAGATGGTTCTAGTCCCACTTTATAAATAAGAAACCAGTATGTTATGTTTTAACAGTGTCATACCGCAGTTAAGTCAAAGAGATCCTCTCAAAGCCATATTTTGTAGCTCCAACAACTGTGCTTACATATTATCTGACAATGTTGAGTATTTTTGTGTAGTAGGTGTCCTGAGTCAGGTTGCATGCATTTAATAATTGAGTTTGTACTCATTTCTTTCTCCACTGACTTCAACATACAAGCAACCAAGAAGGAAAGAGATTAAGAGTGCTAACTTTTGCTTTGAAACAGAGCAAATATAACGAGGATACACAGACAGAGTTCAGACAGTTGCTGTCTAGTACTCCACTGTTCGTCCTGATTTACTGTTGTGTATCATAGTACTTCACACGCAACTACCTGATTCTAGAAGGCGTTTAAGCTACAAACCATTCACATAAAGGGAAAGCTTCTCTTATCTGGAAATGCTTCTCATCAGCAGATTTCACTCATATGGGGTCCCTTTTCTCCTGACAGTTCTAGGCAAGTGAAAGATTGCTGTCACTAACTGTCAACACTGGTAAAATTTATCGTTGATGTCTTCAGTATTCAAAATATCTGGCTCTGAAATAGATAGGCTTAATACAGAAGGTTTCATTGGTTAGTGAAGAAGTTAGAATAGAAGATGAAGGAAGTGAAAGTGATCTGTCTCAGTTTCTTTTTTGATTTCTTCTTTATCCATATGCTGGCCCTTCCTCAGAGTCTCTGTACAAGGTCTGTGCTCTTCTTGCTGCTCTCTCTGAAGATGATCTCATCTCTCACGTTTCATTTCTCATGTTTCCATGGTGTTGAGTACCATCTGTGAGCAGACTTTTGAACTTATACCTCCAATTCTCCTTTCTGAGCTACAGACATATATATCCAGCTGCCTGCTTTACATCAGTACCTAAAATCTACTGAAATGTCAAATTTAAGCTGCCCGATACCAAACTCATTATTTGGTTAATCTTTCCTCACTGTGCTGGTAGATAGGTTATATGGCCAATCTGTGCTTCGCTTTTCTGTTTTGTAAAATGTATTTGTTGTTGTTGTTGGTTAGTCGCTCAGTCATGTCACATGTCAGACTCTTTGCAAACCCATGGACTGCAGCATGCCAGGCTTCCCTGTCCTTCACCATCTTCTGGAACTTGCTCAAGCTCATGTCCATTGAGTCGGTGATGCCATCCAACCCTCTTATCTGCTGTCTTCCCCTTCACCTCCTGCCTTCAATCTTTCCCAGCATCAGGGTCTTTTCCAATGAGGCAGCTCTTCAAATCAGGTGGCCAAAGTATTGGACCTTCAAGTTCAGCATCAGTCCTTCCAATGAATATTCAGGATTGATTTTCTTTAGGATTGACTAGTTTGATCTCCTTGCAGTCCAAAGGACTCTCAAGAGTCTTCTCCAACACCACAGTTTAAAAGCGTCAATTCTTAGGCACACAGCCTTGTTTATGGTCCAACTCTCACATCCATACAGTTCAGTTTAGTTACTCAGTCATGTCCGACTCTTTGTGACCCCATGGACTGCAGCATACCAGACTCCCTGTCCATCTCCAACTCCCAGAGCTTGCTCAAACTCATGTCTGTCTAATCAGTGATGCCATCCAACCATCTCATCCTCTGTTGTCCCCTTCTCCTGCCTTCAAGCATCAGGGTCTTTTCCATTGAGTCAGTTCTTTGTATCAGGTGGCCAAAGTATTGGAGCTTCAGCATCAGTCCTTCCAATGAATGAATATTCAGGACTGATCTCCTTTAGGATGGACTGGTTGGATCTCCTTGCAGTCCAAGGGACTCTCAAGAGTCTTCTCCAACACCACAGTTCAAAAGCATCAATTCCTCAATGCTCAGCTTTCTTTATAGTCCAAATCCATACATGACTATTGGAAAACCATAGCTTTGACTATACAGACCTTTGTTGGCAAAGTGATGTCTCTACTTTTTAATATGCTGCCTAGATTTGTCATAGCTTCTCTTCCAAGGAGTAAGCATCTTTTAATTTCATGTCTCAGTCACCATCTGCAGTGATTTTGGAGCCCAAGAAAATAAAGTCTATCACTGTTTCCATTGTTTCCCCATTATTTGGCATGAAGTTTGACATTAGATGCCGTGATCTTCATTTTTTGAATGTTGAGTTTCAAGCCAACTTTTTCACTCTCTTCTTTCACCTTCAAGAGGCTCTTTAGTTCCTCTTCACTTTCTGTCATAAGGTGGTGGTGTCATCTATATTTCTGAGGTTATTGATATTTTTCCTGGCAGTTTTGATTTCAGCTTGTGCTTCATCCAGCCCAGCATTTCAGATGATGAACTCTGCATATAAGTTAAATAAGCAGGGTAACAATATACAGTCTTGATGTACTCCTTTCCCAAGTTTGAACCAGTCTGTTGTTCCATGTCCAGTTCTGTTGCTTCTTGTCCTGCATACAGGTTTCTCAGGAGGCAGGTCAGGTGGTGTGATATTCCCATCTGTTTCAGAATTTTCCACAGTTTATTGTGATCCACACAGTCAAAGGCTTTAGAGTAGTCAATGAAGCAGAAGTAAATGTTTTCCTGGAATTCTCTTGCTTTTTCAATGATCCAGTGGTTGTTGGCAATTTGGTCTCTGGTTCCTCTTCCTTTTCTAAATCCAGCTTGAATATCTGGAAATTCTTGGTTCACCTACTGTTGAAGCCTAGCTTGGAGAATTTTGAGCATTCCTTTGCTAGCATGTGAAATAAGTGCAGTAGTTTGAACATTCTTTGGCCCTGCCTTTCTTTGAGATTGGAATGAAAACTGACGTTTTCCAGTCCTGTGGCCACTGCTGAGTTTTCCAAATTTGCTGGCATATTGGAGTGCGGGTACTTTCACAGCATCATCTTTTAGGATTTGAAAAGTATTTGTAGGGNTTGGAATGAAAACTGACGTTTTCCAGTCCTGTGGCCACTGCTGAGTTTTCCAAATTTGCTGGCATATTGGAGTGCGGGTACTTTCACAGCATCATCTTTTAGGATTTGAAAAGTATTTGTAGGGGAAGGGAAAGAATAAGTAAGCCTTTTGTTTATGGTTGCCCTTAGGGCTTTTGGAGTCATTGATAAAAATTACCTTATCTCTCTGTAAGTTTATAAATGCATTGTAAATATCTTTGAAAGAAAGCAGAAGATAACAGGAAACTTTGAGAGGCCTCTACAAGGATGGAAGGAAGTCCCTTACCCCTAATGTTACTCCAGCAAATAGTGATGTTTTGCTGATGTGTGTTTGTAAATTTCAGGCTTTTCTTTTAGCAGCTGCTGGAGTCACTGTCACCTCTGCTAGACTTCTTGCTCATGTTACTTCTTAACTGCCAGGCTCTACAACTCTGGGGTCCACTGTGACTAGGAAAGGCCCTTTTGGCTCTAAAATTTTGTCACTCTGCTAATTTTAATTTTTTAAAGGGAATGTTTATAATTTTCTGTAGATTTAAAAGCCTCAGCATTACCATATCTCATTTACCTCACAGTGTACATCCATTTGGTTACTAGGTCCTGTCTGCTCCCCTGTGACTTTATTGCACTGCTCTCTCTCTTTTCAGCCATTCCTGGCCTCAGGCCTGAGATGCTGACCTTCTTTCTGACCTCTGCTGGCCTCTCCCCTTTGCACCACCTCCAGGATCACGTTCCTTGAGAGACTCTTCAGTACAGCTTAAGGTCTTTCACAGTCTGGTGCCCCTCATCTAGATTCTTACTGGTCTGCCATGGTTGGTGCTTTCACACTTTTATCTTCCTAATAGACTCTTCCTTTGCCTTGACCTCGTGACCTTTTAGGCACCATCTCTGCTTTGAGCTGTACTTCTCTCCCGCTGAGGGCCCTTCTCCCTGTTTTTGCCTCTTAGTTTGCCGTTTGTATTTCTGTACTAGATGAGAGAGACAAGTTTTGTGTTCCTGGTACCATGAGTGTCTTCTGACCCACATAGTAATAGACTTAAGTGTTTAATGTTTATTTGAATAAAAGTTTTAAAGTTTCCTTCCTAACAAGTAAGAAAGTTTTCTCTAAGAGAAAGTTATTTTTGTCTTTTTTATTAGAAAAAGCTGGTCAATATCTTCTTGTTTCACTTTCTTCCCACTGAATGTTCTTTCTGTAGCTCTTTTACCCCACCTCCCTGTCCTTAGAGACCTCAGAGGCTCTCTTGCTGTCAGTGGGCTGTCCAGCAGCCTCTCTGGTATACCCTCTGCTTCTGGAAACACCTCCCTGATGTTGGATATCCCGTGAGCTAGGAGATTTGGTGGCATACTCAGTTAATTAATGTCACAGTTGGGACTTGAACTTATATTGCCACTTTGTCTGGTGTTCTTCCCTTTGTGTCTGACTGAAGGCAGGATCCAGAATACTAGGCAAAGCTGCCTAGATTGGTTTGAGAAAACATCGATTGGCTGGTTCTCACATTTAAACTTAGGTGATCTACTTAACTGTGTATATTTATTGAAATGCTTTAGTTTATAGATAATTTTTAAAGTGAAATATAAAGTTTTATACTTTTTCTCAAATCCAGAATTTATTGAAATTTTTACCTTTGTTCACAGCCCTAAATTCATTGTTATTTAAGGTTGTTTTGCAAGTGATTTTAGAATTTTAATTTTAATCTTCCCCCCTTTGGTCCTTCTCACAGCCCCATGCTATAAAGTGACTCAGTTAGACTTGGAGAATTAAGATTGGGATGTAAGAATGTCCAGACGTTGGAGTCTTGGCCAACCTTTCTTTTTATACCAGAAGAAATGAGATACTGGAATAAATGTGTATGAAATGCTACTTCCTTGGCAAACTGAAAATCTTTTTAGCTTTGTTTTCTTATATTGAATTTATGGATGCAGTCAAGCCAAAGATTACTACTCTTAAGGACCAAAGATTTGTCTTGCCTTAGAGATTCATTGGTGAGCCAAGCTGACTGTTCAGCAGTTCAGTTGGCTACTGCAGACCAGCCTAGGCCATCTCTTAAAGAGTGGATGTAAGCTAAAAATAGATGATTCTTTTGGAATTGGCAAAGCACAAACTCTGGATTGTTTTTTGTTGCTTGTTTCAGATTGGACTTTGTGTGCCCATGAGTGGATCTTTGTGTATACATTAGAAGCTCATAATGGNTTCAGCTATTGGGTTTGAACCTAACATGCCTTGTTTGATTCTGGGAGAAAAAGGACCTGGCAGCAGTTAATAGCCACAGTTCTCATTACTTAAGGTGTTTCCAGTAATCTTAACATAGAAGGTAGAGAAAGCCAGAAATGAGGAATGACTTGCTCCTGAGTGCAGATGAAAGAAATCACTGTTCTCTTATCCTTATATCCCAACCTGTATATTCTTTTGATTTAACTCTAAACTTTAGGTGGGGTAAAAAGCTATCTGTTTGAAGTGAAGGTCTTTGTTGCACTTATCTTTTTAAAGCATGAATTTTGTTTCTTCTTTGAACACATATGCAATGGTTTATTTTTTTAATCAAGCAAAAAAAAAGTTCTATTTTGTATGCTTGGAAATATATAAACATGATAGCTTCTTAAATACTTCACAGGCAAATTTGATTTTATATTTATTTAATTGAAAATCTCATGTTTTCACATAGTAGTTATTAACATATTTTGGAGGTCTTTAGAGTCTGAGTACGTACACATCAACAGAAATTTGTATTTGGTAGTAAAATGCTATATTTTAAAGGTAATTTTATTAACACAGTTCACAACTTTTAAATTCCACTGTAGCAATGCTCAGTAGAACTTTCTATGATGATGGAAATGTATTGTGCAAAAACCACCCTCCACATGTGGGTATTCAACACTGGAGGTGTGGCTGGTTAGACTAACTGCTAAATTTTTAGGTTAATTCATTAATTAAAATTCATTTATTTATTTTGAGAGAAGAATAGAGTTTATCAGAACCTAGGGAGATGCTATTAGAACAGTGGGCTGGCTCAAGGGAGAGCCCGACTTATAGCCAATTTTATTGTCTCAAGACAGAAAATTCTTACTGGAAGAGTGGCATTAGGTGATTGGTTAGGGTGCTATAGGGTGGGTAATAAGGTAGATATTTTACCTCATATATGGGGTCAGGGCACTGCCTGGTTTAGATCAGGAGACTTATGGCAACAGTTACTCTGGAATTTGGTTAATTCCAGAAGATGTTTTTCCTTTGACTTTGATACAAGGCTCCACACCTGTCACCTTGGCTTAGGCCTCCACATTCCCCCTTCTTTTGATTTACAGGCCAGATCTTTGGCCCCTTAACACCCTGCTCACGACTGTCTACCTATCCCTGTGTCAGGCTGTGGGTACCAAGGTCACTGGGGTAAGAGGCAATGACCTCTCTGACTTCTTCAGGCTGTACAGGGGCATTGTGGTATCATGGGTCCCAGTGCCTGCTTCTGTCAGGGTTCATGTACAGAGGGAGATAACGAGTCCACAGAACAAGGTGGCTTGTTCTAGTGTCTGGGTGTTGGACAGGTGATATTCTTGTTGTACTACCGTTTGGAGATTTATTTCTTGTATTCTAGAAGAAACAGACTTAACAAGAAGTTTAAAGATACATGGCCAGAAGATTAATAGACACAGAAAGGCTGCCAAAGGGCCTAGAAGGAGGGGCTAGCCTGGAGAACCAAGACAAGACTTTGGTCTGTGACGTTAGTGTTTCTCTAGGTTTGAGAAGATGCAAGAATTGGGTCTCATGAACATCTTTACCTGAACACATAAAACTATCTGAAGACCTATCCTGCCAGTTTTCCTAAAATTTTATACAGCCATCTGTGGCTAGTGGCTACCTTACACAGGTTTTGGACAGCACAGCTGTAGAACCTTGCTGATCTACTATTACTTTCTTAAAAACAAACAAACAAAAAACAAAAGCACTGAGTTCTGTTATAAGAAATTTTATAAGAAATAAGTAGAATATATTTTGGTTAATTTATTAACTTTATTTCTTGTTTTCTCCATAGTCTTTTAAGAGTGCTTGTTTTCTAGATGCAGCCTAGTAAACTTCATATGTAAAATTAAGTTTTCTTATTTTGATTTTGTAATTACAGTAAAAAAATGGTTGTGCAGTTTTTCACCAAATTTTCACCAGGTTTGAGATGTTCTGAGTGAAAATAGAGGCTGTGGGATATACTTTGGGTGACTTTGGGAGTAAGATAGCCATCATCTGTGAGAGAGGCTGGGGGGTAATTTGGAAGCCCTGCCACACTTATCCAGGATGTGACATAGGAACAACTTCAAGTGTGAGTTCTAAACAGAAAGTTACCAGGAAGATGAGCTGGTTGGTAGCTGGCTCTAGCCTGCTCCAGGGTTGGTAGCAGCAGTGATTCGCCAGTGCAGATGGAGAGAAGCCAGCTGCTTCTCTTAAATAAAATCCATCGTTTACTGATTTAATAAGCAAAAAAACAAGACATATTTTATTGAGAGTTTTCAGATGGTGGCAACATTCTAGGAAAAGGGGATCTGTTCCATTGATACTTTAAAACCCTTTCTATGTTTAAGCTCATGTGTCTCTTGAGATTAGGACCTTTTCTCATGAAAAGATCTAACTTTGATTTAGCAGATAAGCATTTGAAACTTTTGGGGGCCAGGGAAGATGTTCAAGTTTCATTTTAAATAATAACATACATAGTTCATAAAATCAGGTATAATGGTAGGACATATTTTCACTGACAGTTTGCAGTTTGATTTGGAATTCTAAATGTTCCAAAATGGAAGATGGTAGCAAACTACAGGTAGATAAACATTGACCAGATGATACTTGAGGGATGTGTTTACTAGGTAAGTTTAAAGTGTGTTAAGATCTTTTGTGAGTAAAGGACAGAGATTCTGAATTCCTAGAAATAACTCTTTACAAAGCTATGCCTGTCCTTATGGAGAAAATGACAAACTATTCCTGAAGATGTAAAAGCCCTCTTGAACATGATGTGAACAGAGGATGGAATGATTTTATATTGTGTGGAAGCCATTTCTTCTGAAATAGCCTGTAAATTCAGTGAATGTGTGTAACTTGATAATCTCATCTAAAATAAACAATTACTGGGACAATTGGTTATACATATGGAATGAACCAATACCAGAGCTTTACCTCACACATTAAAGTAAAACTCCAAGTGGGTAATTCTTTGACCTCTAGATTACACACTTTTAAGTAGGGAGTTTCATATTTTTTCTTTTGTGACACAGTGTATACCCAAACCTATCTTTGTCTAACTGAAATGTTAAAAGAAGCAGTACTCTTACCCCTAAATGCATATTTTCTACTTTATTTCTTTTTTAATAAAATACAGTTTGTGACCCAGTACATTGGTTTCGTGAGTTGCTGAGTGTAGCTCAACAGAAGTGACAGGCTGCCTTTGAGAAACTCTTGTATATGTGTACAGGGAGATGTGTGTGAAAATGTCAGGAGGTTTATGATAATGTAGATACATCCTGGACATTTATTGAGAAAAAGACTCAGTATACTGATAAATATTAAGATGATGTAACACTATATGACAGTTACAGTGAGAACTGGAATTGGAGTTACCTCTGTCAGCATGGGTAAATCTTGGAAAACAAATTGATTGGGAAAAAAATTGTAAAATGTTGTATCATATTGTTAATGGTACAAGCTGAGTCTTAATTTTGGGATAGCTGTTAACTGTCGAAGGACGAACTGAGGTGGGGGAGACGGTGAGCTTCAGCTCTGTAGTAACTTAGTTGTTCATTTAAAAAGATCTGAAGCAATTATGACTAAATGTCAAGGCTTGTTAATATGCAAGTGAGTATACTTGTTTTGTTTGTTTCAAATAATGGAATATAATAAATAAATATGAGGGGGACAAAAAGGAGCAAAGGGGTCGGATGAGGCTGGGGCCTTAAGCAAGGCCCAGATCGTCAGAGTTGTATTTATCATATTAAGAATATTTTGCCTTATCTTGAGGGCAAAAGAATTTAAGAAAGAAGTGAGATAACATTTGTGTTTTTGAAGCCTTGCTTTCACTAATGTGTAGGACATAAATTGGGTGAGTGGAATTTGAGGGTAACATTATCATAATTCAGTGTTGAGGTATTTGTGGTCTGAGCACAGAAGGGCGGTAGGAGCAGGAGGAGGGTCTGTAGATATCAAGGAGGCCAATTCATTGGTAGCCTATCACATTTAGGGGCAGGGACTGAAGTTGAGGGTAATTCTTAGGGTCTCTGTTCACCACTGTTATATATAAATGGTGGTGATTGTGATTGTCCCTGGAAGGGGAAACAGAAAAGCTGGATCAGATTATAGGTGATACATACAGAGAACTGGATAGTAAGTCAAAAGTTTTCTATGGGCACGTGGTTATGCTAATCATTTTCAGCTTGAATTTTGAAAGAACTAGAAGTAAAATTTTATTATTTTTTTTATGTTCACACGGGTGTTTTTTTGATTTTTGTTACATTGTTTGGTTTTGGTTACAAAGGTAATTTTCTCTTTAAAGATGCATGCATGCTAAGTTGCTTTAGTCATGTCCGACTCTTTGTGACCCTGTGGACCGTAGCCCACCAGGCTTCTCTGTCCATGGCGGCTCTCCAGGCAAGAACACTGGAATGGGTTGCCATTTCCTCTTCCAGAGGATCTTCCCAACCCAGGGATTGACCTGCTTCTCTTACATCTCACTTTGCCAGGCGGCAGCTTTACCATTAGTGCCACCTGGAAAGCTTTTTTAAAGATGGAAGAGGGGAATTCCTTAGCTGTTGGATTCGGCCCATGTTCAGTCCCTAGCTGGAGAACTGAGATTTCGCAAGTCATGTGCCAAGGCCAGGGGAATAAAAAGATGGACCAAAAGGTGCGATGATTGTCTGACCAAAGTACCAGCTTGAATAGTAATCGAGATACTAGAAATGATAATGGAAAATTGGGTTTGTATCATTATACAGTTTGTGTATATTTATCGTACTTTCAGATGTACCATTGGGTATGGTTCTTTTATCTGTTGGATTTTTCCTTCATGATTTAGCATTCTTAAACATTATAAGAATTTTTAAAGTAATACCACTATTTCTTAGGTTTATAATTTTAAGTGGTTCAGTTGCAGCTGGTTCAGGAAGCCAGCTTTGTGTTTATTCTTTCATTACTTTATTGTCTTCCTTTCACATGAAAGAAATTGCGTAAAACCCAAAGTCAGCAATTCCACTGACTACATAAATAGAAACCATTTTTCTGTTGGGGGCATGCTGGGATGCACCTGCTGGTGGGATGGAAACCTACTTTGTTTTTCTACATCCCTCTTTATATGTTGGAGATGTTACTAAAAATCTTCAAAGATGAGAGACCCTTGTGTGTTTCATCATCAGAGATTCTGTCCCCTTGTTTTTAAATCAATGTAATACCTAGCACAATGCATGGCATGTGCTGTACTTAGTTGCTCAGTCGTGCCTGACTCTTTGCAACCCCGTGGACTGCAGCCCACCAGGCTCCATTGTCCATGGGGATTCTCCGGGCAAGAATACTGGAGTGGGTTGCCATGCCCTCCTTCAGGGGATCTTCCCAACTCAGGGACTGAATCCAGGTCTCCCACATTGCTGGTGGATTCTTTACCATCTGAGCCACCAGGGAAGCCCAAGGATACTGGAGTGGATAACCTATCTCTTCTCCAGGGGATCTTCCCGACTCAGGAATCGAACCAGGGTCTCCTGCATTGCAGGAGGATTCTTTACCAGCTGAGCTACCAGGGAAGTCTGCATGGCATGTAGTTGGTCTTTAATAAATACTTGTTGAATGAAAGTACCATCATATTGAATGTTGGAATCTTTTACAGTTTGTTTTTAAAGTTCAGTTATTGCTTTGTAAAGATAAAGGCATCACTCCTGGAAGCATGTTTTTACTTAGAATAAGAACACAGACAGTGGTTCACAGTGAGCAGGATTATATGAGAGGTGTGGGTGTTCCTGTGATGTAATTCATGGTAGAATGAGCCTTGTTTGTGCTGAGCCCTTCACTGGTCAGGCAGTCTTATAAAGTACCAGTGGGGTTTCCAGATAAAGACTTTTTTGTTTGTTTAAATTCACACATATGTTATCCAGAATTATATGGTAAATAATTTTATTACTTTGGGGCATTGAATACATTTTAGAAAAGGGTTTAGATAAGTAACATTAAAATTTGAAAATGGTGGCATATTTTTAAATTAAAGAAAGTAGTTAGATGTTTGAATAGTAGCTGTCTTCTTGAGCTGTCTTCTATAATAAGAACTCAGGGTGTTTTCTTCTTTATTTCAACTGTTTGAAATGCAGGTGAGAAAAAATACAGAGTTTTGAAATCTTGTGATGTGCAAGACACTGAACCAGATATTGGACGGGGTGGAGAAGGTGGTGGAGAGGAAAATGTGTCTGCAGGTGATTGAACTGCCAGAAGGCTGAGCTCTGTGGAAAACTGCAGGTCCTTCCACAGACCTGCCTGTTGAAGGGAGAGTGCAACTGCTGAGATAGAGTGAGTGAGGAAGCATGGCTTTTTAAGGCAGACTAGATGGTCTTGAGTCCTAATAGGAGATCTGCTCAGGTAGGGAGGTATGCGAGGATGACAGACGCAGATTGGGAAGGAACAGGCTTCAGTTCCACCTTCTGCCTGGATTATTAAAATGTGGAAAGAAAGCCTGTGACTAACTGGTCAGCACCTTCCTAATCTCTTCAGAATAAGCTTTTTCATTTTTGCATACATTAGTTCAAGTATAGTTGTTGCAGTTGATTTTTTTTTCTTTTTAAGCTGAAGCGATGTGCAGATTATTCTTGGAGTTATTGCTGTTGGGCCCGTGTGGGCAGGTAGAGTTAAGGTTGTGAAACCTATGTGGTCCCGTGTGCTTTTTCTGGACTGAGAAGCCCTGGGTAGAGGTGGGTCTGGCCCTTCAGGTGTCTTTGTGCAGTTGGCATAGACTCAACCACTCCCTCTTATCCCGGGGTCATTTTGCACAAAGAAGAATTGCATTAGTAGTGGAAATTTTATTCTGTGCTCTTTGTTCCTTTAAAAAAAAGATGAGTTTAAAAATATTTGTTTGAATAAATGTGAAAGCTTTTAGATAATGCCTGCCTCATAGCAGGAACTAGAGTTTAACTTGGCTTTTTCCACAGTAAAATTACAGACTTCTCTTTTCTGTTTCCCCTGTAGTTTTAACAAAATGAAGTCAGCAGGGCCATGAAGTCAGCAGGGCCTTATCACTCTTGTTCATGATGAAGCAAATACACAATGATAACATATAAGTTAGATCTGTTGGAAATGTGTTTTAAGATTCATGTTATTATCCATTCAATTGCTGCATTTACACTAGAATACTTTCTCAAAAATGTAATTAATGTTGGAAAACATGTAAGAGATACTGTAGAATAACAGTGTTTAAAGAGTTAGCAGTACTCAGAGTAGATACTAAAAGCAGGTAAGAAAACAGAAGTTTTAAAACGGCAATTTCACTGTTAAAAAACTTCTGCTTGAAATGCTTAAATTGTTGGGAATATTATTTTCAGCTACTATTTGATCAAATTTTACTTAATGTTTTAAGTTTCAGGCTTTACTGGTGATAGTGCCTTTTTTGTTTTGATACTTGGATTGTTACTTATTAGAAAAGTTAATGAGCCGTTGAATGAAAATAGTGTTTTCTTTGGTTGCTGGTGTGTCTGTAGAGGAATGTGTGTAGGAGCTCCTCTTAAGCAGTTAAAACTATCAATAAAGATGTTGCCTAATGTTGGCGGTGTGGTTTATACAGATTTTTGTATAGCAGTTTCTTTGTATGTCTGGTTTTTAAATGTGGAAAATCTTTGATCTGGTAAATTACCTTGAGACTGTATTTCAACACAATAAACTATTGAAAAAGGTTTTTCTTTTTGTTTTTGTTTTTTTAAGCTTGGTATCACAAGTCAGACTGTAAAAACTATAAAGATCCAAGAACGAGGAGAAACAAGTTGACTTTAAAGCATTTGGTGTATAAAACATTAATTTTATTGCCACATTTAAGCTCCATCTTTTGTCTGCTGATTTTAAAACAACTATTTAAGTGAGGCTTATTTCACTTTTGCAGGATTTAAATCATATTATTTGAGTTCCTAAAATTCTCCCAAATAAGTAGTGATGGATAGACTGTCTAACTTGTATGCCTCTCAGTCAGGTGTACACCAGCTGGGAATTTTTGCCTGTTCTTGCCACCAGTTTGTAATTGAGTCCTTACTAAGATTCTTTGCTCATGAATTCCTAACATGTAGAAATAGTATATCTGTTCAACAAAATTTCTTGTACTTTCAACTGGTACTTTACTACTTACTGCATATTTGGGAAGAAGAAAGGAATAGTAAATATATTCTTTAATACAGAAAATTTTCATGACTTCATTGAAGAATCAATGTAAGATAGTGAAACCAAAGTTGTAGATTATGGGCTTGATGAGTTTATAAAGAAGTAGGCATATTCTTCTTCAATTTAGACTTTTAAAATTTGCTTATGAATATTAATTTCGGCTGTGCTGGGCTTTTTTCTAGTTGTGGTGAGCAGGGGGGCTACTCTCCTTGCAGTGTGTGGGCTTCTCATTGCAGTGACTTCCCTTGTGGCACAGGCTCTAGGGTGCACGGGTCTCAGGAGTTGTGGCATGTGGGCCCAGTAGTTGCAGCTCCTGTGCTCTGGAGCACAGGCTCAGCAGCTGTGGCACACAGGCTTAGTTGCTCCATGGTATTTGGGATCTTCGCAGATCAGGGATCAAACCTGTGTCTCCTGAATTGGCAGGTGGATTCGTTACCACTGAACCTCCAGGGAAGCCCCCAATTTTGATTTTTTTTAATCAGCTTATATTATTTAATGTCTCTCTTAGTAAAATGACATGTGCTAGTAAGCGCACAGGCACTAAAACATAGCTCTTGTCCTCAGTCATCTATTCAAAGTCATACCTAATGAAGAGTCTTCGACACCCCCCGCCCCAGTAGTGGAAAGCCTAAAACGGACCTGGGTTATAGGAGCTGGATGACCTTCATCCCAGTGTAGAGAAAACCCAGTGGGTGATATGTAAATGTTTGTTAGTTTTTAAGCGAAGGATTTTTAAAACCAAATTCTGTTGTAATTGTATGTGGGCCTGGCCTGGATGTGGCTATTCAGTTTCTTCCATAAAGAAGTCTCTTTACTCCTCTAAAGGGAGGCAGAATAGAGTAAGGAGTCTGAGATTCTATTAATCATCAAATTGGTTTCTCATCACAATACCTTACCATAACTTCTCCAAAATACTGTAGTCAGATAATAGTCTTTGCTCCAGGAGAGATGATAATTTGACTGCCTTGGGGTTAGGGATGAGTGGAGAGGGAGCTGTTGCTGTGTCCAGCTGAGCTCTGTGGATTCAGTAGCATACCTCCCACAACCTGGTGCTTCCTCAGCCCTTGGTTTTCATTCTCTGGTTCTGAGGAGGTTTCTGATCGATGTCTGCCACTTTTTGTTGTAGCTTTTGTTCTTCCTAGTTGTTACCTCTTCCATTCACTTTGTTGTCTTTCTTGTTTCTTGATTTTTACTGTTTTGTTGTCTGTTATTTTCGATTTTCTTGTTTTTTTGTTTTTTTTTTTCTTTTTTTTTAACTAAGGGAAGGAGAGGAGGAAAATGTATGATGTTAATAATCAGTCATGTTAAAAGTCTGTTAGCTATGCTTTTCTGTTTGAACTCTTAATAGCATAATTATATTTTGATGGAATTAACTAAAATTTGGTTTTACTTGAATGAAGTAGATGATTAAAACAGACTGTGATTAGTGTAATGACTTTTAAAGAGACATACATTTACTAAAATGGAGCATCCTATTCCTGAAATCTTTTGGAGCATCAGGAATTCTTATTTCTATCTGCCTTTCTTTGCCTGTGTCTATTTGTATCTGCTTTCCTCACCTGTATTTGAGTCATAAGCACACTTGGATATATTGCCAGTAGACATCTGTGAGATATGGTAATGACTGCTTATAGCAGAGATTCTTAACCATGGGTGTGTGTCAGTCTCCTAGTGACATGGGCCAAGGAGAGACACATTTGAGACCTGCAGAGTCAGAATCTCCTGTTTCTAGGCTTTTGTCTTTTGGAAAACTTCTACATGATCGAGGTATATAGTCCTAAGAACTACTATATATCTAAAGTAAAAATAGATTCAGTTTTGCATGGCATTTTATATCTAGAAATAAACTCCATATTCTTAATTCAAGGGTGTTAAAATCTGGTCCCAACCTTTCTTTCTAGTGCTTCTGCCCATATTCTGCTCTGAGGACCTTGTGTATCAGCAGAAGCGGACTTTCCTGTTGTCGTGCCTGGGTCTCCTTCCTGAGAGTCCCCCTCGCCTCCAAAGCCCTTTCTTATAGGTCAGCCTCAGAGGTCACTTCTTTCCGAATTCCTTGGGACTAAACTAGCCAGAGAGATCATCTCTGCCTTTCTGGATATTTTGTTCTGTCATTGTATTCCTGAGCCATGACTATGTTGAGGTAATTAAGGTTAGTAGAAAGGCAATGGCACCCCACTCCAGTACTCTTGCCTGGAAAATCCGATGGACGGAGGAGCCTGGTAGGCTGCAGTCCATGGGGTCGCGAAGAGTCGGACACGACTGAGTGACTTCACTTTCACTTTTCACTTTCATGCATTGGAGAAGGAAATGGCAACCCCCTCCAGTGTTCTTGCCTGGAGAATCTCAGGATCGGGGAGCCTGGTGGGCTGCCGTCTATGGGGTCGCACAGAGTCGGACACGACTGAAGCGACTTAGCAGCAGCAGCAGTAGGGTTTCTGAACCAGTGTCTGCCTTGTTTTGTGTTATTTGTATGCTCTAATCTGGTAAACACCTGGTTCCACGCATGAAGACACTTTTTACTCATTTTAGCAAGAAAAAAAAAGTTTGATAAATACTTCTTGAACATATGTGAGGTATTTTCTCTGTAATTGGGTAGTCAAGCAGAATTTGGAACTAGAGGGTAGAATCAGAAAATTTATGACACGGGGAAGGCGAGAATATCACAGTCCCCAAGTTCTCTTTGAGTTGATGGCATACTTAGACTGGTGGAGTACCTTGGTTCCTGCCACATCAGTCTGATGAGATATCAGTTTGATGTTTTTCAATCATTCCTCAGATGTGAGATAAACTTGAACTGGGATGGGACTGTGCCCTGTGTGAATACAAGGGAGAGTTATTTGTAACAGTTTAATGGGTGCTTGGCTCAGCACCATCTTATATTTTGAATTTCTGTTCCACCTTAGGTAAGATTCTTATACATTCAACACTAAAGTTCTGTTCTCTGAATCTGTGCAGTACTGCCCTTGTAAAACAGTGAGTGGTTTAAAACTAGGCAATGAGTTTCCCATGTGTTCATATCCATGACTTGGAGGTTTGCAGAATTTCATATTTGGTAGTAAAGAATATTTGACATGAACCAACTGGGAGTGTGAAAAGAGCATAGGTTAAGAGTGGCTGACAGGGGAGAACTTAGTGGTGGCTATGATTATCTGTTTTGTTTTGTTTTCCTTTTAGTCAGCTTTATTAAGGTATAATATACATTAAATAAGCTTCACCAGCTTTAGGTATACAGTTCAATGAGTTGTGACTGTTGTACATACACATGGTGTAACCACATTGATGAGGTAACATTTCATCAGCACCAGAAGTTCCCCTGAGTCCCTTTACAGTCAGCACCCTTTCCCCACTCTTAGCCTCTGGTGACCATTCTGCTTTTCATCACTAAAGTTTTGCCTTTTTAAAATGGGATCATATGCGTTATAGTTTGACTTCTTTCTTAGAGTTCTTTAAAATTTATTCACGTTCTAGTATTTATTGTTCCTTGTTTTGTATTGTTGAGTGATTATTCCATTGTTTAGCATCAGTTTATCCTTTTTAGTGGCATCTTTTGGTGAGCTTTAAACTGGCGCGTTGTTTGTTTAAGGATTACTTGACATCTAGTTCCAGACTGTGGAGAAGGATTCTTGCCTGAAAAATCCCATGGACAGAGGAGCCTAGTGGGCTACAGTCCATGGAGTTGCAGGGTCAGACACAAATGAGCGACTAAACAACAGAAGCAATCCAAACTACACATGAGCGTAGTTTTTCTTTCCTGTGAAAGTGAAAGTTGCTCAGTCGTAGATCAACAAAATCAAGTAGAAACAGACAAAAGGACTTGAAAGTAGTGTTTACAATGCTTACATATGCAGTCTCTGAAAATGGTCATTCCTATTAGAATAACATTAATGTGCTTCAACATCTTTGAAGAACGGTATACACAATTCCTATAGTAAGGTTGGCATTAATGCTAACTGAAACACCAGTCTTAAAAAATAAAGCCATTTATTTAAAATTTAAGAATGTGGGTGACTGAAATTATGAAGTTTCAGAGAGGCAGAATATTGCCAAATTCTCGGTCGGCAATTGTAAATTGTTTTCCCTCTAGGAGAAACAACTTTAAGACAGAACATTTCTGTTGTGTAGTCCGTTGAAACTAGGTTACAAGATGGTCTTTGAGGACTGGGCTTAAGTTTGTACTTGTCAAAAAAAGACCTATGTAGAACAAGTCATGTGTTACTGGAGAATGTTAGTATGCAGTTTGCTTACTTGTTAAACTTGAAAAATCCATGTTAGACTCTTTTTAAAAAATCTAGATGTGTTTTTAGCAGCAGTACAACCCATTTTATCATTTTGCCGTGTAGAATTATATGATAATTAACAAGGAATCCTTATGAAACATCCTTAAATCTCATAACCAGTCATGATTATAAAATACATGAGTTTAGAAACAGAGGTTAAGAGATAGATTGATGCTGACCTTTGCATTAGGGTAGTCACAGATGAGCAGAGGGCCAGAGAGGTCTGGTCACAGTATCGTGCATGATATATCAGGGTCAGTCAGTTCAGTTCAGTGGCTCAATTGTGTTGACTCTTTGCGACCCCATGAATTGCAGCACGCCAGGCCTCCCTTTCCATCACCAACTCCCAGAGTTTACCCAAACTCATGTCCATCAAGTCGATGATTCCATCCAGCCATCTCATCTTCTGTCATCCCCTTCTCCTCCTGACCCCAGTCCCTCCCAGCATCAGGGTCTTTTCCAATGAGTCAGTTCTTCGCATGAGGTGGCAAAAGTATTGGAGTTTCAGCTTCAGCATCAGTCCTTCCATTGAACACCCAGGACTGATCTCCTTTAGAATGTACTGGTTGGATCTCCTTGCAGTCCAGGGGACTCTCAAAAGTCTTCTCCAACACCACAGTTCAAAAGCATCAATTCTTTGGCACTCAGCTCTCTTCACAGTCCAACTCTCACATCCATATGTGACTACTGGAAAAACCATAGCCTTGATTAGATGGACCTTTGTTGGCAAAGTAATGTCTCTGCTTTTGAATATGCTATCTAGGTTGGTCATAACTTTCCTTCCAAGGAGTAAGTGTCTTTTAATTTCATGGCTGCAATCACCATCAGGGTATACTTCCTTATTAGTCATAACTGGAGCTCTGAGGAAACTAGTCTGTGGTATCCACGTACCAGAAGGATGGGAACTGGACGTGAGGATTAACCTTCATTGACTGCCTACTACATGCACAGTTACCATACCAAAGAATTTATGTATCATCCCTTTAAATTATCTTAAACCTCTGACTTTCAATAGAGGCTCAGGGAAGTAGTCACTGACTTGAGTTCTTGTGGATTTTTAAGTGATGGAACTGATTTTCACACCTAACCCACAGGCTTTCTACCAGAAAACTGTGTGTTGTTTCTGGTGTGTTTCTACCAGAAAACTGTGTGTTGTTTGGACTTGGACTTCTATCCTAGCTCTCTAGCCCTAAACGGTTCACTTTGTTGTTCTTTAGTAAATTCTCCTGAGGCAGCAAGGATTGGGGAGGGGTGGAGTGGTGTTGGGGTCAGAGATTGGAACCACTTTCCCAGCATCCTCTTTCTCTTTTTCCTTTTTTGTCTTTATAAATTAATAATTTATTTTGGTACACATGTGTGTGCGTTATACCCAGTTGAAAAGGTATCAAAGGAGTTTAAGGAATATTTGAAAAGTTAATTCTTCTCCCTGACCATCAGTCGTTGAATTCCTTTTCCTGGAAAGAGCCATCATTGTCAGTTTATTGTTGCTCCTACCGGAAATAGTCTGTTAACATGAGGTGCATGCTTTGTATCTGTAAAACAAATGTTACATGCCATACACGAATGTTCTATACCTTTGTATTCATCAGTGGCATATCTTCTGTATTAGAACATAGAGGACAGCCTCATCTTTTGCATGTAACAACTTTTTTAGTCTACATACAGAATTGTGCAGCCATCACCAGCCACCTCATTTTAGAACATTTTCATCATCTTCAAGAGTAATTCTGTATACTTGAGTAGTTACTTCCATTTCTTCAAATCCCCTTAACCATAAGCAGCTACTAACCTACTTTCTCTCTCTCCTAGGGATTACATAGAAATGGAATCATGCAATATAATCTTTTATGACTGGTTTCTTTCATTAACCATAATCTTTTCAAGGATCATCCATATTGTGTCATCTATCAGTACTTCCATTACTTTTTATTGCTGAGTAATATTCTGTTATATTATGATTTTCTTGTATTTATTCATTCATCACTTAATAGATGTTAGATTTTTTCTGCTTTTGACTATTTTGAATAATGAGGCTAACAACATTTATGTGCAGGTTTTTCTTTTGAAGTACATTTTAGCCTCTCTTACATATTTACTTACGAATAGAATTGCTGGGTCATATGGTTAAACTCTGTTTAACCTTTAGAGAAACTGCCTAGTTTTTCAAAATGGCTGTCCCATTTTCCTTTTTGATTAACAGTCTGTGAGGACTCTAATTTTTGCGTATTCTTGCCATCCCTTGTTACTGTCTTTTTGATTGCTGCCGTCATAGTAGATGGTCTATGGATTTGGCTGTGCCAGGTCTTAGTTGTGACACTCTGGATCTTGGATCTTTGTTGCAGTATGAGGGGTGTTTGTTTTCAGCATGTGAACTCTTAGTTGTGGCATCATTGTGCTTTTGATTTTTGTTTTTCTGATGGCTAATGATGAACATCTTTTCTATGAGTTTTAAATAGTTTTAGCTCTTAATACGGAGAAGGCAATGTCACCCCACTCCAGTACTCTTGCCTGGAAAATCCCATGGATGGAGGAGCCTGGTAGGCTGCAGTTCATGTGGTCGCAAAGAGTCGGATATGACTAAGCGACTTCACTTTCATGCATTGGAGAAGGAAATGGCGACCCACTCCAGTGTTCTTGCCTGGAGAATCCCAGGGCCGGGGGAGCCTGGTGGGCTGCCTATGGGGCCGCACAGAGTTGGACACGACTGAAGCGACAGCAGCAGCAGCTCTTAATATCTGGGTCTGTGATCAACTATGAGTTAATTTTTTTTTATGGTGTGTGTTAGGAGTCCAAGTTTATTCTTTTGCATGTGGATATTCATTTGTCTCATGACCACTTGTTTAAAAAAACACTTCTTTCCTTATTGAATGGTCTTGGCACCTTTGTTGAAAAATCATTTGACTGTAATCTGAGGGTTTATTTCTGAACTGTCTATTCCACAGAGTTGATTATTGTACCTTTTTTGTAAGTTTTGAAATCAGGAAGCATGGGTTTTCCAGTATTGTTCCTTTTCTATATTGTTTTTGCTCTTCCAGGTTGTTGCATTTCCATATGAATTTTAAGAATGGCTTGTCAATTTCTGCAAAGAAGCCAGCTGGTATTTTGATAGGCATTAGGTTGAATTTGTAAGTCAGTTTGGAGCATATTGTCATTTTAACAGTATTAAATCTTCAATCCATTAACAAGGGATTTTGTTCTGTTTATTTGATGGTAGTGGTTTAGTTGCGAAGTTGTTTCTAACTCTTGGGACCCCATGGACTGCGGCCCGCCAGGCACCTCTGTCCGTGGAATTTTCCAGGCAAGAATACTGGAGGGGGTTGCCATTTCCTTCTCCAGGGGATTTTTCTGACCCAGGGATCGTACCCGGGTCTCCTACATTGTAGGCATATTCTTTACTGACTGAGCCACTAGGGAAGCCCAAGATCTGTTTATTTAGATCTTTAATTTCTTTCAGTGGTATTTTTTAGTTTTCATAGTGTATGTTTTGAACTTCTTTTGTTAAATTTATTCCTATGTACAGTTGACCCTGAACACAGGTTTGAACTACTTGGGTCCACTTACATGTGGATTCTTTTTTTTACAGTAGTACCCATATATACGGAGGGCCAGCTATAAGTAATATTTGGATTTTTCAATCTTGCTCCAGCTCTCTCTAATTGTTCAAGGGTCAACTGTATTTTTCTTTCCCCATAGAAAATTGAAAAAAATAATTTACTCCAAAAGATGGCAGAAATAAATTCATCTTGAAAATATACTTTGGTATAATTCTGGTGAAACAGATTTTCCCTCTGAACATGTTCCCCTACTGGCTGTCCCACTGAAGTTTTATTGTCTTGTAATTTTTAAGCATTTCTCTGATTCCCATAATGAGCTGGCAGTAGGCATCTTCAAATACACAGGTTCCAAGGAGAGAGTATTGTTGGCTATTTTTCAGAAGAATAGAACTTTGTATTTCAAAAGAGTATATAAACATTTTATGGAGACAGCACAGTTTAGGATAAGTAGGAACATCTTTTATCAAAGTGTAAGAAAGGTGACAGGAAAAAATGCTGCAATGTAGAATAAGGCTTTCAAGTGTGGTGGGAACATTTTCAAGGCTGCTGATGGCTAAAATGATCGAGTCAAGGAAAGTGGTCTGAGTATGAGGTGATTTTGAATGAAGAAGAGTTCTGTTTGTGATCTCGAAGACTGGTGAGCAGGTCTTCTTTCTCAAGGGCGATGATGCTTGAGGTACCATAAGGTTCCATTTTTCAGTTGTGGTCCAAAGAGAGGGTTGAGTTGGGCCAGAATTGTAACCAGCCAATAGAGATAGCAGCAAACCAAACAGGTCACCAAAATGGTGGTGATAATTCCCCAGCTGGGACTGTTCAGGTGGAATCAGGACACCAGGAAGCCAATGAAGCTACAGAATTCATTGATCATATTGAGAGGCACCGTGAGGCTGGTATCTGTCATGATTGCTGATAGAGCTCTGTATTTTTTTTTTATACTATTGTGAATGAAGTTTTATTTGCCTCATTCTTTATATTGTCTGCATGTGCCGTAATCTGTCATCAAGTTATTAACAAATCTCCCCTTGATGGATATTTAAGTCCCCAAACATTGCTATTTGTAGACTTGTCACTGTATTCGGTGAATTCCAATAAGGAGGTGTGATGAGCTAAAGGATACTCCAAAAAATTGAAATCATCAAAAATGAATGGGCTCTCCTTGTTTATAATTTTACAGCTAAACTTTCAGAAGTAGACTGTATAAAAAAATTATTCCAAATGCCTTTTCAGTTTTTTTTTTTCTTTTTAACTTATTAAAAGTAATGATATGCTAGAGGACGTACATGCTGCTAAAGTATTGCCTAGGGTAGCCTTTCCAGTAGAACTTTCTGGGATGATGGAAATGTTCTATCATCTGCACTGTTCAGTACTGTAGCCATTAACTATTGTGTATAACTACTGAACACTTAAACTGAGGATAGAGTGACTGAAGAACTGAGTCTTAAATTTTAATTCTGCTTAATTTAGCTAGTGGTTATTGTGTCATATAATTGTAGTTGCTTTTAGATTTAAAGCTTGCAGAAGGGACTTCCCTGGTGATCCAGTGGTGAGGAATCCACCTGCCAGTACAGGGGATGTGGGTTTAATCCCTGGTCTGGGAAGATCCCACATGTCATGAAGCAGCTAAGCCTATGCATGGGCCACTACTGCTGAGCCCCATGCACCTAGAGCCTGTGCTTCACAACAAGAGAAGCTACCAAAATGAGAAGCCCAATTCAGCAGCTAGAGAAAACCCAGGTACAGCAGTGAAGATCCGGTGCAGCCAAAATTAATAAAGAAATAAAATTACCAAAAACCCCTTACCAAAAAGAAAAGAAGCAACCTTGCAGAGGTGTGCAAGAGCCATGTCCAAAGTGGGACATCTTGCATTATTTCCTGAGTAGCATGAGGCAATCATTAGTGGTTCTAGTTAAGTTTCATCAATGTGGGTCTCAGTAAACAATTTTTTTTTTTTTTTCTGGGAGGGAGAGTGGTAGTTGCCGTTTACCCTGTACCCAGCTGGCTTCAGATTGCCTACAAACAGATTTAGATAGAAATGAGTAGGTCCTTAGTTTGCTAGTTTTTATATGTGTATCTCATCTTGATGTAAAAAGTATACTTATACAAGGTAAGACTTGTATATTCTCTAAAATATGTTTTTAAATTTATGAATTTATCTCAGTGATTATGCCATGGGTCACTGACTGAAGATCAGGAACTGGAGAAGGCTAGAATCTGTTGGTGGTTTGACTAACCTTGTATGTTAGCTCTCAACTAAAGCTCTGCTCTTGGCTCTTTAATTCCTCATTTCTTCTTGGCACTCACACATGCTTGGAAAGTCTTTAGCTACCAACTGCTTGGGCTTCTGAGGTGTCTCAGTGGTAAAGAATATACCTGCCTATGCAGGAGATGCAGGTTCGATCCCTGGGTCAGGAAGATTCCCTGGAGAAGGAAGTGGCAACCTACTCCAGTATTCTTGCCTAGGAAATCTCATGGACAGAGAGCTTGGTGGGCTATAGCCTATGGGGTTGCAAAAAGTCGGATGCCACTGAGCATGTACACACCAGTTACTTATTCATGACCTCTGATTCTATTTGCAGCCCAAACCTTTGTTTTTTAGCTATGCATACCAAACAGTCCACTGTATTTCTACAATGCTAGACATTTCACATGCTCCTCAAACTCTGATGAGCTGAAACGGAAGTAAACTTTCACTGAAAACCATTCCTCCTCCTCCTGCTCTGTTCTCCATCCAAATTAATGGCACTCAATATGCCAGCAAATTTGGAAAACTCACCAGTGGCCATGGGGCTTCCCTGGTGGCTCAGAGGTTAAAAGCGTCTGCCTGGAATGCAGGAGACCCGGGTACGATCCCTGGGTCGGGAATATCCCCTGGAGAGGGAAATGGCAACCCACTCCAGTACTCTTGACTGGAGAATCCCATGGAGGGAGGAGCCCGGTGAGCTACAGTCCATGGTCGCAAAGAGTCCATGTGTGTGAGCGACTTCACACACACAGCAGTGGCCATAGGACTGGAAAAGGTCAGTTTTCATTCCAATCCCAAAGAAAGGCAATGCCAAAGAATGCTCAAGCTACCGTACAAATTGCACTCATCTTACATGCTAGTAAAGTAATGCTTAAAATTCTCCAAGCCAGGCTTCAGCAATACGTGAAGCAGATGNATCAGTCCTGGGTGTTCATTGGAAGGACTGAAGCTGAAGCTGAAGCTCCAATACTTTGGCCACCTGATGCAAAAAGCTGACTCATTTGAAAAGACCCTGATGCTGGGAAAGATTGAGGGCAGGAGGAGAAGGGGACAACAGAGGATGAGATGGCTGGATGACATCACCAACTCGATGGACATGGGTTTGGCTCAACTCCCAGAGTTGGTGATGGACAGGGAGGCCTGGCGTGCTGTGATTCATGGGGTCGCAAAGAGTTGGACACGACTGAGCAACTGAACTATCTTACTATGAGCAACCTAGGAGACACTCACTTACTTCCAGTTAGTGAAATACTAAGTTCTGAATTCAGGTTTTCATCGTCAACTCCTTGGACACCTCAGTAGTTTTCCTGCTTCTGTCTTTTATCCTTTGTATCCATTCTGTATACCAGTTGCATATATTCTTTGCAGAGAGCAACTCTCTGGTCCTTAAATTGTGTTTCAATGGCTCCTACTTGTCTTCAGGATAAAGCCCAAATTCCTTAGAACTGTAAATATTTTTCTCTTGTCACCTGACTGATGCTGAACCTCTTGCCTATCTCCAGTCACACTAGGCTATTTCAGGACTTTGTGCCTCTGATCACCCTGTTTCTGGGGCCGTGGCCACCCTCTTCCACCCTCTGTGCCTCATTCTGGTCTATATCTAAAATCACCCCAAACATGTAGATATTTGTGGCTAAGCCCTCTGCCACCTCACCTTCCATGACAACACTCAGAGGAGCTCATTATTTTCCCATATCCATGTGTTTATAGAAATTTCTCTCCCTCTTGCTAGACCATACATTCCCTCAATGCTGGGCTCCTTTGCATTCCAGTACATGTCCTGATACTTGCTGAGTATTTGTGGAATCAGTGGGTGCCATTTTTACATGCTTTTTGTATTTTGGTTTAAAGTTTTCTCTTTCTCTATTTCAGTAGTAATAACATGTTCTGCCAGGCCCCACAACTTTTATATAAGGTAATAATACAGTGGATAAGAGGTATATAGGTCTGCCATACATATGTTGTCAGGTGGTCAAACATTCAACTCATTTGTTGTGTAAGGTGTAGTTTACTTTGAAAGCAGGCCTGATTAACATCTTCACTAACTGTGTTCTGTGTTCTAGAAGACAGTGCAGCCTTAGATATAAAATCATCTAAAGTGTCTGACTTGATTGTTTCTGTTAAAATTGGGAACATAAAGTTTTTTAATTTTTTTAACCTTCCTGTGCCCCAAGAGGAACTAGTTCTCAAATTCTTAATTCTTCTGATCATTTCAGTTACTTAAAAAAACAAACCCAACTAGATCTCACTGTTGAGGCCAAAATCTGATAATTTAAAGTCAACTACTGTCTTACTTGGCAGCTCTGTTCATTTTCTATTGCTACATAACAAATGACCACATTCTTAGCAACCTAAAACAATACCTGTTTATCAGCTCACAGTTCTGTAAGTCAGAGTTAGGGCTGCACCCTAGACTGAAACCATGCTGTTGGCCAAGGCTGCTGTTCTCATTTGGGAATTCAAGCCCTCTTGTAAGATGTCATTTCTTTGCACTGAAGTCCTTGTTAGCCTTCTGGCTGTTGGCTGGAGACCACGCTCACTCCTAGAGGCCACTGGCATTTTCTTCCAGTGTGGCCCTAATGGCCAGTTCATGACACATTTGCTCTTTTCCAGGCTAGCTCAAGCACATCCCTGACAGCTTCTGTGACCAGAGAACTCACTCTCCTTTAAAAAGGTTCATTTGATTAGATCAGGTCCACCCAGTGTAGCTGTCCTTTTGCCATATAACATAATTGAAAGAGTGATATCATATTCAAGGGCTACCTATATCCAGAGGAACAGGGAATTTACACAGGGTACCAATCCATTCTAAAGGAGATCAGCCCTAGGATTTCTTTGGAAGGAATGATGCTAAAGCTGAAACTCCAGTACTTTGGCCACCTCATGCGAAGAGTTGACTCATTGGAAAAGACTCTGATGCTGGGAGGGATTGGGGGCAGGAGGAGAGGGGGACGACAGAGGATGAGATGGCTAGATGGCATCACGGAATCGATGGACGTGAATTTGAGTGAACTCCGGGAGATGGTGATGAACAGGGAGGCCTGGTGTGCTGCGATTCATGGGGTCGCAGAGTCGGACATGACTGAGCGACTGAACTGAACTGAAGGGGCTTTGGAGGTCATTTTAGAATTTTATCTACCACCACAGACATTTAGGTTTAATTTTCAGAAAGATTAGAAATTCTCTTTTCATTAGAGAGGAATACATGAAATCATTGTGACTTCCCCCCCGAGCTGTGTGACTTTACCCAGTGCTATAGCAGCTAGCCTTTTAAGATAAGCTATTTTGAGAGAAAGTGTATATTGGTTGATTCTATCCTTAAGTAGAAATGCCAGATTGCATATTTCTCAGGCTGACAGTAACCACCAAGAGAGGGAGAGTAAGAAGGAGGGTGGGAATAAGAGAGTGAATTTTATACCCGGGTGGTCAACATAAGAAAGAAAAAGAAATTTGACTTTATGTGAATGTCCCTAGAATAATACCTGAAGAAATTGGTTTGGAATTTCTTTTTTATGTTTTGGTTAATGATTAAATGAATTAATTTCTAAAACTGTGTCAGTTACCATTTAAGCTGATAACAAAGGAAAGTACTTCTTTTTCTGCCAAATGTGAAGTTTAATTGTCCTTTTTTCTGCTGGAATAGAAAAGAAATAGCAGCTGGAAGGAAATCGCAGCTCCTATCTGGTTGCCTTGGCAATATAGAGCAGATGATGCGTGCGTTTTGCTAGGGTGGTTCAGTGTTTTCCTCCTTTTTCTAATAGAGCAAATGTACATGAAAAATATAATATGGTGTAGATGATAATCGTAGTATTCTATGTATTTATGTATGTATCTTTGTTTCTAATGTAATATTTAAAGAAAAATGTTTTGTGGTTTTTTTTAGCTATTTTTATGATAGCCCTATTTGGAGTAATGATTAGGATATTATATTGTCTGTAGGCCAAAGTAAATATAGTTCTTTGTGAAAAGTATGAATGACAGGTTGGGACTGTGCTTTCTAAATTTTTTATTCTGAAGTCTCTGAATTGGTACATTCTTAAATTACTAGGGCTTCCCCAAATGCTCAGTGGATAAAGAATCTGCCTGCAGTGCAGGAGACACAGGACATGTGGGTTTGATCCCTGGGTTGGAAAGATCCCCTGGAGGAGAAAGTGGCAACCCACTCCAGTATTCTTACCTGAAAAATCCTATGGATAGAGGAGCCTGGCAGGCTACAGTCCAAAGGGTTACAAAGAGTAGGACATGACTGAGCAACTAAGCAGCAAAAATAACTTGGGCCTTACATAAACTTCAGACTATTATTAAATAGATAGACTCTCAGCCTACTTTTTACAGAACTACATGTTACTTTTCACTGTAAATGTACTGAGCAGTTGTAAAAGAGATCTTGCATATATATTGCTTAAATTTAAATGTAGATATTTCTGATTTTTCTTGGAAGCATATACTTTATTAAAGTATAAAGTGGATATTAAAAGGCATTATGTAGTTTTATAGGCTTCTGCTTTTTAAAAACCAGCTTTTTGAGATATAATTCACATACTATATATCTTAGACACTTGAAGTATGCAGTTTAGTATTTTTTGGTATATTCACATGGTTGTGTAACCATCACCACATTAGAACATTTTCCTGCCTTCTAAAGAAGCCCTCGTACCTGTTAAGAGTCTCCATTTCTCTTCTGTCTTTCCCTTGCTCCCAACCCTAAGCAACCATTAACTCACTCAGTCTTTATAAATTTGTCAGTTTTTCATTTAGCATAATGTTTTCAAGGGGCATCCATGTTGTAGTGTGTATTATCAGCACTTCATTTTTTTCTCTTGCTGAATAATATTACATTTTAAGGATATACAGTTTTATTTATCCCTCTATCAGTTGATGCACATTTGGGTTGTTGCCACTTTTGAAAACTGACCTTTTCCAGTCCTGTGGCCACTGCTGAGTTTTCCAAATTTGCTGGCATATTGAGTGCAGCACTTTCACAGCATCATCTTTCAGGATTTGAAATAGCTCAACTGGAATTCCATCACCTCCACTAGCTTTGTTCGTAGTGATGCTTTCTAAGGCCCACTTGACTTCACATTCCAAGATGTCTGGCTCTAGATTAGTGATCACATCATCATGATTATCTGGGTCGTGAAGATCTTTTTTGTACAGTTCTTCAGTGTATTCTTGCCACCTCTTCTTAATATCTTCTGCTTCTGTTGGGTCCATATCATTTCTGTCCTTTATCGAGCCCATCTTTGCATGAAATGTTCCCTTGGTATCTCTAATTTTCTTGAAGAGATCTCTAGTCTTTCCCATTCTGTTCTTTTCCTCTATTTCTTTGCATTGATCACTGAAGGCGGCTTTCTTATCTCTTCTTGCTATTCTCTGGAACTCTGCATTCAGATGCTTATATCTTTCCTTTTCTCCTTTGCTTTTGGCCTCTCTTCTTTTCACAGCTATTTGTAAGGCCTCCCCAGACAACCATTTTGCTTTTTTGCATTTCTTTTCCATGGGGATGGTCTTGATCCCTGTCTCCCGTACAATGTCACGAACCTCATTCCATAGTTCATCAGGCACTCTGTCTATCAGATCTAGGCCCTTAAATATATTTCTCACTTCCACTGTATAATCATAAGGGATTTGGTGTTTATTATTATAACCTTCAGTAGGATGTGAAGTATTATATTATCTCATTGTAGTTTTGAATTCCCTTGCTCAAATGATTAATGATGTTGAACACATTTTCATGTGCTTATTGGTCATTTGTATATCTTCTTTGGAGAATTATCTGTTCCATTTCTTTTCCTTAATTTTTAAATTTATCTTTTTAAAATTGCTTATACTTTTAGTATCAGGTCTAAGAAGCATTGCCTAGCCTTGGGAGATTGAGATTTACTCATTTTTTCCCACAAGTTATTCATTTTGAGTTAATATTATGTGTTTATGTGTGGTAGGCCTCACATAGGTATTTTTGTGTTTTTTTTGTTTGTTTTTATATACAGGTAGTCATTTGTGTCAGGACCATTTGTTGAACAGAGTATTTTTTCACAATTTAGTTTTGTTGGCACTGATGTTGAAAATATTAATGTCCTGTCCTATCCCTCTACCACTGCATCTGCATGCTTCTAATAATATTTGGCCACCACATGGATTGCAGAATCTTAGTTCCCCAACCAGGCATTGAACCCAGGGCAAAGCACTGAAAATGCTCAGTCCTAACCACTGGGCTGCCAGGGAATTCCCTAATAATTCTGAATTATTTTTTCAGTTTGTTTTTTGAAATAATGTCTTGATGGTTATCATTAGGATTAATGAATTTTTTTTTAATGTCACTTGATGTCTCATGATTATGCACTTGATGAGATCATCTCTTGATTTTTTTTTTTTTTTAAACAGTTGAGATTTTAACCAAGCTTTTAAGTGTGGTAGAAACCACCAGAGACCACTTTGAAGAAGTCGGCCTTAAGAACAATGTGGCATCTTTCTCTCTTCTGTACGGTTGCCCTAAGACAAATGATTATGCCTTTTCTGTAGGCAGTAACAAGGCTGGATGGGATGAAAAGGAATCAGTGATTGGGCTGTAACATTTGGCAATTACAGTATATTGACCTTACTATGATGAACTGGGTAATTTGAGAATTGGTGATTTTTGGTGTGAAGCAGATTATTAGGAGACGCCTTAGAAAGAAATATTCACTGGCGTGACCACTGCCAAACCACTCCTCTGCTGTTGTTGAATCTGAGGGTCTAGACTAGTACCATTTAGTAGAAATGTAATGTGGGCCTCATTTGTAATTTAAACAGTTCTAGAAGTCACATTAAAAAAGTGAAAAGTAGCTGAATTTCATTTTAATAATTTATGTTTAAAACATTATTTTAACCTGTAATAAGTATAAAATTATTCAAATATTTCACTTTTTGTACTACCTTGGCTATTCAGTATGTGTTTTACATTTAGAGCACATCTCAGTTAGGACAAGGCGCAATTTTAAGTGTTCAGCACCCACATGGGGCCAGAAGATAGCACAGTTCTAGATGTTTTGATATGATAGCCAGTCAAAATATTACATGAACATTACTCAACTTCCTCTGTGTTTCAAGGTACCCTGACTCATCCCTTTAACTTGATAGGACTGGCTTTTGGGTAACTATCTGCTTGCTGTTCAGTGCGACCCTCCCTGAGACCAGAGGGTCTGAGAATTTTGTTAAGTGATACGTCAGCTCACCAAATGGGTCATGAATAATTAAGAGACATATATTAAAGATACCTAAGCCTCTCAAACTAGACAAAATGGGCCTGTGAAAAACTAGAATCTTGCCTCCCGTATCACAGATACAATGTACTCCACTGCACTGCAGCTGTGTGTAACAAATACTACTGATGAGAGGTGCTCACATGGGCATCATTTTGCCCCTGCATCCTTGGATTTGTCAATGTCTGGACATGTTTTTTTGATGATTTGAAAAAATGTTTTATTGGAATACAGTTGATTTACAATGTTGTATTAGCTTTTAGTTTTACTGCAAAGTCAACCAGTTATACATAAATTCACCCTTTTCTTTTTTTAGTTTCTTTTCCCTTGAAGGACATTGCAGAATATTGAGTAGAGTTTCCTGTGCTATAGAGTAAGTTCTTGTTAGTTACTTATTTTATATGTAGTAGTGTGTGTATGTCAATCCCAGTCTCCCAGTTTATCTCCACCCTCCCCACGTCCCCTGGTAACTGTAAGTTTGTTTTTTGTATTCATGAGTCTACTTCTGTTTTGTAAATAGTTTGATTTGAACCCATTTTTTTAGATTTCATGTATAATATAGGTATTATATGATATTTGTCTTTCTCTGACTGACTTCACTCAGTCTGAAATCTCTAGGTCTATCCATGTTGCTGCAAATAGCATTATTTCAATCCTTTTTTTGGCTGAGTATTTATTCCACTGCATATATGTACCACATCTTCTTTATCCATTCCTCTGTTGATAGACATTTGGGATAGCTTTTTCTTGATGTGTTTGGACGATCACAACTGGCATGCAGTGGCTTGAGACCAGGCTGATAGCATTCCATAAAGTATGAAGCAGCACCCACAACAGTGAGCTACGTGGCCCAAGTTTCAGTGGTGTTGAGCATAGCAGTACCCTGCATCAGTGAAACAAGATCCTTCAGTTTTACTAATTGTTACATAGTCTCCACAGGTAACATGCAGTGTTGTTTTTTCTTTGTTTTGTTTTTTAAATTTAGAAAATCTCTTTTTTCTTTCATGTAAAATTTCTAAGGAAGAAGCAGTCAACTTGTAAAGTATTTCTGATTGAGCCAATTTGTCAGATAGATTCCACCCATGCCTCCTTTTCTCTAACCTCTTCTCTTTGGGAAGTGGTGAAACTGGTGAACTTCCTCTCCTACATCCCCTTCCTCAGAGCTCTTTTCCCTGGAACTATTTTACTTTCACTAAAGAAAGTCGTGTCTGTCAGAAAAGAAAATAAGCAGTTGCAAAGCTGCCAGAACGATGATTGCACTTCCATAAGGTCTCCTGGGGTTTTTTTTTTTTTTTTGGATGTTCTGTCAGAGATGTGGGTGTTTGGTTGTGATGACTTCCTTTCAGTGCTCCATCATGAGGCACAGTTAACTCAGAATGTTATCACCACCGTTGTCCTAATGTCTGTTACCCAGGGAGCTGTAACTTTGAGTCTTCATAAATTCTAGCAAGTAAAAATCAGTGCTAGTCATTGTCAGATAGTAAATGTTCCTTAGTTGTCCTGTTAAAGGTAATCATACTTGCCATTGTTGGCCTTTAAGGTTACCATGGGGTGTGATCCCCACCCCATCCTAATGACTGCTGGTGTTTCTATTGCCTTCCTTCATCTGCTGTAGCCCTTTTGAGTTTTTGGTGACAAACCACAGATGAGCTATAATAACCTTAGGTTGTTCAGTTCAGTTCAGTCACTTAGTCGTGTCCAACTCTTTGTGACCCCATGAATCGCAGCACACCAGGCCTCCCTGTCCATCACCAACTCCCGGATTTCACTCAGACTCATGTCCATCGAGTCAGTGATGCCATCCAGCCATCTTATCCTCTGTCGTCCCCTTCTCCTCCTGCCCCCAATGCCCCCCANCTCATGATGTACTCTGCATATAAGTTAAATAAGCAGGGTGACAATATACAGCCTTGTTGGACTCCTTTTTCTATTTGGAACCAGTCTGTTGTTCCATGTCCAGTTCTAACTGTTGCTTCCTGACATTGAAGGCAATGTAATAAAGGCTATTTTGGGCCTATCTTAGATTTGGCAAGAATTTAGGGTTTCAGCTTAAAAGGGGGCAGCTCCTCTGGCTGTGCCTCTTGCTAGCAGCTGGAATGAGCTTGTACCCTGTGATGGCTGACCTTCTCAAGCAGGTTTCCAGGGCTCTACACCCTAGGCTGAACCATAGTGAAGAGAGAGGATTTAGAGCCCACCTTTCATTCTGCAAGGAGTAACAGTGTTCCAAAAGGTGCTTTTAGAAAGGGAGTATTAGTACTGGGCAGCCCTGCTCCCTCCAAAACATGGTTGTTATCTACCACATTGGTGCCTGTGAAATTTTCCTTGCTCCCCAGACTAGAGGCCCTCTGCCTATCCCACTAAACCTGTCTCTAGAGACCAGTTTAACAGCCAAATCCCATTGCCCCTGTTACTTGGCATCCGTTCCTTCCCCACTTTATACCTGTAGAGCTATGGCCAGCTCAGGGAGAGCAGTGGTGGTCCTGTTGCTAGGGCAGCTTGCCACTCAAGGGACATCCTGCATCCAGTTGAGTCTTGAGGTTCAAGATTTTCCACTGGGATATGGCTAGAAGTTGCAGTTAAATTTTATAAGTGGAAACTTCATTTTATAGAGTTGCATTATGAATGCCTTATTTTTGAGCAAATTTAATATATTCTTGAGGTATTCTGGATATTTGAAAGGTTTACATCTGTAACCTCTTAAGTTTTTTGCTTCTTTTTAGTGTAATAGGTTTTCCTATCTTTTGTAAAAGAGTATACTAAATATTTAGCTTTATGTGGCAATCAGAAATGACACATGAAAACTTTGCGTTGATGTATGAATTATATTTGTATTAGACTACATTCACATGTTTAATTTCCAGTTTGGAACAATGTTCTTGTCTTAATAAGTAAGGTTGATAGATAATTGAATTGTTTAATGAAAATATCTCTGTATCAGTTACAGTAAACATTAGTTGGCTTTTATGAGTTGTCTAAGAATCCTAACCACATTTCTATGATTTCAGTGGGTAAGTGAATTTTGATTTAAAAATGGTGGATACTAAACTTTTTTTTTTTCAGTGTCCAGGATTGTTTTCCTCTTTTTTCTAATCTCTGTGAATGTGTTCTAACTAATAAGCTTATGTGTCATGGGGGGCTGATTCCCTTATTTCACTTATAATTCATGATATTAATATATGAAGACTTAAGAAATATTGAAGCTCTGAGTGAAAATGTGCCTGCAAAAATATTCTTTGGCTAATAGGATAGCCAAGGGTAGCCTTCTTGTGATTTGAAACTGTACTTGATTTCACCTAAAATGAAGTAACGTTAATCAGCATCTCTTCTTAGTGTGTGAAAAGTTATATTTTTTTCCATGTTAAGAAACTCTGAAGTGTGTTTATAATGCAGGATTTCCTTCTGAGTCAACAGGAATTCTCCCTCCTCTTGTTTCAGGCCGGAGCCTCAGCAGAAAGCTCCCTTGGTTCCTCCACCACCACCTCCACCACCACCACCGCCTCTGCCAGACCCTGCCCCTCCAGAGCCAGAGGAGGAGATTCTGGGGTCAGACGATGAGGAGCAGGAGGACCCCGCAGACTACTGCAAAGGTGATGTGCTTGCCTTCCCCCCAGGCCACCCCATGATTTTTGGGGGGCAAGGCCAAAGGGAGTTAATGATGCAGACTACTTGATGTCAATATTGTTAAAAATTTTTTGGATTGTTTAGTATAAAATGATAAAATATGAGAGAGATCAGAAGGAAAATTTTTTAAGAGATAGAAAGTAAAATACATAGGTGCACATACATATACTGAGTAATTTCAAGATTTAAATCTGCTGACAGAATTAAAGATGGTATACAGCAGGATAATTAAATATAAAAACAAAATAAGCCATCTGAAAAGAACATAGAAAGTAGGTTGAGAGCTGAAGAACTGATGCTTTTCAGTTGTGGTGCTGGAGAATACTCTTGAGAGTGCTTGGGACAGCAAGGATATCCANATGGTATACAGCAGGATAATTAAATATAAAAACAAAATAAGCCATCTGAAAAGAACATAGAAAGTAGGTTGAGAGCTGAAGAACTGATGCTTTTCAGTTGTGGTGCTGGAGAATACTCTTGAGAGTGCTTGGGACAGCAAGGATATCCAACCAGTCAATCCTAAAGGAAATCAACCCTGAATATTTACTGGAAGGACTGATGCTGAAGCTCCAATACTTTGGCCACCTGATGTGAACAGCTGGCTCATTTGAAAAGACCCTGGTGCTGGGAAGGATTGAAAATAAAAGGAGAAGGGAATGGCAGAGGATGAAATGGTTCGATAGCATCACCAAGTCAATGGATATAAGTTTGCCAAACTCCAGACAGTATGAAGGAAATGAGTGTTATGCAGTCCATGGGATCGCAGAGAGTCAGACCTGACTGAGTGACTGAACACCCACCATCCCCAGACTCCTACTTGGGGAGCCAGTCTGTTGTTCATTACATTGGATATAAGTTTCCTGACTGCCAAGAATATCAAGGAGCTCTTCCTTTCTCTGGATAGCATTGAGTTACATAGTATTTTGTCTGTGGAAAGAAAATCTGCCCATTTGTTTATGGAGACAGATGTTTTCCTGACACTGTACTCAACCAAAAACCTATTTTGTAGATTCTGCCATTGTGTGACATAGTAGATTATGTTTTCAGCTGTGATTTCACAGAATGCATAGAAATTATTCAGGTAAAGTATTATTGTATTTATGTTTTGTAAAGACCAAGAGCATGCAGCTAAACTGCTAAAAGGGAAACATATTGTATGATGAATATTGAAAATAATTTGATCCAGACCTCATACTCTGTTTAGATTGGATCACAAGAATCTAGTAGAAAAGAAAGGCAGTCCATTTGCTGCCTCTTTGTTACTTACCTTTCTCTCTTGGACTTTAATTCCCTGAAACAGAAAATTATCACAGTTTGAATTCTTAGCTTCTGAACAGTTAACAAGACATTTATTTGCTACAAATTATGGGAAATGTAAATCAGATTTTATATGGATGGCAGGAAATACACACTGTTTAGACCATAAAACATTGATGCCTCTCTGTCTCTCTTGTATCCTAGTATCAGTTTAGCTAGTGATTGCAGGTCATTTGTGTGTTGGTTAAAGAAGAGTGTACTTTTAAATTACCAGGAAGCGAAAGTTATCATTCTGCTATGAAACTTCAAGAAGGAATCTTCCTGTCTAACGTGATTCTTCCATAGGTGTCAATTTCTACACATAGAATCAGCATTTTCCTTAGAAAATGAAATATTTATCTGTAGTGTTTATGTAACTAGTGATTATGACCCCACAGGTAAAGGTCTGTGCCTTCTAGTATGGAAAAGAAGATGTTTTCCTTCCTCTCTCTTGTAATCTGCATTTCTTGGTTTGAAAATGAAGTTATATGAAGAGGAGATGTGGACAGCTGTCTTTAGATTGTGCTTCTTAGGCCAAAGTATCAGGCTGGTGTGAAAGAACTGTTCTCTGCAGAACGTTAGGCTCCACCCTACTGGAATGAGATCTGTTTGCCTCACACCTGGATCTTTTGTGGTATAGATCATAACATGTTGTTTAAGATAACTGATAAACACTTTCAAGGAACTGATGGAGTTGATTGGCAATGTCTGGGAAAAGAACTGTGGCTCGCCCTGCCCCACACTGCCCCATCCGTTAGAAGAGATAACTTTCTCCCTGGAAGTGGATGAGTTTCAGTTACCAACATGGTGCTTTATTACCCATGAATACTTTAGTATATTTTGCCTGCAGTCAAGTACGTTCTCCTGTGTTAACCACTACACAACTGTCAAGAAGTTAATGTTGATATACTTCTACTGTTCAGTACTCGGACCCCACACAGGTTTTGCCAGTTGCCCAATAGTGTTGTTTATGGGAAACCAATCCATTGCAGAATCACATTATGTTTTGTTTTCTTCTTCCTTTGATCTGGAACAGTTCTTTAGTTTTTCTCTTGGCTTTTATGACTTTGACTTTTTTGAAGATGTGGGCCAATTATTTTGTATAATCTTTCTCAATTTGGAATAACAAAATAGTGTTGTTCTGTGAGAAGTGTTCTTCTCTTGCATATATCAGATAGTACATGATTTTGATTTATACCAGTACTGTTGATGTCAACCACTTGTTCAGGATGGTGTCTGCCAGATAGCTCTATTGTAAAATTGCTCTTTACCCCCTCATAGTTAATAAGCAGTCTGTTGAGAGTAACTTTGAAGCTGTATAATAATCTTTTGTCAGAAAATTTACTTGCTTCTTCCTTTCCCTCTATCCTATTTCTCCCTCCCTCCCATCCACCCACCCATTTATCTGTCAGTTTGTGTATCTTAAATGTACTCACTCATGGGTTTTCTTTTTATTCAAGGGTTATAGTCAGTTACTTTCCTTATTTATTTTGATGCTTCAGTTCAGTTCAGTTCAATCGCTCAGTCATGTCCAACTCTTTGTGACCCCATGAATCACAGCACGCCAGGACTCCCTGTCCATCACCAGCTCCTGGAGTTCACTCAAACTCACGTCCATTGAGTCGGAGATGCCATTCAGCCATCTCATCCTCTGTCGTCCCCTTCTCCTCCTGCCCCCAATCCCTCCCAGCATCAGAGTCTCTTCCAATGAGTCAACTCTTCGCATGAGGTGGCCCAAAGTACTGGAGTTTCAGCTCTAGCATCATTCCTTCCGAAGAAATCTCAGGGCTGATCTCCTTCAGAATGGACTGGTTGGATCTCCTTGCAGTCCAAGGGACTCTCAAGAGTCTTCTCCAACACCACAGTTCAAAAGCATCAATTTTTCAGCGCTCAGCTTTCTTTATAGTCCAACTCTCACATCCATACATGACCACAGGAAAAACCATAGCCTTGACTAGATGGACCTTTGTTGGCAAAGTAATGTCTCTGCTTTTCAATACGCTATCTAGGTTGGTCATAACTTTTCTTCCAAGGAGTAAGCATCTTTTAATTTCATGGCTGCAGTCACCATCTGCAGAGCCTAAAAAAATAAAGTTTGACACTGTTTCCCCATCTATTTCCCATGAAGTGATGGGACCAGATGCCATGATCTTCGTTTTCTAAATGTTGAGCTTTAAGCCAACTTTTTCACTCTCCTCTTTCACTTTCGAAGTTTTGATCCTTAGATTTTCTCAAATTGGCCATTAGAAGTCCCTTCAGGTTGATTATGTGTCCTTTTGAAAAGTACCTATCATTCTTTTTTTGTTCTATACATTATTTTTTCACTCAGTATGTATTAGAAGTCACTCTGTAAACTACCTATAAAGCTGTGTCACTTGTTTCATTTATTGTTGTTTTTTAAGTTTTGTGTAAACATTTTTAATTAAAAAATTTTATACAATTTTAAAAGTTATACTTTATCTACAGTTATTTCAAAATTTTGGCTATATTCTTTGTGTTGTACAGTACATCCTTGAACCTGTCCTATATCCAATAATTTGCACCTCCTACTCCTGCAGCTGTGTATCTTCCTCCACCCCAAGCCTGTAACCATTACTTTGTCCTCTGTATCTATGAGCCAGCTTCCTTTTTTTTTTTAATTTACTGGTTTATTTTTAAAATTTCTCATATAAGTGATATCATTACAGTATTTATCTTTCTCTCTCTGACTTATTTCAGTTAGCATAATGCCCTCCACGTCTGTCCATGTTTCTACAAATGGCAAAATTCCATTTATTTTAGTGGTTGTATAGTATTCCATTGTGTGTGTATGTATATGTATATATATAAGACACCATGTCTTCTTTATCCTTCTCTTGATGGGAAAAGTCCCTATCATTCTTAAATCCTTTCTTATTTTCAAATAAGATGTATTTATCTTGTAATTTTCCTACTCCAGGCCTGGAATCAGCTTTCTCCACAAGGAACCCTGGAGATAACAGTATTTAGGAAAGAAGATCTGAGTATTAGAATGAGACTATTACTATTTGGGTGTCCCTGCTTCTCAGTCTCTTAGCAGTCTCTTAGCACAGAGCTAAAGATACACACTTCCTTTAGATTTGTATTTCTGTTTTTATTTACAGATATGTTAAAATCCATGAGTTTATTATATCTCATTTCCACTCGTAATACCAGGAGATTCAGCTCATTTTTCTCCTTAGCCTATCTATAGTTTCTTTCTTTTGCAGTAGGAGACTTGGCTGTCATTATCCTCATTATATTTACTTACTCAACTTCCTTGTATGTAAGAGTCGCCAGTCATTGTCACTGCCATTTTGGACATGTCTGCCCTTTCCTTATTGCCTAGCTTGTTCTTAGACATCCTCTGTTGCTTGGCACTGCCTAATGGCTGTGTACTGACATGTTCAGGAAGATGGAAGGAGAGAGCTGCCCTTCACAGTCTAAGGGTATGTTTTGCTTAGTCTGTGTATGTGGCTTCTCTCTCTCCTGTCACTTCACATCTTCGCTTGTTTCCTTCATCTTCATTCTTAGAGAATCTCTGCCCTGCCAGCCACTTCTTAATAGTCCTGAAGTAACAGAAAACATCAACAGAAACAAAACACACCTCATCTTCTATCTTTCTGTACAAAAGACATTTTTGTTCATTATAGGAGTTATAAGTATTTTGGGGGTCATGGTGTGGAAAGTCACCTGGAATCCCACCACCCACCTTTTGCTGCATTAAGCTTTTAAGTTCCTGCAATTCTGAATCATTTATGACCAACCAACTTGTATCTTAACTTTTTAACCTTTTTTTTACCTCTTTACCTTGGTAAAAGCTAAAGCTCTTTCCTTATTCAAAGCATGTGCAATGTTCGTTGTTTTAACAAAAAAGCCACTGTTTAAAGGTCTGATATTGCTAATGCATTATTCATTGCTCCCTTCTATTGTGGTTGGCAGTCTCTGTGGCCTGGGACTCTTTCCCTTTCTTCACAGCTAACATGTTCCTGTCCATAAATCCCAGGGGAGTATGTAATTCAGCGTAAGCAAAACTTGGGTCACAACCTGGCCCTGGTGCTCTCCATTTCTGTATCCTTGGACAAGTCCCTTTGTTCTAGGCTTGAATTTCTTCATCTCTCCTATAATATCATCTGTCTGTATAATATGTAATGGCATCTATCACCTACGATTTTATGAGGAATAAAATGAGATAAATATGCTTCTGTGTATCAGGGCATGTTACCTGATACCTAGAGAGAAGGTTGTTCTGAAATATGAATTCTCCTTTTGCCAGTCCTTTTTTTGTTCAATCATCCTCTTCTTCTGTGTATTACCATCTGTACTTACATGCTGGCCCCCTTAGTGGTCTTAAATGCCTTACTTGTGGTGGACGTGCAGAGAGAGTGCTCAGCACTGCTTCTTTCTCTCCTTGTTTTTTACTGGTTACCTCTGGTCAGTTGTCTGGGGCAGTAACTGTAGCAGCAGGCTGTGCAGTTTATTCTGGATTTTACTTCTAAGTTCAGAGGATAACAGGGGTCAGGCATGGAGTCAGCTTATAAGTAAACAGTTCCAGGAGGCCCTTGTGTAATACTTGCTCACTTTGTTTATTTTTTTTTTTAACTTACAGCTTCCTTGTCAGTGCAAAACTTCCTCCTCTGGGGAGATTTTAGTCTAATGTGGGTTTTCAGAGTGTGACCTGTACCCCCTGCATCAGAACGTTCCTAGGCTGGAGTCTGAATCTTGAGTTGGAATCCTTGGGAGTAGGATCCGGACTCTTAAGTATTTAACAAGTTCACTTAGTGATTTTTTCTGCACATTGAAGCTGAAGTTGGCTCACATGAGGCCCCTACCATTTGTCTAAAACTCCAAAGCTATAACTGCAAGAAGCGATCCTTCTCTTCACTACTCTGTGTTACTGACTTACTGTGGAAGGGGAATTACTGCTTTGAACTACATTATCTTCTAAAATTTCCCCAGAACTCTGAGCACACATGTACTCCAAGGACTGGTAAATGGTGAAAGAAGGAACATTGCTTTGATATATCATGCTGCCTGCACCGACTGACTTCCTCAGAGATCCTGTTTTGTAGCTCTCCTAAATCATTTTTAGATTAAGTTGGCACATTCATTATGCAGTTTGTCACTTAACATTATTTCTGGAGACATTGGTTTCAACATAGTTGTGGCCTGACTTGGTACTAAAACATGTCGTTTCCTTATGCCTTCTTCAAATCCGTGACACATCTTATTTAGGACCCTTGATCACCCATAGTAATGCCCACCCCACCCCATCCCCCTTAGCCCTCGTGATGTGTGATTATACATTTATTTTTGTGTTTCTGATCTCTTTCTCCTCAATCTGAATGATTTCCTATAGTCAGGAGCAGTATGTTTTGTTAATCCCACTGCATTTGAACCACCTACTGTGCTGTAAGTGTTTTTGGTTGGATGAAGAAATTCATCTTCATCAATTAACTGTAGTGTTAAGCTTCAACTAAGGGCAAGAGAGTACTGGTGTTACCTCTGTGTCTGAGAAGGCGTGTCAGAGTGAGGAGGTTGACATGCCATGGAGGACACACAAATCAGAGTAGAGATCCTTCATTTCTGCTCTAGATTGTCTTAAAATCATCACGGTGCCCCAGAAAGCTTCAGTAGGGATCTGGGAATATCTTCTTCCAAACATAGGGTAAATAATATGAATAGTTGCCTGCTAAAAATGTGGACTGGCTTCCTTATATACAAACTGCCCTTACCATGTGTGTTTACTGTCCGTTTGTGAACAGTTTAGCCTGTCTCAAAATTTAATGTTGGTTACAAGCTCATATTGGTCCTCTCTCTGCACAATCTGTGATTTATGACTGTTTTATAGCTTTAAGGTTTGCTTGTTTTTTAAGGAAAAAAATCAATATTCATTACACAAGTTGACTTAGAAATTCTGTCATTTAGCTAAAATATTTTATTGAAAGTGTAGTCTTTTTTTTTTTTTCAGGCACAACTTTATTATTATTTTTTCTTTTGTTTTGAAATCAGTAAAGGAAACTGGGTTCTAGAAGCAGCAGTAATCTAATGCAGCAGGTTTGTGCATTCTTCTTTTTTGTTTATGTTTAAATACATCTAAATTAGCACACTGTTGGCACACCTAATTTGTATGAAATTCTGCACCACACATACTAATTGTAGTAAAGTTAGCCTCTCATGCCAGTTAAAAAAAAAAACTACTCTGGAAGATAATTTTCACTGAAATCTAACCAGCCTTGGTTAAGTGGACAGTGACAAGATTATAAATGATACAAAAAATAACATTTTAACATTTGGGTAATTTTTAATATTTTCTACCCTCATATGGTCCTCAGAATTAAACCATAATGAGCAGAAGAGGAAAAAGAATGCCACTGAGTGCTAAGGCAGAACATCCTGACAGAAGTAATGAAGGTAGAGTCTATGCTAAATACCAAGTGCAGAATTTCATAGGGCCAACAGGTTACCAGTCTATATTTTTCACTTACACAGGTGAAGTGGATTTTGCAATTGTCAGTTATGTTAAATGCATCAAATAAAGCTCGTAAAATTGATACTTTAAGGCTCCACCTTAAGTTTTCCAGACTGCAGCTGTGCAGAGGTATAGTCTTTTTTATTTATTTTTTGCAGTAGGTCCTTGTTGATTGTCTGTTTTAAATATAGCAGTGTATACTTGTCAATTCCAAACTTCCAGTCTATCCCAACCCCTCACCCTTCTCCTCCATAACTATAAGTTCATTTCCTAAGTCTTTGAGTCCATTTCAGTTTTGTAAATAAGTTAATCTTTTTTAAGATTCCCTATATAAGCGACATCATAGGATATTTTTCTTTCTCTGTGTGATTTACTTCACTTGGTAAGTCTAGGTCCATCCAAAAATGTAGTCTTTAGTTTCTGTTCTTTCTGAAAGTAAAAAATAAACTTCATTCATTCACAGTTCTTTTCCTTAAAACCACTAACGCTGCATACATACTGAATTCAGCATGGTAGTCTGTGTTTTTAAAAATTACTTGGCTTAATTTGGCTTACTTGAAGCCTTGAGAATCTATCTATATGAGGAAGGTAATATGCCCTTGAATTTTTTACATGAGGCTTCATTATATTCCTTTTGCGGAGACTGAGGTGATTCCAGCACTGTTCAGGCCTGTTGCTTCTGTGACTCACTAATAATGTGGCTATTTATTGATCACTAAGTTTTAGTTGTATAACAAGGGAATTCTCTGAGGCTTTCCTATACGTATTGTATTTTACTATAGCAATTGGAAGGGTGAATGAGAAACAGCCTGTGTTTTCTAGGAGTTCAAGGCCTTATAGACTTCGCTAGTAGAATATAAGCTCCTTCACGGAAGAGTCTGTCTAGGCTCCCGTTCCATGAATAATACAGAGGGAAAACAATCTGTGGTCTGGTGAATATGGAGTGATTGAATGGACCAGACTAGGAAACTGCTGAAGTGCCTTTCTTTGTATTTTTTTGTGTGGTTAATTATAAGAGGAGGAAAAAGGAAAATTTGTGAGGATTTTAGAGGAATGAGGTTGTATTTGATTAGAAGTAAAAGAAAAGACTTCATAGAAAATGAAAAGGGGGCCTTTCCAGTTAAGAATAATTGAACTTTTTTGTTCAGGGTGGGCATTTCTCTGGTGTTTTCAGTGCCGAGGGTGCAGGTTAATCCCTGGTCAGGAAATGAGATCCCACAAGCTGCTGGACCAATAAAAAAGAACTCTTGTAGTGTGATCACCTCTCTTAAAAATGTGTTTAAGGATGAAATAGCTATACCGAAATGTCAGCAGTAGGTATGAGGTTAGTATGGAGGCTTCTTTCTATACTTTTATGTCTAGTTGTTGTAGTACCGTCTGTTGAAAAAACACTTTTCTTTCTCCCTATGGAGTTGCCTGGTGCCTTTGTAAATAAGTTTACCATATGTATCAGGGTCTATTTATGGGCTCTTTTCTGTTCCATTCCACTTTTGGTCTGTTCGTGCTCTTGCTCTGTGCTGCCTTGATTTGTGTAGCTTTATATAGTAAGTCTTGAACTGGGTAGTGGATGCCCTCCAACTTTGTGCTTCTTTTCCAGAATAGGTTTTGACTTAACTAGTTGTTTTGCATTTATGTATAATTTCAGCCTCAGCTTATACGGTTAGTTTAGATGTCTTTCTTTAATAGCATTGAATCTTCTTATCTATTGTAGAAGAGCATAACTTAGCACCCCTAACGTCTTTTTTGGCATGTGGTTTATTTTGAGCTAACAAGGGCCAAAAGACTCAGGAAGACACTTTTGATTTTGTGTGGCCTGTGCCTGCAGCGGCTTGGTTTCCCAGTCAGAGATTGAGACTGGGTCACAGTGTTGAGCACACCAAATCCTAGACACTAGATTAATGGTCAGTGACAAGGACTCTGGCTTTTCAGCTTTACGCGGAAGAATTTCCACAAAGATGGAAAGTAGTGAGGCAAGTCAAGTATTTCTTAGGAGAAGAAGAGGACAGTATGTGTGAATAGACATACAGGCAGACTGAGAGGTAGAAAGTCCCTGAGTTGTGCCCTCCTGCAGTTTAAATCACTTTTCTGGTTATCATGGCAATCACCAGCTGTCAAGGCCCTGAGGGTTGTGTCATTTGGCATGCTAATGTATTACAGTGAGTGTATAATGAGGCCTATGGCCTCCTGGAAGCCAGACCTTCCGTCTTCTTGAGCCTTATTGATTCTCACCAGTTCTTTTTTTTTTTTTTTTCCCTCTTTGCTGCTTCCCCCTGAAACTTAGATAAGAGTAATTGATTTCTAGAAAAATATTTTTTAAAAGGAAAAAAAAAAGAAGAGTAATTGGTTTCTATTTGGAGGAGGGACTGGGATATGATTCTGGGGTCATAGTCTTGGCAACATGTTTATTTATGTCTTTAGTTTCTCTCAACGATTTTTTTTTTAGTTTTCAACGTGGACGTCTTGTGCATATTTAATTTTTGCCTTTCTCTCTCTCTTTTTTGGAATGCTGTTGTTATTATAAGTTGTTTTTTGATGGTGTGTAAAATGTAATTGAGTCATTGAACATGTATCCTATAACTGCTGAATTTATTTGCTAATTCTATTGATGTTCTGTTGCAGACTTTTTGTATTTTCTGCACAGTCATTTATCATTTCAGCACAGATAGTTTTCTTTTCCTTAGCATTCATTATGTTTCTTTCTTTGCTTCATTGCTTCACACACAAAATTGAATAAAAGCAGTAGGACTGGACATCCTTATCTTGTTTCTGATCTTACAGTAAATGTATAGATTAAAAAAATATATATCTCTTTATTAGGTTATGATGAATTTCATGAATTTAAAAGTAAAATGAAAAGCATAAGGCTTACAAAGAAACATGGTAGATGTCTTCACAACCTTGAAGTAGGGAGAGATTTTGTAGAGAGAATGCAAGAGGTGTTAAGATTAAAACACTTAGAAATTGGATTTCATAAAAAATGAAACAACCAGCTTCGGATTAGGAGGAAATAATTGAAAATAATTGAAATGTATGTAGTTGACAAAGACTATAAATTGGAGACTCTATCAGGAAACTTTGTGAAATTTTCGAGAACTGTTCTTTGTATTAATTAGGACATACACATTTGTCAAATACTAGGAAATTGTATATCTAGATTGTAGGATTTCTCTCCTCTCTCTAGCTTCTTTGTCTTTTATTTGTTTTCTGAATTGAGGATATATTTCTTTGTAGGTAGAAAAAAAAATTTTGTAGAAAAAAAGAATGCTTGCAGAAAAAAAACTTAGCAGTGAGGAACCATTGCAGATTTTGACCAGGAAAGTGCTGTATATACTTAAAGATGATTAATTTAAAATCTTACATTACTTGAGAGAAAAGGTATATAAAAGAGAAGATAAAAACAGAGCATTACAGAGATAGCATCTTTATCATTGATAAGCTATTGGACATAGAGGGCAGCAGTGTCCAATAGTTTGCATAATGTCTGCATGCTGCTAAGTCGCTTCAGCTGTGTCCAACTCTGTGCGACCCCAGAGACGGCAGCCCACTAGGCTCCCCCGTCCCTGGGATTCTCCAGGCAAGAACACTGGAGTGGGTTGCCATTTCCTTCTCCAATGCATAGAAGTGAAAAGTGAAAGTGAAGTCACTCAGTCGTGCCTGACTCCTAGCAACCCCATGGACTGCAGCCCACCAGGCTCCTCCATCCATGGGATTTTCCAGGCAAGAGTACTGGAGTGGATTGCCATTGCCTTCTCCGTAATGTCTGCATAGCATATCCCTAATGAAAATTCCAGACCCTAAGACTTGAGTGACATTCTCTGGTTGGCAATACCACGTGTACATTGTCATATGTCATTAACACTGACACTGCATATTGGGAAAGGACATGTAGAAGCTCTGAATTTGAGACCCTCCTTGATTCTGCCCTAGGTGTCTCTTTCCTCGACTGACATTGATTTCTTTCCATGACTGACATTGATTTGTAACTCTTCTGCTGTAATAAGTTGTAACCACAAGTATAGCTGCCCTCAGTGTCTTTGGTGAGTTCTTGCCACATACTGTTAATTCCTGGAGCTGAGCATGGTGTTGGGGCCCTCCAGACCTGCACCTGGTGCCAGTAGTGAGGGTGATCTTTGGGACTCCTCGACCCTGCGGTTCTGTCAGACGTGAGGGTGCTCTTGTGAATGGTTCTGAACCTTACACAAATATTATAGATTTGGTAGGGAAACAAATGGTGTAAGGAGTATTAAATAAAAAGATGCAGATAAAGTGTTCAGAGAGAAGCCTTTGAGAGATTCTGTGGGGCCAAGAGGAGAAAGAACAAGTGGGAGAACAGAGCAGTCAGGCAGGCAGGAGAGCAACTAAAGGGTTCTGTTCCCCTTGACGTGGGGCAGATTGGGGAGTTCTGAAGGTACAGCTGTTAATCTCAATGAAAATTTCATTTCTTGGGTGTTGATGAGGGCTCACTTGCATTTTGTACATGTCGGTGGCCCTTGTCCCCACTGGTCGGCCCACTGCATGGTCTGCCCCTCTGGATCCATTTGTCCCAGAAGAGGAGTTAGCACGTGATGTTTGTCGCAGTCTTGCCACTCCTGGTTCCTGTGGTGCTGCCAGCACCCTCTGTGAGGTGCTGTGGTCTGTGTACTCAGTACCAGAGCAGGATTGTGTGGAGCAGGCAGTGTGAGTGCCCTGCCCGGATGCCCGCATGCCTGTGCCCCTGCACCTGCCCTTCGTGGGTTCTGCAGCTATCCCTCAGCTCAGCTGCCCCCCAGCCCAGCTCTCCACCAGCCTGCAGGCTGGTTCAGAAAGGGTCTAGAGTCCATGCGATGGCTTCACTTCTACTCCTCCTGTGTCCCTTCCTCCCCCACTCCTTAATGGGAGCACAAAATCCCTTCCTTCTAGCAGCTTCAAACTGAAGCATTCTTACCAATCATTTCTTAGTTTGACTCTTTAGGAGCTGTTCACTAATTTCCTAGGTGGACCCACATGTTTGATTCTTATATGGTATCTAAGGTATAATTCTAAATATGTTTACAAACAGAACTTGGTAAGGGGGGCAAGTTTTTCTCTTAAAATTTATTTTTGCTGAGATATAATTGATATGTTGTATGAGTTTTAAGGTGTACACTGTGTAGGATAAGGTGTTTATTTGATAGGTTTACATATTGCAAAATGATTACTACCATATTCCTCTGTCATGAACTTCCCTGGTGGCTCAGATAGTAAAGAATTTGGCTGCAACGTGGGAGACCCAGGTTCGATCCCTGGGTTGGGAAGATCTCCTGGAGAAGAGGAATACTCCAGTATTCTTGACTGGGAAAGTCCATGGACAGAGGAGCCTGGAGGGCTACAGTCCATGGGGTTGCAAAGAGACATGACTGAGTGACTAACACCTCTGTCATATCATGTAATTATCATTTTACTGTGTTTTGTGATCGGAACAGTTAAGATCTTTTCTCTTAGCAGTACTGAAGTTTATAATACGCCATTGCTGTCTATATTTTCTCTTTTGTTTTCCATCTGAAACTAGTATAAAAAAGGACCGTGTTTTTGTTGTTGTTATTTAGTTGCTAAGTCATGTCTGACTCTGTGACCCCATGGGCTGTAGCACACCAGGCTTCCCTGTCCTTCACTATCTCTTGGAGTTTGCTGAAACTCAGGTTCATTGATGGTGATAGTATCCAACCATCCAAACCTCTGCCACCCGCTTCTCCTGCCCTCAGTCTTTTGCAGCATCAAGGTCTTTTCCAATGAGCCAGCTCTTCACATCAGGTGGCCAAAGTATTGAAACTTCATCATGAGTACTTCCAGTGAATATTCAGGGTTGATTTCCTTTAGGATGGACGAGTTTGATCTCTTTGCAGTCCAAGGGACTCTCAAGAGTCTTCTCCAGCACCACAATTCAAAAGCATCAATTCTTGGTGCTCAACCTTCTTTATAGTTTAACCCTCACATCCATACATGACTACTGGAAAAACTATAGCTTTGACTAGACGGACCTTTGTTGGCAAAGTGAAGTCTCTGCTGTTTAATATGCTGTCTAGGTTTGTCATAGCTTTCCTTCCCAGAACCAAGTGTCTTTTAATTTCATGGCTGCAGTCACTGTCTGTAGTGATCTTGGAGCCCCAGAAAAGAAAATCTGTCACTGTTTCCACTTTCTCCCCATTATTTGCCATGAAATGGTGGGACTGGATGCCATGATCTTTTTTGAATGTTAAATTGTAAACCAGTTTTTTCACTATCTTTCACCTTTATCTAGAGACTCTCTAGTTCCTCTTTGCTTTCTGACATTAGAGTGGTATCATCTGCATATCTGAGGCTGTTGATAATTCTCCCAGCAGATTTGATTCCAGCTTGTGATTCATCCAGCCTGGCATTTCACATGATGTACTCTGCATAGAGGTTAAATTAGCAGTGTGACAATATACAGCCATAACTATTCATTTCCTAATTTTGAATCAGTCTTTTGCTCCTTGCCAGGTTCTAACTGTTGCTTCTTGACCTGTATAACCAGTTTCTCAGGAGACAGATAAGATGGTCTGATATTTCCATGTCTTGAATTTTCCACAGTTTGTTGTGATTCCCATAGACAGCAGGCTTTAGCATAGTTGATGAAGTAGATATTTTTTGGGAATTCCCTTGCTTTTTCTATGATCCAGCAGATGTTGGCAATTTGATGTCTGATTCCTCTGCCTTTTCCAAATCTAGCTTGTATATCTGGAAGTTCTCGGTTCACATACTATTGAATACTAGCTTGAAGGATTTTGAGTATTACTTTGCTAGCATGTGAAATGAGTGCAATTGTGCAGTAGTTTGAATATTCTTTGGCATTGTCATTCTTTGGGATTGGAATGAAAACCGACCTTTTCCAGTCCTATGGCCACTGCTGAGTTTTCTAAATATGCTGACATACTGAGTGCAGTACTTTAGTGAAGTGAGTGAAGTCGCTCAGCCGTGTCTGACTCTTTGTGACCCCATGGACTGTAGCGTACCAGGCTCCTTCCTCCATGGGATTCTCCAGGTAAGAGTACTGGAGTGGGTTGCCATTTCCTTCTCCAGGGGATCTTCCCAACCCAGGGATCAAACCCAGGTCTGCCACATTGCAGGCAGACGCTTTATACTCTGAGCCACCAGGGAAGCAGCAGTATTTTTTAGGTTTTTAAATAGCTCAGCTGGAATTCCATCATCTCCACTAGCTTTGTTTGTCATAATGCTTCCTAAGGCCCACTTGACTTCACACTCCATGATGTCTGGCTCTAGGTAAGTGACCAGACCATCGTCATTATCCCAGTCATTAACACTTTTTTTGGTGTAGTTCTGTGTATTCTTGCCACTTCTTATCTCTTCTGCTCCTGTTAGGTCCTTACTCTTTCTGTCCCTTATCATGGCCATCCTTGCATGAAATATTGCCTTTTCATATTTTCAGTTTTCTTAAAGAGATCTCTAGTGTTTCCCTTTCTATTGTTTCCCTCTATTTCTTTGCATTGTTCATTTAAGGTTTTCTTACCTCTCCTTGCTCTTCTCTGGAACTCTGCATTCCATTGGGTATATCTTTCCGTTTCTCTCTTGCCTTTTTCTTCTCTTCTTTTCTCAGGTATTTGTGAAGCCTCATCAGACAACCACTTTGCCTTCTTGCATTTTTTTTTTCCTTGGGAATGGTTGTGGTCACCTCCTCCTGTACAGTGTTATGAACCCCTGTCCATAGTTCTTCAGACACTCTACCAGATCTAATCCCTTGAATTTAATCTATTCGTCACCTCCATTGTATAATCATAAGGGATTTGATGAAGGTTATACTGAGTGGCCTAGTTGTTTTCCCTACTTACTTCAGTTTAAGCCTGAAGTTTGCAATAAGGGGTTCATGATTTGAGCCACAGTCAGCTGACTTAATAGAGTTTTCCATCTTCAACTGAAAAGAATATAATCAGTCTTATTTCGATATTGACCATCTTGTGATGTCCATGTGTGGAGTCACATCTTGTGTTGTTGAAAGAGCGTGTTTGCTATGACCTTATCCATATTTCTCCCCATCTTAGCATTGAAATTCTGGACTGGGTAGAATCATGATAATTTTTCTCTCTGTGTATTGAATCCTGTTTCAATCTGGAATTGAAAAAATTATGAGATAAAGAAGTTTCAGATTTTGTTGGAATGTTTTGGTCTATTTTATATTGACTGGGAAGGAGTAATTGAAATTTTACTATTTTTTGCCTTATACAGTTTTTTTTATTGATTAGATAAGGTACACCACCTTTTAAGGATGTACTTCGGTGGTTTTTAATATATTCACAGAACTGTGTAGCTACTACCACTCATTCCAGAACATTTTTATCATGCCACAAAGAAACATGTTTGGGAGCAGTCAGTCCCCATGACTCCCTCCTCCCAGTCTGAGTTTTTAACTGGACATATGTTTTCTATTTCTCTCAGATGTACCTCAGAGTAGAATTGTTGGGTAGTATTGTAACTCCGTGTTTAACTTCTTGAGGAATTGCCAGACTGTTTTTCCAAAGCAGTCTACATCATTTTGTATTCCTCCCAGCATTAAATGAGGGTTCTTATTTCCCTACATCCTCACCAACATTTTATCCATCTTAGTGGGTTTAAATGGTATCTCATTGTGATTTTCATGGTGATTTCCCAAATGGCTGTTAATGTTGAGCATGTTTTCATGTCCTTATTGGCCATTTATATATCCTCTTTGGAGGATCCGTGAGAGTTTTCCTTCACTTGCTCAGTGCCTGGAAAGGCAGTACCACTACCATGTCTTAATGATGTTATCAGTGTTTTTAATACCATGACTGTTGTCTGCCCCTGCTTTCTTGTTGGCTTTCGGTGTTGGAAAGCACTATATGAGTTGAGGTTCACAGCTGTAGTTCTAAGAGATCTTAAGTTTGTATTACTATAGCTGTTTATTTAAACTCTTGTTTGCTAGTTCAAAAAATTATTATAAAAGTGGTATATAGTAGTGTTAAAAATTCAAACAAAATAGGGGGACTTCCCCTGTGCTGTGGTCCAGTAGTTAAGAATCCACCTTGTAATGCAGGTTGCCTGGGTTCAACCCTTGATCAGGGAACTAATAGTCCACATTCTGCAACAAGAGCCTATGCGTCGTATCTAGAGAGCCTCTGCCCTGCAACAGAAGACCCTGCATGATGCACCAAAGAGGCCATGTGCCACAACTAAAACCTGAATATTTAAAAAATTCAAATAAAAAAGGAAGCAAGAAAATTAACATTCTCACATTTTATATTTGACGATGCTTTTCGTCCGGTGCAGATTATAAGACCTAAGGCCCACTGACTGTATCTAACTTGCTGTGTTGGGTACTTACCATAGGAATACGCACAAGCTGGTACATGAGTTAGGTTTTCTGATGATGATTAAACTGGAAAATGTTAATTACTCTCGGATTGTAAAACTAGGTGGGGCTTTAGAACGAGGCTTAGAAAGCAGTTCTGTTTTTCATCTATATGTCAAACTTTTACTTACTGCATTTGTAGTCACTCATCTCTAAGACCCATGTTCTTTTCCCATTTTTAAAATTCCTTTAGAAATAATGAGAATTTGGATAATTCACAATGAATTATTCTTCATTGTTTACAAGCGGTATGATATACACCTGGGAACATGCCTGTAGTTGTGTGGATGAGTTAGATGTTGCTGTGTGCTATGATAAACCCATGCTCATTCATAAACAGTAGAAGTATGAAATAACAATAGGTCTTAACTTATTGAAGGAACTTAGTCTTTCAGCTGTATTTTGATGTCTGAGTGTATAATTATGTCCTTTGGTTTTATATGGTCAGGTAAGTGTTGTCAGTTCTTTCATTTTAAAAGTATTTTTGTTTCTAAAAGAATGTTTGGTTTTTTCCTTTTTTTAATTGTGAAAGAAATCTCAATATTTTGCAGGTATCTTCTGATTTCTAAACTCTACTTTCATCCAGTTCTCATTGCAAGATCCTTTGTCTCCCCAGTTCATAATTCAATATATTGTATTTTTGCTTATCCAGAACATAATTAAGAACTGAGAACCCCAAATCTTTGAGTTCACATGAAGTGTCCAAGTTCATGTACTAAGGCTCATGTTTACTGTAGAGGAAACCCCCTGTTAAGATCTCAAATAATGTCTGTTTACTCTTCCTCTGCCTACCAAGCAAGTAAAGATAAGGCTAAGAATAAGAAGGAAGATGTTAAAGCTATGAAAACCATTGTAAAACCCAGTGAACATTTCAGCCTTAGCTTGTTTGATGTAGTGATAAATTTTTTAGGCATGTGGACTTGCCTAAACTCATCAGGGGTTAAAAGTCAGATTATTATCAAGCTTTTGTACAGCAACGTTTGGGCAAGAGGTCAGTGCAAGTAAATTTTATAATACCTTTATTGGAGCAATGGTTGATTCTTCTGTCAAAGATACATTGATGAGACAAATGGCTGTGACTGGCACTGTGTACTTAAACAATGGGAAGTATTGGTAATGGATACAAAGTGTGTCCATTAACTATCTTTAATTATGAATTCTAAGCTTTGTAGAGTATTTATATTCTCAGAATACCTTCAGTGAAATTGAACACTTAGTTGTATGTTTATGTTTGAGGAAAAAATTTTGTAAACCAAATTAGAGTCAAGTAAATCTGTAGACTGGACCACTTGAAAACGGAGCAATCTGATCTGATGGTAACTCCTGTGCATTTTAAGAACTCCTGCCAATAACCTACCCCACCCACTGCCCACCAGGGTGCATTTTAAATGCTCTTTTCTAAAGCCTTTTTCACTGGATTTAAAAATGATTCAGGACTGCTCTAGACTATAGAATGTAGAGATTGGGCTTTGAGATTCTGGCCTGACCCCCACGATGTGAATTGCATTTCCACTGTGAGCTCTGTTTTCTTTGATGCTCTTTTCTGTCAATTTTCGGTGTATTTTTTAAAAAAACATTTACTTATTGCTCTAAAGTTACAGTACTAAAAGGAGAAGAAATCTAGAGGATTGATCATAAAAGTGGAAGGAATCCTTATTTTATGCTGTTTAGAAGCAGATTCTAATTTTGTAAACATATGGAGCTGTTAGTGCACTTCTGCCCCTGAAATGTTTGTAGATCCCCTGATCGTTATGTTCAGCATCTTATGGACATTTTCATAGCTCAGTGTCTTTCTTACTAGCTCGCCTTAAGTACTACACATTTTGATTTTGCAGTGTAACAAATATCATTTTTCATATATGCCATTCTCTTGGTAGTGTTTTTGTATGATACAAATTTACATTTAGATTATTAGTTCACTTTTCCCCCATCTAGTCTAAAGAAAATGATATCTTTAAGGATATCCTGTCTTGTTAAATTGCCTTTCACAAATAATGAAAGTCTGGAATTGTACAACTTGCACTGCTCTCGAGGCTCTTCACAAAGACCATCAGTGTGTCTCTTCAAAAAATATGCCAAAATTTTGTTGGTGTGGATCCGCTTCTCTCATGAAATTGCAGTCAAGCTGTGAACTGGGGCTGCTGTCAGCTGAAAGTTTGTCCCAAAGGATCTGCTTCATTTCCCTGCTCTTGCCTGCTCAGGTGCTTGTTGGGAGCCCTCACAGGGCTGGTTGCAGCAAAACAGCCAGCTTGACAGCGGTGGGGAAGGCACCCAGGGCACCTAGCAGAGTGGCCACAGCCTTATCTCTTGGGAAGGGACTTTAAACTTGACTGCTGAATGTCCTGATTCTCTTATAAGAATATTTCAATCTTTGGATAGTCATTAATAAAAAGGTGAGTTAATTGTCATGTGGCCATTTTGTTTTATGTAGAAATATCAAATCATTGTGTTATGCGCCTTGAACTAACATAATGTAGATCAGTTATACTTCAATAAAAAGAGAAAAGATGAGTCAGTTTCTTTTCCTTCCTTTTTCACTTTGGGTCAGTTAGTTGTACCATCTTAAGTGCTATAGGCAGTACTCTTAACCCTGGCCTCAGTTCAGTTCAGTCGTGTGTGACTCTTTGCAGCCCCATGGACTTCAGCACGCCAGGCTTCCCTGTTCATCACCAACTCCCAGAACTTGCTCAGATTCATATCCATCGTGTCAGTGATGCCATTCAACTATCCCATCCTCTGTTGTCCCCTTCTCCTCCTGCCCTCAGTCTTTATCAGCATCAGGGTCTTTTCCATTGAGTCAGCCTTTCACATCAGGTAGCCAAAGTATTGGAACTTCAGCTTCAGCATTGGTCCTTCCAATGAGTATTCAGGATTGATTTCCTTTAGGATTGACTGCTTTGATCTCCTTGCAGTCCAAGAGACTCTTAAGAGTCTTCTACAACACTCTCTCAAGAGTCTTCTTAGGTTCAAGGGATTAGATCTGATAGACAGATCCTGGCCTCTGACTCACAATCTGTGTCATTAGTCACAGTGGGTTTGGGTAGTGGTGGAACAGTAGTCAACACTTACGGAGCACGTAATATGTGCCCAGATGTGGTTTTGAGAAAGTGAGGTGTAAAGGGGCAAGTACCCAGAGAGGTAATTTACTCAGTGTCACTTAATGAATAAATACCACTGCTGTGGTTCCAAGTCAGCATCCCTGAATTTAAGCACAAGTCTGTACAAGTAATTGATAAGGAGGCAAAGGCCTGAAATTATTTGTTGGCCTTTCAAATGTTCAAGGTCTCTTATTCTGTTTACTGCAATCACCATAGCTCAACTGCAAAAAATGTTTCTCCATCTGTCATATTTATCTTTTTAAGGTCATAGGTAAGTAAGGATCCATTGTCTCTGAAGAATTTCTCTTTGCTCTGCTTTTCCCTCTACAGCTCTCTCCCATTTATTAGTGTTACAGGAAATACTTGATGTAATAACAGATTAATCTACATTCAAGAGTTTTTCAGTAAGTTTTCCCTATTGAATCTCCCCCAGTCAGAAGGGAGTTTAGCAATTGTGTCATAGGCTTCATAATTGCTTGTTTGGGAGTAGATTCTTGGGCTATTTTTTATATATTTACACATCCTGCTGCGTGTGTGTGTGTGTCTATGCCACTTTGTGGCCTGAGGAGCCACGGGGTCTTATTCCCAGACAAGGGATCAAACCTGTGCCCCCTCAGTGGAAGCACAGTCTTAACCACTGAACTGCCAGGGAGTCCCTGCCTTTTTATATTTAGCATTATTATTAGTGTTTCTACTGAGGTGCATATAATCTCAATTTTACTTTAAATTACTAAGGAAAATAGTGTTTCCTAATTTCAACAAATTTTTAGTTGATATACCCTACAAACATATTTCTTACAACTGTATGTATGATATGACTGTCAAACATTAGGAAGTTTGTGTATGATATGATTTTAAAGTAGTAATATATTTTCTTATTTATTTTGTAACCTGAAAATCATGGTTACTAAAGAATGGTTCAAAAATTTTGTTCATTAAGGTCAATTACAATAGATACTTATGTAACATTGATGAACCATTTCCAACTTCTTATCTTGTATTGAGAAAATCCATACTGCTTAAAATGCCAGTTTCTATTTTATATCAGAGTTTTTCTGTATTCGTTCACAGTTCCATACAGTTAATTCATACTTTAATCATCATGAAGAAAAGGGGTACGTATTTTAGCTATGCAGGTCAAGAAGCGACAGTTAGAACTAGACATGGAACAATAGACTGGTTCCAAGTCAGGAAAGAAGTATGTCAAGGCTGTATATTGTCACCCTGCGTATTTAACTTATATGCAGAATACATCATGTGAAATGCTGGGCTGGATGAAGCACAAGCTGGACTCAGGATTGCTGGGAGAAATATCAAAAACCTCAGATATGCAGATGACACCACCCTTATGGTAGAAAGGAAAAAGAACTAAAGAGTCTGTTGATGAAAGTGAAAAAGGAGAGTGAAAATGTTGGCTTAAAACTCAGCATTCAGAAAACTAAGATCATGACATCCAGTCCCATCACTTCATGGCAAATTGATGGGTAAACAATGGAAGCAGTGACAGACTTAATTTTGGGGGGCTCCAAGATCACTGCAGATGGTGTCTGCAGCCATGAAATTAAAAGACGCTTACTCCTTGGAAGAAAAAATATGACCAACCTAGACAACATATTAACAAGCAGAGACATTACTTTACCAACAAAGGTCCAAAGCTATGGTTTTTCCAGTAGTCGTGTATGGATGTGAGAGTTGGACCATAAAGAAAACTAAGCACCAAAGAATTGATGCTTTTGAACTGTGGTGTTGGAGAAGACTTTTGAGAGTCCCTTGGACTGCAAGGTGATCTCACCTGTCAGTTCTAAAGGAAATCAGTCCTGAATATTCATTGGAAGGACTGATGTTGAAGCTGAAACTCCAATACTTCGGTCACCTGATGTGAAGAACTGACTCATTGGAAAAGACCCTGATGCTGGGAAAGATCAGCAGGAGGAGGGGAAGGCAGGAGGAGAAGGGGACGACAGAGGATGAGATGGTTGGATGTCATCGCCGACATGATGGACGTGAGTTTGAGCAAGTTCTGGGAGTTGGTGATGGACAGGGAAGCCTGGCGTGCTGAAGTCCATAGGTTGCAAAGTCTTGGACACAACTGAGTGAACTGACTATTTTAGCTGATGGGTGAATACTTTATCATAGTAGAAAGAGCACAGTGTTTAGAATCTAGCAGAGCTTGATTCTAATCCTGACTAATGTTTCCATCCTGGGTGATGCTGGACTAGTGTGTGTAACAACCCCCCCCCACCACCACTACCAACACACACACACACACACACACACACGTTCAGTAGAAATGATGATAGAGCATCCCAGTGTTGTTTGCCTTGGATGGTATCATAAACGAATCTGTAGTGGGCCCTGAGCAGGTTTTTCATTTATTTTCCCCTTTAACCTGCTTTTTAGAGTTTGTTTCTGAGCATTTGGGGTCCTACCCATATACATTATCCAGGCCTGCAACAGAGCCTCTCTCCTCTGCCCCACTGGTTGGAGCCTGTCTCTACCTGCTCTGGATTGCCTGATCATCCAGACAGCTCTTCACACCACCACACATTTGGAATGAATAAGAGACAGGTTGAAAAATAACATTCTTTTTTATTATGGAAATTCTCAAACATAAAGTAATTTTAAAGAATAATTTGGGGAATCCCTGCATTTCATCTATTTAATTGTCTTAAGAAATGATTTTTTTTTACTCTTTTTTCCTTTTTAAATTTAAGGCAATTAGCATTTGCTATTGCATTGGTTATTATGCTTCATTAATCCTTTTCTTGTTTGGGCCACACCGTGTGGCTTATAGGATTTTAGTTCTCTGACCAGGGATTCCAACTGGGCCACAGCCATGAAAACACTGAGTCCTAGCCAGTGGACCACCAGGGGAGATCCCTTTCCCATCTTTAGTTAGATTTATTCCTCAGTATGTATCTATCTATCTACATATATTTTTTTTAGGATTATGTCTTTGTGATTTATGTTTCTTTAAAATTTATTTAGGTTTTGGTTGCGCTGGGTTTTCGTTCCTTCACACAGCTTTCTCTAGTTGCACCAAGCGGAGGCTTCTCGTTGTGGTAGCTTCTCTTGTTGCAGAACTCTGGTTCTAGGTGCATGGGCTTAGTTGTTTCATGGCATGTGGGGTCTTCCCAGGCCAGGGATTGAACCCATATCTCCTGTATTAGCAGGTGGATGCCCATCCACCGAGCCACTGGGATAGTCCAAAGTATCATTATATTTTTAAGATTTCAGTTTCTCATTGTTTATTGCTGATATCTAGAAATACAGTTGTTACATCTTGAGCTTATATCCTCCTATTCTCTTTACTCAGTAGTTTTAGTAACCTTCTTGTAGATTCCTTCATCTTTTCCTATTGCCATCCAAGTTGTCTATGAATAGAGATACGTCACTGAACACAAGCAAGTTCATGTGCTCCACCCAACAGTGAGTCCAAATGGACTGAAACATCAGAGTTTCAAGGAGAGAAAGGTTTATTGCAGGGCTGAGCAGGGAGACTCCAGGTGTCTTTGTGCTTCAGAAAACCATGAATTCCCTGAGGGATTTCAGCCAAGCATATACTTAAAGGCAGGGTAAGGCCGGTGTCCCAGGATGTGTGATCTCCTCATGCACAGTTCTGTGGTTGGTTTATGGTGACCACGCCTTAGGCACCAGTAAGTCTGGGGGCTACCGGCTCTTGATCGTCAAGTTAATTTCTGACATTTGGTGGTGGTTTTAGCATCTGAAAATCTTAGGTATATGCTTGAGTTACAATTATCTGGGTACTTCAGAGAAGAGTTGTGGCACAGGATATAGTGGAGGGGTCTGTCCCAGGAAGGCCCCATAAGGGCCTCTTTGGTTACAGATAGTTTTACATCTTCCTTTCCGTTTATTTTGCCCAGTTGTGCTGACCAGAGCTTCCAGGCCAGTGTAGAATAAAAGGAGGGAGAGTAGTCTCACTTACCTTGTTCCTGATTTTAGCAGTTGAAGCATTCATTCTTTCACAGTTAGGACTGATGTTATCTGCAGATTTTTCATAGATGTTCTTTTTGTCCTGCTTTGTTGAGAATTTTCATCAGGAATGCATGTTGAATATTGTGAAGTATTTTTTGTGTGCTTGTTGAATATTGTGAAGTATTTTTTGCGTGCTTGTTGATCTGATATATAGTATTTGCTCTTTTGGTGTGTTATTTGTGGTGAATTAACATCTATTGCTTTTTTAATATTAAACAACTTTTAATTCCTAGAATACTCCCTACTTGGTCATGATGTATTATCCTTTTAATATGTTGTTTAATTTGTTACATCACTATCAGAGGGCTGAGACACTAGGGTCAGTGAAAAAAATGATACTTAATATTTTTTGCTAGAAAATAGTTTGCTGAAAATTCTTCCAGGCTTTTGTCTATGAGAGAGTTCTGAACTTTTGATTCGCTATTCAAATTGAACCTGTCTTGTGCTCAGCAAGGAAAAGGGAGTCATCTTTATCCTGGCCAACAGTTCACCCCAGATAGCTGAGAAGGATAGTTTCAGAATTGTTTCCTTTGAAGCTTTCCTAATAAATGGTGCGGGTAGAGCTTTAGTTATAGTTTTCTGGGTGTGCTTGGAAGATAGGAATCGGAGTGGACTTAAAAATTGCTTAACAATCCATTCTTGCTCACTTGTATTTGTAATCCAATCTAATATATATTTTTAAAGACTAAAGGAAAACTTTGGGGAATTCCCTGGAGGTCCAATGGTTAAGACTTTACTGCCGAGGGTGTGGGTTCAGTCCTTGTTCAGGGAATTTAAGATCCTCCAAGATGGATGACATGGCCAAGTTTTTTTTGTAAAGAAGAATAAAAGGAAAACTTTTAAGTGATGAATGCATGATTTAGTGTAAGTCATGAAGTACAGTTGTATCAGCCAAGGTCCTTGTATGGCACTGCAGTTACCCCGTGCTCCTGTACTGAATGATGGTGAAGAAGTCTAGCCTTTGACTGTTCTCAGGATTCCTTCTGTGTGGACAGTGTTGTGTAGGACACAGGGTTTCCGCTGCTAGTAGCCATTGTGGCATGTGTTGTTTGCTCATTGCAGGGAAGTGGAGAAGAGAACTCATTTTCTCTTAATTCCCTGGATGCTGAGGCAGTTGGTGACGTCTGCTGTGTGGAGATGTGCTCCACCCTCTCGGCAGCCTGAGAGTTACCATTCTGTGAGAAGAGACTGAAAAGTGTTTGGAAAGAGTGTTGCTTCCTGTAGAAATCAGGAAATTGGGATTTGAGAATGCACGGACTCAGCTTTGAATTTGTGTACACCGATTTTCAAAATAAAAATTAGAATCAGAGCTAAGATTTTGTATGCTGCATGGCAAGGCCAAAAAGAAAAAAATTAGGATATGTTTGATACTTTCAGTTGTTTTTATATTTTTGTTTTAAGATTAAGTTTTATGCCCCTCTTGTTTAGTTGGCTTTTTTCTTTTTCTTTTTTTTTTTTTTTGCATAGTATTCTTAGTGTAAGGGCTCCTGAAATAATGGGACTACGCTAGTAATTTCTTCAACTTTCAGTCCTATTGAGAAAAGAAACAGCTGTGCTTCTGCTGTGATTACCCTGGAAATAGTGCCTGTTGATTGGGGCTCACATGAACTGACCCTGGCTGTTCAGGAATTCAAATCTGAAACATACAGTAGTGGTACAGGTTTCTTCTCTTTACACATAATTAAATTAGTTTTAAATTTAGAATCTTTCATGTTAGCGATAATATGCAATTAAATGGTAAATAGCTTTCAATTAAGCTATCAAATGTTCCTGTGTAATAAGACTGGGAAACGGTCCTCTGGGTATTAAAAATGGAATGCATTTCGTACTGGTGAACAAAGCATGCTTTGAAGTCAGACCCAGCTTCCAGCCCTGAACCAGCTACTTATGGTCTCTGAGACTTTGGTCCAGTTAAGCAGTGTAGAAATTACACCATCTGCCCTGAGCGGTTGTAAGAAACAGTAGACATCAGTGTTTCCTAAATACTTTGTGCTGCGAAATATGTCTAGTTTCTTGATGAAATGATTTTGGGGTGTCTGGAATTTGTAGCATCTTCTGTGCTCTTGGAGGTTCCCAATGTGTGTTAAGACACTGGGCTCTGAGAACCCCTTTGGTCAAGAAATCTACTCATTTTGTTCAGCTTAGCTTTTCCCAGACAGAACTTCTCCTCCCTTCCTCCTTCCTCACCCCCGCTTGCTCGCCTTGTGGAAGTTCTGCAACAAATGTTTCAGTTTACTTTTGTTTCAGTGGATCATGATTTTGAAAATATAGTGCTCAGCACAGTATCCCTAGTTTACTTGAATAGTATTTCAATTTCTTTTCATTGTTAATTTGAATGATTTAAACACTGTTGTGAACTCAGAGCCCACCTGAATTTGGTGTAGTCTTGTATGTAAGTAATAAGACATTTTTCTTCCAGTTTTATTGAAATAGAATTGACTTAAGCACTGTGTGAGTTTAAGCAGTGCAGCCTAATGGTTTGATATGTATATATTGAGAAATGATGACCACAATAAATTTAGTTACCCATTCATTTAATAATTTGTTATGTTTTATTCCTAACTTATTATCTTTCATTTCAGTTCTTCTTTTGCCCCAAATGTTGTTAGAGACTTTGAAAGTTCATAGAAAGTTCTTATCTAAATTCCTGCTTTAATAATTGCACACAATTTAAATAATGATAACGTTTATAATATTTCTTGAACTACTACTGGCCCTCTGACAGATGTATTGAGGGTGTGGTTTAGATGCTTCCTGTTTTGAGCATGAACACTAGGCATGAACCATCCTTACCTTTCTTGAGGGATTTGTAAGAATTCTGAAGATTTAAAAAATGAGAACATCTTTGCAATTAAAAAAGAAGCAGTAGATATTAAAGAATAAAATGTAGAAAAGTATTTTTTTAAGGAAAAAATTGGCAAAGATAGAGGAAAAAAATAAAATAGAGATAATAAGAATAAAAGAGTAATCTTATAATCCAGAGATGTTTGCTGCTAAATATCTTTATCTTTCCAGACTTTTTCTTGTGTGTTTCACCAAAATGGCATCATACTAAGCATGCTACTTTGTACCCTGATCATCTTATTTACAATGTAAAGTGAGGTCATGTAGATGCCTCCGAAGCATTCTGACCTCCCCAAGCTCACCTTAACACTGAGTGCTCTCTCTTGCTCTCCAGCCTGTTTCCTGGCAGGAGCTTGAGGTTGAGGACAAGTGGTGAGAGAAGCAAGTTCTTTTGGTGGGTAAATTGTCATATATCGTATACTTCCTTATCGGTATGCAGAACTATGCAGGGTACACATCCTTTGTTTTGGTGAGTTGTGTTACACTGCCCCCAAAAGATGTGCATTTAACTTACGGGTTAGACGTGTTTAGAGTTGGAATATACATAGAATGTGCACCTAGACTTTAAACCTCCAGTTACTGTTACGGTGTGTTGGGTTGGTTCATTGCTTTCTTAAGGTAAGTTTTTAAAAAAAGAAGCCTAAAAGAAAGACATAGGGCATTTTTCTCTTGATGAAAGATGCTCTTGAAAAAATGTTATATTATTAAACATGTTTCAAATCCAGTTTTACTCTTTAAAGATTTATTTACTGGTATGAACTGATAAGGAAGAAAGAGTTTCTATTACTATTTTTCTATTTTAAACAATCACAGGTGGCTATCATCCAGTGAAGATTGGAGACCTCTTCAATGGCCGGTACCATGTTATCAGGAAGCTAGGATGGGGCCACTTCTCCACTGTCTGGCTGTGCTGGGATATGCAGTAAGTGCTCCTGGTCGTCTGTGCTGTTGATTCCCGGTCTGGTTCAACATCTTTACTTTATAACAAGCTGTTGATTAACTTTCTTCTGCTTATATCTGAGACTTATTCTTTGTAATTGCACCACACTTGAATCATATAGTAATTCATCCATACCAGAAAAATATTTCAAATATAAAATAATAACATATAGACCTTTCAAATTAGTGGGTTTTGACTTTTTTTAAAGCTATGATACATAATATGAAACTGTCTTCTTATAGTACACATAAGTGTACCGTGTGTGAATTGAAATAAAAGTGTCTGAAAACAATACTTGATCTTAACCATATGTGACGATGAACTCTGATATTTATCTAGTGTGCCATATATTTACGAGGACAGAACAGAAACAAAAAGCAAAAAAGATCTACTCATGAAGCCACTGCTTAACTGTGGGCCCACAATTTGAAAAGTACTATTTTAAAGGAAAGTATTAAAAGTTTCTATTATTAGAGCTTATTAGAGTTCATTATAATGTTTAGTTTATTAGTCTAGTTTATTAGTTGTTACAATTAACACTTCTGCTGTTAATATTTTTTTTAATGCATTTTTTCAAAGGGGAAAAAGATTTGTTGCAATGAAAGTTGTAAAAAGTGCCCAGCATTATACAGAGACAGCCTTGGATGAAATAAAATTGCTCAAATGTGTAAGTACTACAAATATGTGAATGATATAAGAAAGGTTAATGACAAAGTTTTACAGAGGAGTTTTCCTGAATTTTATGAAATTAATTGAATTTATTATTTATAGATTCAAATACTGAATCTTTTATTGTTTAAAATTTTTCTTTTATTAAAATAGTTTTGGTTGGTATAGTGGAAATGAATTTCAGTCTTAAACCCTTCTGTTCTTGAATTTATTTTTCTTTCTCTAGGTTCGAGAAAGTGATCCCAGTGACCCAAATAAAGACATGGTAGTGCAGCTTATAGATGACTTCAAGATTTCAGGCATGAATGGAATACGTATCCTTTCTGACAGTTCAGTTGCTTCCTAATGGCTGAATTAATATTCTAGTTTTTCTTCTCAATTTAAAAAGATATAAATATTTCAAGCACTTATAATAAAACTTCTGTTTGCTCTGCTGTATCACTTTCCATGTGAAACCTCTTGTGTCACCATATTATATGATTTTTGAAACATGAAATCTTCTTAATTATAAAGATGAGTTGTTCCTTTTGCTTTTTGAATATGGCGGCCTTACTTCTAGTTTTGGAGAAGAAATGTGTCTTATAAGTGGAGCAAGGGCATCTCATGACCTCTTTTTTCCTTTGGAGAATATAATTTTTAACTGTGCTTCTAGTCAGTTGTTTGCATGCTTAGTAGTTCTGGAGGTGAGGCTTAGCAGAATGGGTGTGGAAGGAGTTATTTTCTCCTTCTGCCCGGGGCATTACTAAAGGATAGCCCAGGAGTGGCAGTGACAGCAGAGTAACCTGGAGCTTAGTGCTGTTGGCACAAGTGGAGAGAAGAAGTAATGTCTTTAGTTTCCAAAATGCTGTTTCCATATTTTAGTATTGGATCCTCTGAGTTAGCTCTCTGTGTGATTGACCTAGGCAATGCTTTCATTTCCCAAGGTTCAGGAATACTGGATTGTGTATTCATAGTCCTTTGAGGGGTGAGTGCCAGGAGTGCGTCAAGAGCCAGGATCTTTTCCTCCTTCCTGACCTTTTATTCTTTCCTTTATCATCTTTGGAACAGATCCAACATTTTGATGTTTGACCTGTTCAAGCTTTAGAAACCTGAGGGCAAACCCTCTCCCAGCTTTCACCCCAGTGTGACATCCTATTTGTGCATCTGCTAAGTCCTGATTCCTCCGGGAAGCACTGCCCTCACACCTTGTGATTTGAGGAGGTTTTTATATTTCTTCTAGGGATTCGATTTTAGGACATTGGCAAATTCTGGTGACTGCTGATGTTGCCTCTTCCTTTAACTTAAGATCCTTTCTGTTAACTACAAGGTGCATTTTCCCTCTTGATAGATGGAAAGATGGAACTGGTCCTCTGTCCTGCTCTCCAAGTGAGCCAGTTTATGGTAGGCAGGGCAGCCCTTCTTCTTGCATCACATTTGGAATGTTGTTGTTAAAACAGCTGATAGAGAATTTATTTGGAGGAAACACCTAATTTGTAGGTCAGTGGAGTTGATTTTTGATATATACACTCCAGTGGCTATCAATGCTTTGAGAATACTCTGGTGATAATTTAGAAACCTTGGGCTGTGGCTCTATGTTTGCTATTAAGTTTAGACCTTGGTTTCCATTTTTTTTAATGAGTTTGGGAAATAGTAAGGAACTTTTCACTTTAGATCATCTATACATAAGTCTGTAGCACATTTGTTTTCCAGTATTGTAGAAATATTTTTCTTATTTTTATTAAAGATATTTAAATAATTACTATGATGATGTGGTATTAACAGATCTAGATATTACATAAAATATTAAATGACCTTTTTATAGTCCATATATAGGCCCTAAAGGGTTTCAGAGCCATTCATTTCTGTATGAATGACATGTTTATATGAGAGACTTTGATGGGGCATAGTTCTGGAGGGCCAGTGGTTAACTAGAATTTCTGTTTTAAAAAAAAATGACAACAGATTCCTGAGATTTCATTATTATAGGTTGTTCTTATGACCATGCATGTCCTAAATTGTGATCATACATTCTTAAAAACTTAAATAATTAAAATTTTGATCTAGTGACCCAGTGAAAGATATTATTGAAGGAAAAGTTTACTGTGTTTGGTAAATTTCTGTTTTATAAAATGTTTTATGTGATGATTGGATAGAAATTTAGGTAGGCAGACGGGACACTTAAGAGGGGCGAGTTCTCTTGTTCTTTTCCTCATGGGTTTCTGTGAGGTTTCAGTTTTGCTCATTTTCGTTAAGGCTTATTGTCAGGAGGAATGTGCTGCACGGAGCGAGCCCACAGGTAAGTATTTTGTCTAGTCATGACTCTGCCACCTTTACCCTGTGTCAGGCAGGAAGGTTTCTTTAAACTCGCTGAGGTTTACTTGCCTCATACCTCCCATTGTTATGAGTACACGTTGAATCCTATATACATAGTAAGTATACTTAGTAAATGTTAGATTTTTCTGTTTAGGTGAGAAACAGTAAGCAGCCATTTTTTCTTTTTAATTATTTATCTTGGCTGCGCTCGGTCTTCATTGTGATATGCAGGCTCTGTAGTTGTGGTGCACAGGCTTAGTTGCGGCATGAGGGATCTTAGTTCCTGGACCACGGAGCGAGCTTGCGCCCCTGAATTGGGAGCATGGAGTCTTATCCACTGGACCACCAGGCAAGTGTCACACTTTTGTTATTATTGATAGTATTGATGTTACACTTTATAAAGAACTAATTCTTTTGCCAAGTGCCACAGTGATTCTGCTTTTAGTGATTGTGTCACTCCAGGAAATGTATCCAGAATGATCCTTAACCCTGTCCCAGATGTCTGCATGGTCTTTGAAGTGCTTGGCCACCATCTCCTCAAGTGGATCATAAAATCCAACTACCAAGGCCTCCCAGTACGTTGTGTGAAGAGCATCATTAGACAGGTGAGACTTATGACCTCAGGTCCCATCCCATATACCTAACTGGCCAGCCTTTCAACACAAATCACTGTTTGTTTGTTTAAAAATATTTATTTATTTCGCTGTGTTGGGTTTTAGTTGAGGCACCCAGGGTTAGATAGCCCCAAGGCATGTGGGATCTTAGTTCCCCAACCAGGCATTGAACTGGCATTTCCTGCATTGGAAGGCAGATTGTTAACCGCTGGACTAATAGGGAAGTCCCAAATTACTGTTTTGTTTTAAATAAAAATAAAAAATATGTACACAGACACATATCTCCCGTTTTAAAGATACATATATCACAGTGCTTAACACTGTGAATTTGTTAAATCAATTTTATATTGATATTTACTTAATGATAAGCTATTCTGTCTTATAAAGAGAGTAATATGTAAATGTCAAACACACGTTTCTTTTGGCATCTGAATCTTTTTTCACATAAATGATGCAGTAAAATAAGAAATTGTTTTATCNAATACTTATAGGAAAGAGCAAGTATTTAAAAGGGAATGTCTTTAGGAGCAAAGTATACTGTAAGAACTTTGGGAGAATGTGGACATTGAGCTTGACAACATTGACAAGCAGCATTATTTTATTTATTTCTGTTAATAATCTCATAATTCAGCATATGGTCATACTTTTATTTGTATCATCACTCCCTAATTGTCAATTTTTTGAGTTCTGATTTTTGCTATTATAAAGAATAATACAGAGAGTAAATGGAAGTTGTTCAGTCATGTCCAACTCTGCAACTCCATGGACTGAGGCCTGCCAGGCTCCTCAACCTTGGGATTTTCCAGGCAAGACTGGAGTGGGTTGTCATTTCCTTCTTGAGGGATGATGAATAAGTCAACCCCATAAGAAAATCTTTCTGCACATCCATAACTGTACTTTTAGAGAAATTCCTGGAAGTGATATTGCTGGAGAAAATGATATAAACATTTTTAAATGCTTCAATGCATACTAAAAAATATTTTCTGATGAGGTGTTCCCAGTTTCTCCTTCTATAAAGGTGTTTAAATTGCTTTTACTTCCACTTTATTTTAAGATATTTCTAAAATTTCAAACAACAAATTATATCTAATATGTAGGACACCTAAAAATAATGTTACTAATATTTTTTTTCAATTTTCAATGACTATATCCATAATTTGAGAACTGAATTTACTTTTGAAATCCACTAACCTTGTTATGCTCTCTAGAGGTTTGAAATGTTTTCTTACCATTTTTTCCCATTAATTTTTACTTTAACTATATGTGTTGATATTGCATATATACATACATGTACATATATTACACAATACATATATGAATATATACATATTTCAATATTGCTATTGTTCCCTCTCTCAGTCATGTCCGACTTTTTGTGACCCCATGGTCACAGCACACTAGGTTCCCCTGTCCTTAACCATCTCCTGGAGCTTGTTCAAACTCATGTGCATTGAGTTGGTGATGCCATCCAACCATTTCATCCTCTGTTGTCTACTTTTCCTCCTGCCTTCAGTATTTCCCAGCATGAGGGTCTTTTCTAATGAGTCCTCTCTTATATCAAGTAGCTAAAGTATTGGAGCTTCAACAACAGTCCTTCCAATGAATATTCAGGACTGATTTCCGTTAGGATTGACTGATTTAATCTCCTTGAGGTCCAAGGGTCTCTCAAAACTCTTCTACAACACCACAGTTCAAAAATATCAATTCTCTGGGACTCAGTCTTCTTCACAGTTCAACTCGCACATTCATACATGACTAGTGGAAAAACCGTAGCTTTGATTATATGGACCTTTGTTGGAAAAGTAATGTCTCTGCTTTTTAATACTCTGTCTAGTTTGGTCATAGCATTTCTTCCAAGGAACAAGCATCTTTTAATTTCATGGCTGCAGTCACCATCTGCAGTGATTTTGGAGCCCAAGAAAGTAAAGTCTCTCATTGTTTCCATTGTTTCCCCATCTATTTGTCATGGANTAAATTATCATGATATTTTGAGCTTTTAATGTTATCATTAATTGTGTTTTTTTTGGAAAATTGGTGTTTTACAATGCAAAATGTTTGTTTTTAACAGACTTATCATAAAGTGTAAAAATAATCCTCCATTTTTTTGACATTTAACATTTCACTTTTTTGTTGTTAGTTTTCAATATTTGTCTGTAAGAGAGTTTGCTGAACATACCAGTTAATATTGTTAAAAATAACATATCAGTGATATTGTATAATTTTTCATTGATTCCACTGAAACAAGATAATAAATAAATGTTTGTTCTGAATGGAAATGAGGCATTTGCTTTGAATGGTAGTGAGAGTAATTTGAATTAGACATTAGAAAAGACTTTCTTACTCTAACAATGGGAGACATATTTGTAACCATGGGACTCCTGAACCTATAGTCTTATTTTCTGGATAACTTAAAAGATAAATAGCCAGGACCTAAGTACTTATCATTTTTACCTGAACTGACTAGGGTAGGTAGTATCTTGTATATATATTTATACTTTTGTTATCCTTTTAAATTTTACTTATACATAATTTTGAAATTATAAAATGCAAATTTTGAGAAATTTTAACAGCTACATACTATGTTAGTCCATTCAGGCTACCATAACAAAAATGCCATAGACTGAGCGAGTTAAACAACAGAAATATATTTATCACACTTCTGGAGGCTAGAAAGTCCAAGAACAAGGTGCTAGCAGATTCTGTGTCTGGTGGGAATCCACTTCCTAGTTCATAGATGGCCATCTTTTTGCTATGTCTTCACTTGGTGGAAGAGGGTGAGAACTCTCAGGGGTCTCTTTTGTAAGGGCACTCATCCCATTCATGAGGCCTCCACCCTCATTACCTAGAAGTGTTAGTCACTCAGTCATGTCCAACTCTCTGACTCCATAGACTATAGCCCGCCAGGCTCCTCTGTCCAGGCAAGAATACTGGCATGGGTTGCCATTTCCTTCTCAAGGGGATCTTCCCAACCTAGGAATTGAACCTGGGTCTTCTGCACTGCAGGCATATTTTTTTACCATCTGAGCCACCAGGGAAGCCCTCATGACCTTATCCCTTCCCAAAGACCCCACCTTCTAATATCACATTGGAGATTATGATTTTGACATGTGAATTTGGGGGACCACGAACATCCAGTCAATTGCATATACTTATTGTAACCAGCCAGGTAATACAGAGGTATGTAGAACTTATTCAACACTGCAACATCCTATATCAGAAAAGAACCTGGAAGAGAAGATATACACATCTACGNGACCACGAACATCCAGTCAATTGCATATACTTATTGTAACCAGCCAGGTAATACAGAGGTATGTAGAACAGTTAATCTTTTCCCTGTCCAATCTCACCCTTTTGCCATAAATAGCATTAATGATTTGGTGTGTGTTTTTTCTCACCTTTCTCAGTACACTTAGAAACACACGGATATTCATGTTCACATATAAAAGGTATTTCTGTTGAGCAGAGTACTGTGTGCTGTATATTTATCCCAAGGGAGCAAAACACCATGCACCAGTGCCAGGAGAGAACTTTAAACACTCCTGTCCATTGTATCTTGATATTGGAGTTTCCAAGGAAAATACAGCAACACAGTCAAGCACTCGATGGAACAGTGGTTTGCTTACGCAGAAAGAGAGAAAGATCAGCTTCATTAGTGTGCCTAGGTCCCTCAGGACTAGCAAGTCCCCTCCCTCACCCAGGTAAACAAGGGCAATGGATCTTACTTACCCCTCTCCTTTCTACCACCATCAGCAATGGAGAGGAATGATCCCAACCCCACCCCTGTGGAGTCCGAAATACTGAAAGCTGGGGGGTGCTTGGAGGCCATTGCCACATGCTTAAGCAGAGCAAAAAAGCACCCACTAAGCCTGAGATAAGGAAAGAGATTCCCTTACGAGGTGATAAACCCCGCAGAGGCCATATGGACTCTTTATCTCTTGGTATGAAATATCCCAGGCCCAAGGCCCTTTCTTATTCTGCCAGATGGAGGTCTGAAGACCTCATTCTTGAGACCGCCTTTCCCAACAATTTTTATTCTTCTTCCCAAATGGGTCACAGGCAAACATGACTCGGCAATTTGCTTTAACACATATAACAACATACAGTGAACCTTCCTCCTGGTCCACGCATGTCGATCCAATTCATTATTTTTAATAACTGAAAAATAGTACTCTGTGTGAGTGTCCTGCGCTTGTCTCTGACATTTCTATACTAATGAGTATCCAGGTTTTGTTTTTTGTTTTTTTAGTTTTCTACCGCTGCCAACAGTGCTGCTGTAAATATTTAATACCTGTTTTCTTAAGTCTTCTTTTCTCCCGTAAGATTGAGTCACAGAAGTGGGAGGGCAGGGTCAGAGGGGCTCTCAGTCAGCTGTCACAGTCCGGAAGTGAGTGATGTGGAGGAAGACCTGTTTCTCTACAACCTTAGCAGCACAGGCTGTGCTCCCATGTTTGCATTTTTGCTAATCTCTTAGATGAAAAATCATATGATTTTTAAATTTTAATTTGCATTTTCCTTCCTACCAGAAAGTTATATTTTCATATTTTATCTAGCCATTGCATTTTCTTGTATTTAACTTGCCTTAAAAGGCACAAACTTGCCTTCGTGCATGCTAAATCCCTGCGGATTATAGCCTGCCAGGCTCCTCTGTCCGTGGGATTCTCCATACTGGAGCAGGTTGCCATGCTCTCCTCCAGGGGATCTTCCCGACTCAGGGAATCGAATCCCCATCGCCTCTGTCTCCTGCATTGGCAAGCGAGTTCTTTACCACTAGTGCCACCTAGGAAGCCCTAAAGTTTGCTAGTTCTTGCATATTTTATTTCTGCTAAAGATTTCATGATTCAGAAACACATCTTTCTAGCTCCTTTAGCACTTATTTTCCTTCTCAGATTTCAGGAGAACAGAGATTTTCCTCCTGGACATTGTCATTAGTGGCTATTTGAAATGCTAAAGTTTTAATAAGCGAAACTGGATAAATGTGAATGTTATTGAACTGATTGTTTAATGTAAAGGGAAGACTGCCTATACTTCTGACCAATGCTTTTTAAATGATCAGGCCTTGGAGTCAGACTGTGGTACCTGTAGCTGATGGTTTAAGAAGAAAGAGGGGAGAGGAAGGGAGAACAAGAGAAGGGATTTCTTTTTTAAAAAATGAGTGTTAATTTTTGTTGATNTACTTCTGACCAATGCTTTTTAAATGATCAGGCCTTGGAGTCAGACTGTGGTACCTGTAGCTGATGGTTTAAGAAGAAAGAGGGGAGAGGAAGGGAGAACAAGAGAAGGGATTTCTTTTTTAAAAAATGAGTGTTAATTTTTGTTGATGAGTTTGGATCCAGGATAGTTTATTACCCTGGGCTTTTCTTGTAATAGAAAAGAGACCATCTCCCTTCTTGTTCAAAGCAAAAATCTGAGGCTGGGTGTTAATTTTGGAGAATTTATGTTTTGTCAGTTTGGGTTTTTTTTTCCAAATTCCATGAGAGGCAAACATGAATATGTATGTATGGGGCTGGGAGTTGTGAAATGAAGATGGGGATGCAGAAGAAAAGGATGATTCACAGGTTTAGATGGTCTGCCTATTTGGGGTTTGTCTATACACACTCCTGTAATAGTCTTATTTTTCTGCATCAGTGTAGGAGTTTATTCAGAGAAGGAAGTTCCTAGAGTCTGTCCCACAGTAAGATTAGCTATTTTTGTTTTTCCACAACTATTTGTTTGTTTTTTAGTCACAAATTTGTGGCTGCTGTGTTTTTATGACTGTGTTTTTGGGTTGCTTTGGTCTGCGTTGCAGATTTATCCACCACGCATCTATTTTGTGTGTGTTGAATTGTGCGTTTCAACACTAGCAAATGATGGTTTGAAATGGGAAACATATTCTAAGTGCCTTATTCTTATACTTGAAACATAGGCCACTGGAGAGCCGAGAAGATTCACAATAAATATTTTACATCTTTTCATTGAAAATTGACTTCATATTTTTCTCTGTGGTTTGGAGTGTGTTCACTTGAAATGCTTGTAAGCAACAGAAGCCGTTGGTGTGAATAGGGCCATATGACCTCAGGTGAGGCATAAAAGCTCAGGTCTGCGTGGCTCACCCTTCACTTGTGATGCATGGAGGTCCCACGGGAGTGACGTTCAGAAACAGCCTCTGGCAGAACGCATCTACCACATCACTTGTAAGGAACTTAAGCTTCTCTATTGCTGGCTTTCATTTCAGAAAACCTAACTAATGTCTTATGCTTGTTCCCTTGACCCACTTTTAAACATTGTTTTTTAAAAAAGCTTTTTTCTACAGTATTCACAGTTATCTTTTATCAATATATCGATATAGTCATAAATTAACACTGATGTTGGAAAGTATAATACAACTATGTCCTGGGTGACAGGAAGAGAACCTTTATACCACAAATGTTGCTGTTGTTCAGTCGCTCAGTCGTGTCTGACTCTCTGCAACCCAATGGACTGCAGCATGTCAGGCTTCCCTGTCCACCACTATCTCCCGGAGTTTGCTCAGACTCATGTCCATTGAGTTGATGATGCCATCCGCCATGTAATGCTCTGTCGTCCCCTTCTCCTCCTGCCTTCAATCTTTCCCAGCATCACGGTCTTTTTCAATGATGCGGCTCTTCTCATCAGGTGGCCAAAGTCCTGAGTATATGTCTATTTTCAGTTTGTGGGGATGTTGGGTATGATCCTGCTGTGGGTGTGTTCTGTTACCAAATGGAGTTAACTTTCTTGGGTCACCCATTATGTCTTAAGGATCCTAATTCATCTTAATCTTTCTCATTTTACTTACTTGTATCTTTTTCAAGGAAGTAGAAACTTAGAGTTGTTTGATCTGGAATTACAGAGGTATAAACTCAGGCAGAACACTGATAGAATGAAAGCTAGCCTCAGGTTTAACATAGTTTTTGAAGGGACTAGATGCATAACAGAAATGGAGTGCTGGGACCAGGGCAGCTGATGTGTTGATGTGTGTTGGTTGTTACTTCTCTGCCATGTTACTTACCACTTTTGTCAATAGCCATCACAGTGGTTGTAAGTCTTGGTCATCTTGTTGTCAACATCACAGAAAGATAGGTGTTCCCCTGACCGAACCTCAGATTTAATGTATAGGCGTTTGAATAGCACATATGTAAGGTCATGATAGCTAATTAAATCATTCCACAGATACTTATGGAGTACCAAGTATTGAGTGAATAAAGTACTTCAGAATCTAACGGAGGAGAAAGACAATGAATCATACAGTTAAAATACGGCATAAGTGCTACACATCTCGATGTCATCGAACTCTCTGTGTCCTTCCCAATGCTTACCAAGTAACCCTTTGCTGTTCACTTGGTTTCTCAAATAGATATTATGCTGGGAAAGTAAAGAGCACAGACTTTCCCATGAGAAATTTGATGTACTTGACAATCTCCCAGAAAATCTGTTTGCAGAAGCTATCATCTAAGAGGCTGATTACCACAGTGTGAAATAGTGACATAAAATATCTGGACCTAAGAAAAACCTCTGACGACAGCTTGGAATCTGACATCACTCAAATATGCAGCCAACCCAGTGATCCCAGCCTGAATGGCCAGCTAGTCTTTCACAATAATAATGGCCAGCTAGTCTTTCACAATAATAATGGCCAGCTAGTCTTTCACACTGTACTTGATGCAATGACATCGCCTATAGTTAGCTCAGTAAAACGATGCCACAAAGCAAGCCACTCACATGGGCCTGGGCAGTGGCACTCTAGCCACAGGGTGAACAAGGCCCGTCTGTCCTCAGATGCCCACAGTTTTCAGAGCCTTCAAGAGCACCTGAAGATGCGGGTGGGCTGGGAGCCCAGGGGAACCGTGGGTAAATGGGGCCAGTTCATGCTGCCTGGGATTCTTATCCTGGGAAGAGCCCTGGTCAGACTTTAGTCACAGAAATGATCATTTAGGTTTAAGTGCATCCTGGGTTGATCTGAGCTCCTTGAAGGTAGACTGCCCTTCAGGGCTGGGCAGTGCTTGTGTAAGCACTGAAGTGAAGTGAAGTGAATTGAAGTCGCTCAGTCGTGTCCAAGTCTTTGCGACCCCACGGACTGTAGCCTACCAGGCTCCTCTGTCCATGAGATTCTCCAGGCAAGAGTACTGGAGTGGGCTGCCATTTCCTTCTCCAAGGGGTCTTGCCAACCCAGGGATCGAACCCAGGTCTCCTGAATTGGAGGCAGACGCTTTAACCTGTGAGCCACCAGAGAAGCCACTGGGTGCCATATACTTTCTGCTAACTTTAGTTTTCTGTTGAATTTTGGTGACCTCATCAATACCCAATGCAAAGGTATGTTTTCTTACACAGTCAGAAGACAGTCACCTTGTACATATGCATGACTGAGAAATGGAAGGAAGTGTTTCCATACATACATTGATATGTATCTGTAGTAGCATGTCACGTCCATCTCTAGCCAAAGTTAGATTTTGATCAGTCATAAACTTTTCTTTAGAGATGAATATATTTTAACCAGCATCTAACTATGTGGATTATCACCTAAACAGCATATTTAAAAAAAAAAAAAGCAGAAAGATGGAGTATAAGAATTTAACTTAGTCTTCTACGACCTCAGATAAAATGCTTAGTAAAAAGCATAAAGTTTTCCTTTCCTTTAGTTAGCTGACTAGTAACTCTCAGGCTAAGCATTACAGAGATGACTTATTTTAGTTACATTATTAAATGACACCAAAGCTTTAGAAAACAATGCTATTAATAGTGGTGATTCATGTGTTCTTCATATTTTAAGGACACCAAACTTTGGCAAAACAGTGTCTGAAATGTTTTCTTCATAAACTTAACTATAACTATAGTAATATATAGTATTGTGTGTTTTACTGCAATTTATGATGCAAATTATAATGTAGCTTATACTCTATATGTGCTATTTAGTAGCAATATGTAGAGTAGTTGGGCTTCCCTGGTGGCTCAGCTGGTAAAGAATCCGCCTGCAATGCAGGAGACCTGGGTTCTATCCCTGGGTTGAGAAGATCCCCTGGAGAAGGGAACGGCTACCCACTCCAGTATTCTGGCCTGGAGAATTCCATGGAGTCCATGGGATTGCAAAGAGTTGGACACAACTGAGTGACTTTCATCTCATGTAGAGTAGTATATGTCATAAAATGTAGAGANGTTGAGAAGATCCCCTGGAGAAGGGAACGGCTACCCACTCCAGTATTCTGGCCTGGAGAATTCCATGGAGTCCATGGGATTGCAAAGAGTTGGACACAACTGAGTGACTTTCATCTCATGTAGAGTAGTATATGTCATAAAATGTAGAGAAAGCAAAAAAGACAATATTTTAGATTAATTTAAGGCACACAACACGTTAGCTTATTTTCCCAGTGTTGTTGGCAACTTGGTAGGATTCTCAGAAGAGAAACTGAAGAGGAAGGGGAGAGAGAATTTGGAGAAAGACGGGGTGGTATGAAAACAGGAATGAATAGAATATGACTGAGGGACATAGCATGTGACAACCTGTTGGGTTTTGAAGCATTGGTGGGAAAATCTTAGGCAAGCTAGTTGGAATCATCACTTGAAGACTGCTGTAGATGGTTTTGAATGCTAGTATTAGAATTTTCAAGTTTAGAAACAAATCTCATCCGCTTAATGTTTTTTAAACTAGTTTTGACATGATGAGGGTATTGTGTTCAAAATATTAATTTGAGTGTTGTGTAGGTTGAGTGGTGGAGAAAGCCACTGAAAGCAAGGAGATAAAATTTAGCTGAGATTTAAATGCTTATGAGTGTATAGTGACAAAAGCCTAAATCACAGTAAGCAGTAGGCACAGCAAGCAATATTGGGTTGTAGCAGTGAAACTTCAAAAGGATAGACAAATATGACAGATAATGAAGAGATATGCAAAGGGCATCAAGAAGATTTGATAGGATGTAGAAAACAAGCTTATGGTTATCAAAGGGGAAAGAGGGTGGGGGAAGGATAAAACAGGAGTTTGGGAGTGGGTTGCCATTTCCTTCTCCAGGGGATCTTCCAGACCCAGGGATTGAAGCCAGGTCTCCCACATTGCAGGCAGACGCTTTAACCTCTGCACCACCAGGGAAGCCCCAGATACAAACTACTATATATAAAATAGACAACAAGGTCCTACTATATAGCACAGGGAGCTATAGTCAATATCCCATAAGAAACCTTAATGGAAAAGAGTATGAAAAATNGCTTTAACCTCTGCACCACCAGGGAAGCCCCAGATACAAACTACTATATATAAAATAGACAACAAGGTCCTACTATATAGCACAGGGAGCTATAGTCAATATCCCATAAGAAACCTTAATGGAAAAGAGTATGAAAAATCTATACATACATACATACATATATATATATATATATATATATATATAATGTAACTGAATCACTTTGCTATATACGAGAAACTAATACAACATTATAAATCAACTATACTTCAATGAACAAAAAGAAGAGTTGATAGCTTGGTTTTCTATTCTAGGGTATTGGTTCAATAAGCATTCGTCAAGCAGCTCCTATACGAGAGGGTTTGGGAGATGAAAGCCCACCCTGGACATTTTCCAGTGTCTGATGGTGGTGAGGCTGCATATGTTACAGCTACAGACTGTCATAGGTGACAGTCGGGGTTTATGCCTCACCCCTGCTCTCAAAGGCTGGAGATAGGTTACCCCACCCAGTTCTGTCCTGCCTTAGGGCTCAGGCCTTGGTTTTAGGACTTGGCAATGGAGAGACCTCACTGTACTGCTGTTAGCCTTTGAGGCCTCTGCTGAGGCTACAAGGTGGTGCCTAAGAAACGATATTTTGGCTTCTTTGTGGAAGATTTAGTGAATCCTGTGGAAAGGATTCTAATGAATAAATTTGTTTTATAGCTTTAATTTCTANTCCAGTAGCATATTGGGCACCTAATGACCTGGGGAGTTCCTCCTTTGGTATCCTATCATTTTGCCTTTGACCTCAGGCAGGGTCTCTCCCCCCCGACCCCCAGCTTTCTTTCTTTTAGAGTCAGCTTTATTGAAGTTAATTTTATGTTTCGCTTTTATTTCTAAAGCTGAAAGAAGAAATGGTGCTGTGATGGCAGTATTTGTTCTTTGTGGTGCATTCAAGATATACCACAGATGATGGGAGTCTAAATACTGTTGCTGTTGTTTAAACACGGCTTTTACTTTCCTATGTAATTGAAAGGATAGCTGATATTTTACTTTTTAAAACTTTATGTTTTAATTTCATTGCCCTTTCCAGAAACCTTTTGAAGAAATGGCAACTTACCATTAAATGAGGCTTGGTAAGGGCTGGTGACTTTGCCATGATATGTAGGTACAGCATGTAGCCTGGGATTTTTGAATCATTATTCTTTCTGTTATCATGATTATCACAAACATGCATTATGCTCTTGTGGGCACTCCCTGTTTTAAGTGCTGTCTTTGTGTTATGCTGTCTAGTCCTCACCACAGCCTTAGGAGGCTAGGGGTGTTCTTGCCTCCACCCTGAAGGAGGTATTAAAAGCTTCTCCAGGTTCCACAGTTACTGTGGGAATCAAGGCTGGAATCTGGATGGTGTGAACCAGAGTCCATGCTCTTGACTGTGGGCTAATGTTGTTATGGAATGTCTGCACGGGAAGATTGGAAGCATTTTACATTATAGCATGTCTTGTGAAATGTGTGTATTCATGTTTCTGGAGATGGTTTGCTTTTACATTAATAGTGGAAGTAGCAGTTAGATCATTTTAAGGTACATTACTTAATTGGTGATATGTACCACAGTATGTAAGCTAAGGGACTTTCCAAATGCCTTGCTTTTTCAAACCCACCTTCTGGGGGACGGCTGACTTTGCAGACAAAACCAAGAATCAGGTCCCCACCCAGCAGGCTGTTATCCATGAATTTGTCAACACTTATTATTTATTTACCATTTATATGATCTCACTGGTCCTAGTTATCAATGAATTAATTATAATCAAGCCAATATTGTTCAATTTTTAGAATAGAAGATTGGTTGGTAAGCATTTTTATGCTCTTGGATTTGCCCATGTGGTAGTACATATGATTCTTTACTAACCTGAATTCTTCTCCTCAGAGTGCTGGGTAGCAACTCAGAAATTGCAGGGAGCTGCTCCCTTCACGGGAATGGAGCCCCTTCCCCAGCTCATTCCTCTGCGCTGCTGCACTGCTAGGCAGCGTTTTACCTTTTGTCCTGACTGTATGCAGAAGTGAATACAGTTGCTGGTCAGAGTTGGAAAGAACAAGGAGCAGGGAGATTTCAGGACAGAGTGGATGAGGAAAGTGTCCATGGCCCTCGCCCGCGGTGATTGTGGCGGGTGTTTCCCACACTTCTCATTCAGTCTAGCATGTGCTTGTTGGAGCAGCTTGTAGCATTTACCTCCTGTCTGTCCTCTGTCCTCGTGAGGAGGAGAGATCCTCTGGGAGCTTTAGCTTTCCCGGGAGCACAGCCCCTGGCCTGGGGAGCGCCCTCTGCTGTCGCCCTCCGTGTCCACGGGCACCCACGTCCCTGCGCGGTGCCCTGCGTGGCCAGCCCCCCTGCTGCCAGTCGGGTCTCCCTGGTGCTGGTCACGCGGCCTTGCCCATGTCGTCAGAGGTCGCCCCCTCTCCTTGCCCTGCGTCCTTTCTTCTGGTGTGGCAGAAGAAAGGCGCCCATATTGTGACCAGAGTCAGAAGAGAATGTGCAAAATTGCTCTTGTTCTGTTTCTCAGAGCAGTTTAGAATTTAGGAGGAAGCTTTCTGTGGGTGGTGAGCAGGCCCTGGGAGATAGCTTCAGGTGAGACCTCCATGTTATTCCCAACTTACTCCCCCCTTTCTGTATGTGACAGGACCGATTTCTAGCACACCGAAGTGGAAAGGGAATTGGTTTATGTTGTTAACACCAGGAATGGTGTTTCGCATGGTTCATAGGTGCCTAGACAGAAATATTCGAGACTGTCCTAACCAAGTGCCTTATTTTACGGCTGAATTTGAGGTCAGGAGAGGGAGGAGACTTAATCTGAGCCATAGCTGGTCAGTTCCTGAACCAGAACTGAAATCTCCTGGCTTCCAGCCCAGAGGTCTGCCTGCAGGTCTGCACTACTGCTGCCTCACACGGAGAGAACCGGCCCCTGCCCGTGGGGGGTGAGCCGCCTCCCTGGAGTGGGATGCAGCCTGTTCCTGGCCCGTCTGTGATTACTTAACCTGGGGTCTCACGATGGAGCAGTTGGCAGCGAGGATCTCTGCTGCCTCCTGCTGATGAGGCCAACTATGTTTTTTAGGCAACAGATACACACGTTCTGTGGTAACCACAAGTGAGATCTAACCTTGAGCATGAAATTTGATTCATTGATTGTTTTTATCGTCATACTATTTGGCATAAATTTTTGTAAGATTGCCTATCATTTTTTGATTCTGGATTCTGGGATGCTTTTACTTCACTGGCTGAGAACAAAAGTGCTATTTTTGAAAATAAAATCATTCTTATAACTATATATTTTTAAAAATATTAGTATTCATTAAAAGAATCATCAGGTAGATCCAATTCATATTATAGATGGGAGAAATGAGACCCAGAGAAATTTAATAAGTGACTTAGCGAAGTTATGTTTATTAAGTCAGTATCAATACAAGTCTTCTGACTTAGTTCATTGTACCATTTAGTTTGAGCTTCTTGTGAGCTAGACATTGTATTGTGAGTTTTTCATACATTATTTCTAATTATTTTCACATTTCCGTCTAATGGATAATGTTCCTCCTTTTACAGATAAGAAAATGGAAGGTCAGGCAGCTTAAGTACCTTGCTTTGTGAATGAGTGATTGAGAAGTAATGCAGGAGTGGCCTGAGTCCCAAGATCATGATTTAATAGTGTTCCATGCTGCTTCTTAGCTGTTTTCTTCAAGATCTGTGTTATCTTCATTAGTTTATCCCTGAAAGCAATAGTCTTTTCCTTGTGTTCAAGTCTTCTCTTTGTTGTTAGACATAAGCAATATTTCTTGAGGAAGGTTAATAGTGTTGAGTGCAGTTGTTGTTCAGTTGACCAGTCATGTCCAACTCTGTGACCCCATGGACTGCAGCACACCAGGCCTCCCGTCCCTCACCTCACGGAGTTTGCCCAAGTTCATGTTCATTGCATCGGTGATGCTGTCCAGTCATCTCATCCTCTGACGCCTTCAGCTCCTTCTGCCCTCAATCTTTCCCTGAATCAGGGACTTTTCCAATGAATCGGCTGTTCGCATCAGATGACCAAAATACTGGAACTTCAGCTGCAGCATCAGTCCTTCCAGTGAATATTCAGGGTTGATCTCCCTTAAGATTGACTGGTTTGATCTCCTTCCTGTCCAAGGGACTCTCATGAGTCTTCCCCAGCACCACAGTTCAAAGGCATATATTCTTTGATATTCTGCCTTCTTTACAGTCCAGCTCTCATAACAGTACGTGACCACTGGCCAAGACCATAGCCTTGACTATACGGACTTTTGTTGGCAGAGTAATGTCTCTGTTTTTCAACACACTGTCTAGGTTTGTCATTTCTTTCCTGCCCAGAAGCAATCGTCTTCTGATTCATGGCTGCAGTCACCACCCACAGTGATTTTGGAGCCCAGGAAGAGGAAATCTGTCACTACTTCCACCATTTCCTTTCTATTTGCTATGCAGTAATGGGGGTGGATGCCATGATCTTAATTTTTTTAATATTTAGTCTTAAGGTGGCTCTTTCACTCTCCTCCTTCACCCTCATCGTGAGGCTCTTTTGTTCGTCTTCACTTTCTGCCATTTAGAATGGTATCATCTGCATATCTGAGGTTGTTGATGTTTCTCCCTCCTATCTTCATTCCCGCTTGTAACTCATCCAACCCGGCATTTCTCATGATGTGCTTAGCTTATAGGTTAGACAAAGAAGGTGACAGCAGACAGCCCTGTCGTTCTCCTTTCTGAATCCTGAACCAATCAGTTGTTCCATACAGGGTTCTAACTGTTGCTTTTTGACCTGCATACAGGTTTCTCAGGAGACAGTAAGATGGTCTGGTATTCCCATCTCTCTAAGAATTTTCCACAGTTTGTCATACTTTAGTGTAGTTAATGAAACAGAGATAGATGTTTTTCTGAAATTCCCTTGCTTTCTCTATAATCCAGTGAATGTTGGCAATTTGATTTCTAGTTCCTCTTCCTTTTCTAAACACAGCTTGGACACCTGGAAGTTCTTGGTTTGCATAATGCTGAAGCTTAGCATGCAAGATTTTAAGTATGATTTTACTAGCATGGGAGATAACTGCAATTGTCTGATGGTTAGCACTTTCTTTGGCATTGCCCTTCTTGGGAACTGGGGTGAGGATTGACCTTTTCCAGTCCAGTGGCCACTGCTGGGTCTTCCAGATTTGCTGACATAATGAATGCAAAACACTGATGGCATCCTCTGTTGAAGTGAAGTCTCTCAGTCGTGTCCAACTCTTTACGACCCCATGGGCCGTATGTAGCCTACCAGGCTCCTCCATCCCTGGGATTTTCCAGGCAAGAGTAGTGGAGTGGGTTGCCATTTCCTTCTCCAGGGAGTCTCCTGCATTGTAGGCAGACACTTTACCATATGAGCCATCAGGGAAGTCCTGTCCTCTAGGGATCTGGATAGTGCTGCTGGAATTTCATCACATTCACTAGCTTTATTAACAGCAATGCTTCTTAAGGCCCACCTGACTTCACGCTCCAGAATGTCTAGCTCTGGGTGATTCACCACACCATCGTAGTAATCCAGTTCATTAAGATCTTTTTTATACAGTTCTTTTATGTATTTTTTTTCAATCTCTTCAGTGTCTGCTAGGTCTCTACCATTTTTTATTTTTTTTATTTTTATATTTTATTTATTTATTTATTTTTTAAATTTTACTTTACAATACTCTATTGGCTTTGCCATACATCGACATGAATCCACCACAGGTGTACACGAGCTCCCCTTTATTGTGCCCATCTTTCAGCAGAATGCTCCCTTGATGTTTCCAATTTTCCTGAAGAGATCTCTAGTCTTCTTTTGTTGTTTTCTTCCATTATTAAACACTGTTCATTGAAGAAGGCCTTCTTGTCTCTTGTAGTTGTTCTTTCAAACTCTGCTTTTAATTGGATATACTTTTCCCTCTTTCATTTTTCCCTTCTCTTTGTTCTTCTGCTGTTTGTAAAGGCTCCTCAAATAACTGCTTTGCCGTCTTGCCTTTCTTTTTCTTTGGGATGGTTTTGTTCACCACCTCCTGTACAGTACTACAGAACTCTGTCCATAGTTCTTCAGACACTCTGTCATATAGATCTAATCCCTTGAATATGCTTGTTACCTCTACTGTGAATTCATACAGGATTTAAGTCATACCTGCTGGCCTAATGTATTTCTCAGTTTTCTTTAGTTTAAACCTGAATTTTGCTATCATGATCTAAGCCACAGTCAGCTCCAGGGCTTGTTTTTGCTGACTATATACAGCTTCTCCATCTTTGACTACAAAGAATGGAATCGGTGTGATTTCGGTATTGACCATTTGATGATGTCTGTGTGTAAAGTTGTCTCTTGTGTTGTTGAAACAGAGTATTTGCTATGACTAATGCAGAATTCAGTTAGCCTTTGTTTGCCCTGCTTTATTTTTTGTTCTCTAAGGCCAAACTTGGCTATTACTCCAGATATATCTTGACTTCCTACTTTTGCATTCCAATCCCCATTGATGCATAGAATATCTCCTTTAGGTGTTAGTTCTAGGAGGTCTTCTAGGTCTTCATGGAACTGATCAATTTCAATTTCTTTGGCATCAGTGGAATGGGCATAGACTTGAATTACTGTGAGGTTGAATGGCTTGCCTTGGAAACGAACAGATCATTCTGTCATTTTTGAGGTTGTACCCAAGTCCTGCATTTCAGACTCATTTGTTGATTATGAGGGTTACTCTGTTTCTTCTATGGGGTTCTTGCCCACAGTAGTAAATATAATGGTCATCTAAATTAAATTCGTCCATTCCCGTCCATTTTAGTTTGCTGATTCCTAGGATGTCATTGTTTATTCTTCCCCTGCTTGATCACTCACAACTCACCTTGATTCATGGACCTAACATTCCACGTTCCTATGCAGTACTGTTCTTTGCAGCACCAGATTTTACTTTCGACAACCAGACACATCCACAACTGAGCATTGTATCCACTTTAGCCCAGACACTTTATTCATTCTATTAGTATTTCTCCTCCACTCTTCCCCAGTAGCATATGGGACACCTTAGACCTGGGGGACTCATCTTTTGGTGTCATATCTTTTTTTTTTTTTTTTAATTTATTTATTTATTTATTTTTAAATTTAACTTTACAATACTCTATTGGGTTTGCCATATCTTTTTGACCTTTTTAAATAGTTCATGAAAGTTCTCATGGCATGTATAACTGGGGTGGTTTGCCAATCCCTCCTCCAGTGGATCACATTTTGTCAGAACTCTCTGCTATGACGTGTCCATCTTGGGTGGCCCTGCATGCATAGCTCATAGCTTCATTGAGTTATGCAAGCTCCTTTGCCACGTCAAGGCAGAGATCCATGAAAGGGATTAAATATCTGAAACCTTAAATTCTTACTGAGAACACTTTGCTTGTCTCAAGTGTCTCATTTTCATTGAAATTCATTTTAACACATTTGGGTACTGGATCATATTAACTCTTACCTAAGCAGCTGCACCAGAGAAGGCAATGGCATCCCACTCTAGTACTCTTGCCTGGAAACTCCCATGGACAGAGGAGCCTGGTAGGCTGCACTCCATGGGGTCGCTGAGTCAGACACGACTTCACTTTCACTTCTCACTTCTTCACTTTCACTTCTCATGCATTGGAGAAGGAAATGGCAACCCACTCCAGTGTTCTTGCCTGGAGAATCCCAGGGATGGCGGAGCCCAATGGGCTGCCGTCTGTAGGGTCGCACAGAGTCGGACACGACTGAAGCGACTTAGCAGCAGTAGAAGCAGCAAGCAGCTTCACACACAGTGAAACAACCTAAGAACTATGAAAGAACTAAGGTGGAAAGTTAGGAACAACTTGTTCATGAGATGGTAGTGAAAGATATTTTTGGAAAGATGCTGACATTTTAACTTTGAGTTAATATTTGATTATTGAAGTGAAATTTTAATTGAAATAATTGAAAATAGTTTAAACTTTCTAAAAGTCTTATTCCTTTTACTTCCACAGACTGGAAGTCATCAGTGTACTTGTCCATTAATTTCTTGTACTTCTCAGAATTTCTCTTACTACTCATATATAAGAACTCCATGTGATACTTCAGTTTGCACAAAGAAGATGCATGAATGCCAGTGAATATATACAGGCTCATTGAATTGTGTTCCCTTCGGAATTATAACCTTATTCTCTATGGAAACATATAATGCTATGTTTCGTACTATTGGTCTTTTGGCATTTTAAACATAAATTAAACAAATTCTAGTTGAAGTATTATCTAAAACATTAAATGTTAATTTTAAGGTAAAAAAGTCAAAGCCTCATGGAGATGGGGAACTTTGTTTATTGCTATGTATCAAACATATATAAGCGTATGCAGCCTGTTATAGGAGCTCAACTGATGCTCAGTCAGTGAAGTCATATGAAAGTATTTCCAAGGAAAAGTTTCTTAAATGAATGTGAGGATTTTCATCTTGGTTAAGAGAATCATGTTCCTTCTACTTTCCTTGCGAAATCTCTGTGCCTTCACTTACTAGCGTTTTGTCATCTTAAGATTGTTTGGGCTTCCCTGGTGGCTCAGCTGCTAAAGAATCTGCCTGCAGTGCGGGAGACCTGGGTTGGATCTCTGGGTTGGGAAGATCTCCTGAAGAAGAGAAAGGCTGCCCACTCCAGTATTCTGGCCTGGAGAATTCCATGGACTGTGTAGTCCATGGGATCGCAAAGAGTCGAACACAACTGAGGGACTTCTGCTTTCAAGATTGTTTAGCCAGAAACTGAAGGTAGACAGAAGCACTGGGTTTTTGCTGAGAACTTTTCCGAGTTGTTCAGTATTATATATCTTCTGCTTGTCTTTTCCTCACTTCCTTGTCTAATATGATCAAGACCACCAAATGACTTAAAATATTTGAATGAAGATGTTTATCAAATGCAAATGTTTATTGAGCATGTAGAATTTGTAGTATATGGGAACATGAACTGTATTTTAAAATTTTTTTTTTTTTCTGTATGAAAAGAAAGAATTCCCCTCTTATGGAAATAATTCCAGAAAAACTTTGGCTTGGCGTTTAGGTCACCATACTCTGTAATTTTTGCTATATATGTATTTACACACACACACACACAGTAAGTATGTGAGTATCTTGGTTTAGCAGTTTCTTTTAATTCAGTACTATATAGTTTATAGCCTGGGTACCAAAGCTACCTAATTCTCCTTTCCTACAATATTAGAAATGTACAGACATCATTAGCCATTATGGGAATGCAGATCAGTGAGATACACACTTCACACCCACAAGAGTAACTAAAATGAATAGACAGAAAGCAAGTATTGATCATCCTGAAAAAATTGGAATCCTTGCACATTGCTGATGGGAATGTAAAATGATGCAGCCATAGGATAAAACAGTTTGGCAGTTTATTGAAAGACTAAAGATAGAGTTCCAGTAGGACCCAGCAGTTGCACTGTTAAGAAAAATAAAGACATGTCTATAAAAACTTGTACATGAATGTTTATAGCAATATATTTGTAGTAGCCATAAAATGGAAAGAACTCAAATGTTCATCATTGAATGACTAAACAAGATGTATTTTCAGTAGGAAATTATTTGGCATTAAAAAAAAATGAGGTATTGCTACGTGCTGCACATGGATGAACGTTGAAAGTATTGGACCAGGTACAAAAGACCACTCTGTATCATTCCACTTACATAAAATGTACGAGCCCAGGAAAGTAGATCAGTGGTTGCTTAGGGCTAGAGGAGTTGTAAGGAGACGGGGAGTGACTGCTAGTGGGTGCAGTATTTCATCTTTGTGTGATGAACATGTTCTAAATAATATAGTGATGACCGTTGCACATCTAAAAACCATTCTATTGTACACTTAAAAGGGTGAATTGAAAAAAAAAGAGTGAATTGTGTGACATGTAAATTACATCTCATCAAAGTTGTTTCTTTAATAAGTGTATGTTTAAATGCATTTGCTTCTGTGAGCATAAATTACCTCCAGAATGATATACACTGGTTGCTTATGGGAAGGAGCTGGGTTCCTATCGGGCCCAAGTTCCTATTGTGCCTTGTAATGACTGTAACTATTTTACAAATAAATGTTAAATAATAAAAGTATTAATAACTCCTTCCTGATTTTATGTGATCAGGTCCTTCAGGGGTTAGATTATCTCCACAGTAAGTGCAAGATCATTCATACTGACATAAAGCCGGAAAACATCTTGATGTGTGTGGACGATGCATATGTGAGAAGAATGGCAGCCGAAGCCACCGAGTGGCAGAAAGCGGGCGCTCCTCCTCCTTCAGGGTCTGCAGGTGAGAGGCTGGGCCAGCTTTGTGTCAATCTGTGTAGGGGCATTGAGAGCCTGCAGAGTTGTTCTTAGGAAGCAGTTGAGTTAAATGTGTACATGTTAGGAACTTGCATAAGAGCCCGATGACTGGTAATAATAAGTAGACCTTTTTCTTGAGAAGGAAGATGCCCCAATTAAGTCGTGCTTTAATATTTGAATTACTTAGCTTTGTCCTCCCTTAAAAGGTCACTGAATTCTTCTTACCTGCTGCTTCATTTTCATTTGAACGCTGTCTGTGTTGGCCACTTCTCTACAGAGGAGTGTATAGTAACAGGTTTCCTGTAGCCAACCTGCAATCATCAGAATGCTTCCTTGCCTCCATTGAGCATAGTTACATCAGTGTAACTGTTGCACTTAAAATTAGTTACAAAAACTTCAGGGTGAAAGATCAACTGACCTGAACATTGGTGTATGAAGTTTTATTTCTGGTTTTCACAAGGTGTCTGTGAAGTGTGGATGATGCTTTCATCCTCTCTGCACGTGCTTTCTGCCCTAGCGTGTTGTCAGGTAGCACAGGGACTGCAGAGTGAAAGCCCTCAAGCTGAAGCTTTTGGCAGATGAACCACTTATGAATCTTGTTTTCTACCGTCAGGTTGCTGTTTAGATAATGGAACCATAGTCTGTTAAGCTTTTGACATTGGCCAAGTCTGTTCATGTCATTTCTAGACTATTTGCAGTAGTACTGGATCTATTTTAGTTGTATGAACTTGCAAAATAGTTTTCAAACATAGATGTGGAAATTAATTGTTCATTTCTTTGTCTATAAACAAGTTGGGTTGTGTCACTCATCTCCATTTTTCTTACCAGTCAGTGTTTTGTGATTGTGTGTTTTGAAATGAATAAGTGTTTAATTTCACATTAATAAGAGAAATGACTCCATGTGAACCACTGTGGCTCTGCTTTTTAAGAGCCAGTCATTTGAGTTGGATAAACCTTCTTTAGGGCTCTGTGATTAACAAGCTTTAATATTTAAAGCTGCTCAAAGTTGTTTAAGTTGCATAGCCATTAAAAGGCAGTAGTTATTTCATTTTACAGTTCAGATTACCTACAAAAAGATAAGTATCTGTTTCACTCTAAATGTTCACTTTATTTTGTTTTGTTTTTAGTGAGTACCGCTCCACAGCAAAAACCTGTAAGTACTTACACATATACTTCTATTACCTCCTTGTCGAAGTGACTAGTCATTATTGAACTTTTCTAACTGTAACGTTAGTTTTTGTTTCTTTCTACAACAACTTTTCTTTAAGGGTTATTTGAGGGAATCAGTTTTACTTTTTTTGCTGTTGTTGTTCCTTTCTCAATCACAGATGTTGTCATGTATTTTAGTGTAAAAGACAGCCATGTTTATAAATCCTGTGTATCCTTGAATATGCAAGACAGTGTTTTGAAAAAGTGAAGTGATTTTTAGAGGTGGGATAATTAGAGCTGTCCCCAGTTCTGTATTTTCTTCGTGTACTTTCTGGAGTGCTGTTGGCTGAGTCTGATAAAATGTGAGGTTATAGAGATAGGGTTTTAAGTGTGATTATTCCACAAACACTTTCTATTATTTCTGATTTGCCTCTAAGTTACCTTTTTTTTTTCTGAAGCTGCTGTTCTAATTTTTTTCCAGCTAGTAGTTAAATGTGAAAGAGCGTTATCTGTGTGGTCCTATCAAAATACCAAGTGTGAACAAATGAAGCAGGCTGTTTGGAATTAAATTCTAGCCCAGAGGATCTAAACCTGGTTTAGGCTTGGTTCCATTTAAGCATAGAATATATGTATATCTCAAGTTGATGGGTCACTTGCAAGTTTTAAAAGTCTTTATGACCCGAAAGCCCTTGGAAGGAAGTGTGCAGAACTCCAGAGTGCAGCCAGCAACCCTCAGTCTGCAGTGGGAGTCCCAGCAGGAGGACGAGCTGTGAGAATTCTGCCGCCTGGCCTGCTGAGCTCTGCCGTGGCTTGAGCAGCTTGCTTTGATTATTGGTTCTGTGAAAGACTGGAGGATCCCATTGCCAGTACTTTCCAAGTCAGATGGCCATGACTGGAGGCAGACTGAAACCGTGGCTTTCTCTTTTTTTCCCTTTACTTCATATGCTCATTTCTTACAGTTCCTGCTGTCTTGGCTGTTTTTAACAACTTAGTGTGTGAGACCCAAGCACAAACAGTGCTGTTGACCAAACATGAATGAAGTACACCTATTTTGGCAGACAGTTGAGTAAGACAGTAAAGAGAGGGAACATTGTTAATACTTTGTAGACAGCTAGCAGCAAATGAAACTTGCAAGAGACGCTTCTTGTCTAAAGGCAGAAATGCCTTGGCATATTTAGTTCTTAGAATTTGAAGGGAAAAGGCTTGCTGGATTTAAGCTGTATCTCTCCATTGGCAGGAACTGGTAGTAGTCCCACTACTTGATATCAGCACTGGTTTCTTTTTTTTCTGGCTTTGCTGCAACGCTAACCATATTGTGGATCTCATGTCTGGGCATGTGATTTTAATTGAATAGACCTGAGAAAACAGACTGTGTTGGTATTTGCCATGTTGCCAGCACTTAGACGCTGCTGCATTTTGTGCTTTAAAAAGAAGCAAACTAACCTGTGCTATTTTCTTAACATGTTTTAGATAGGAAAAATATCTAAAAACAAAAAGAAAAAAATGAAAAAGAAGCAGAAAAGGCAGGCTGAGTTACTGGAAAAGCGCTTGCAGGAAATAGAAGAATTGGAGCGAGAAGCTGAAAGAAAAATAATAGAGGAAAACGTCACGTCAGTTGTACCTTCCAATGAGCAAGATGATGAATACCACCCAGAGGTGAAGCTAAAAACAGCAGGACTGGAGGAGGTGGCCGAGGGAGAGCCTGTGAATAACAACGGTCAGTGAACGCTGGAGAGCGGGCTGCACCTCAGGGCCTCACGCACGCCACGCCGACTTGGCGCCGAGGGCGATTCCAAGTCTTCCCTGGAGAATGTGGGAGCTGTCTGATACTTGCTTTGTAAAATATGCACCAGAAATAAGTTTCAAAATAGTTTTTGTTTTTTAATGGAAAATGTCTGAGAAGCACCATGTCTTTCTCATGTTAATGATTGTCCTTCATTTTGTAATTAAGCTTTGACTTAACAGCAATGTACCCTTAGACAGTCTCTGAAGACTATAGAGGAGAGGGCAGAAAATGGAAATACAGCTCTCTTCATGCTCATTGTCTCTCAGAGCTAGCTTTTTCTAATAAGAGTAGCCTAGTTATTTAGTAAATGAAAAACAAGATTTAGAGAACCTGGAGATTTACCCTGAGAGCCCAGAGGTGTTTGCTCTGTAGCAAGTGAAAGTAGCACATTCAGACATATCTCTTGTTGGAGAGGATAACTGCCTAGTGCGCTCTGTTAAGGAGAGTGACAAGTTCTAATTCTCACCCTTCCACTCCTTAAGGTGAAGCTGAGGACCAGGAGGAGAAAGAAGACACTGAGAAAGAAAACACTGAGAAAGATGAGGATGATGTCGAACAGGAGCTTGCGAACATAGACCCTACCTGGATAGAATCACCGAAAACTAACGGCCATATTGAGAACGGCCCCTTCTCACTGGAGCAACAGCTGGATGATGAAGACGACGATGAGGAAGATTGCCCAAATCCTGAGGAATGTAACCTCGATGAGCCAAATGCAGAAAGCGATTACACGTATAGCAGCTCCTATGAACAATTCAATGGTGAATTGCCAAATGGACGACATAAAATTCCCGAGTCACAGTTTCCAGAATTTTCCACATCATTGTTCTCTGGGCCCTTAGAACCTGTGGCTTGTGGCTCTGCACTTTCTGAGGGATCCCCCCTTACTGGGCATGAGGAAGGCAGTCCATCCCGTGACAGAAGCAGGACAGTTTCAGCCTCCAGCACTGGCGATTTGCCAAAAAGTAAGTGTTCCTTCCCATGAGCTCTGCTTTCAGTCCCTGAGGGTCATGCCCTTGACATACTGGGAAGGGGATTGCCTGGAGGAAGTATAGCCATGTATGTATGCAGTAAGCACTTTTATTACTTTTGTAACTGTAAGTTAGTGTAATTTAAAAAATATCCTGGACCACTAGGATTTCTGTTGCCCCTGCATATCAGATCCCATTTCTGAGTTTTTTTTTTCCCTTCTTATATCTTAGTGCTGATACCTTTGCAAAAGTTTTCCAAGCCTAGCATTTTACCCTGTAGCTTTCCACAGTGTACTTCCATATGATAATGCTATGTTTAGTTTTTGTTTTTTTTTTTGTTCTGCTTCATTTCTAGTCAAGGGAAGATGTGCCTGCTCTCTATCTGTATTGAGGAAAAAGTATCTTTATTTTGATAGCTCTTCTTGAGTACACCATTCTCCTGTTAAAATTTTAAAGGAAGTGACGTAGTTTAAATGTGGTGATGATGTATATCAAACCCTGATTTTGAGGGTGGATGCCACATGACGTATCTCTGCCCGTAGTGTGCTGGGGGACTTCAGGAGCAAACACCGTGTCACAGTTGGCTTGCACTCTGGCCCACAGTGGAAAAGCTCAGAAACCTCCTCTGCTCCCTCTGCTGACAAGAATGTTAACACATGGCGAGTCCATTGATGAGCCAGCCCTGCAAATAGCTCAGGATGTTTTGCAGCCCCAGAGACCTGCAGAGTCCTCTCTTACTCATTGGCCACAGCTAGTCATCCTAAGGATGTGGTTTTTCTTGTAACTTGGATAGATGTATTCTCCTCCTGTCCACCTTTACTCTGACCAGAAGGTTTGAAAGTGCTTGAAATGCTTTCACAAGCAATGTGGCTTCATCTAAGGAAAAACTCACCTCTTATTCTCCTTGACTCTCCTTCTATTCCCATACTACTTCTGACACTTCAGGTACCAAGTATATGTGTAGGGGCTTTCCTACAATAAATAGCTCTCCAGCACCAGCTCAGTGTCTCGCAGTTTAAGTAAAGTTTGACACTGCCTGGAGATAGCGTCACATGCCAGGGTCTAGGGCTCAGTTTCATCAGACTGTATCAGTCCCCCACCCCAACCCATCACAAGTCCAAGTCGTCATCTCTACTTCTGATAAGTTCTAAATCGGAGGTTTCCGTGATGCTGTCCTGGCGTTCGATTAATTTGTTAGAGCAGCTCACAGAACTCAGGAAAACAGTCAGCTAGCTGCTGGATGGTCTTTTGATGAAGAAAGGATGTAAGTCAGCGACAGCCGGATGGAAGGGATGCACAGGGCATGGTGTCTGGGAAAGGCACGAGGCTTTCATGCTCTTTCCTGAATCACCCCTTCCCTGACGTATCTCCCGTATTCCTCTGTGGTATGGACTCACTGATTCTTTTTTCTTTCAATTAACAGATCCAATTGTGTGTTGTTATCATTTACAGCTTTTTTTTTTTTTAATGCCAGAATTACCCCAAATTTGGCCTTTGTCAGCCTCTTCAAGTTGGTTCTTAGGTCCTTTTGACACAATCTCATTGTTCTCCAGGCGCCTCCTCACTCTTCNCATTTACAGCTTTTTTTTTTTTTAATGCCAGAATTACCCCAAATTTGGCCTTTGTCAGCCTCTTCAAGTTGGTTCTTAGGTCCTTTTGACACAATCTCATTGTTCTCCAGGCGCCTCCTCACTCTTCTAGAGCCACGTGTCCCAGGTTCATACTTTGGGACAGGACCCAGGCTGGATTCAGACTTGTTGCCGAGTAGTTTTTGCTATTAATATCTTATAAATGTTTTATAATGTTCATAATGTATAGGAATAGTAGTATGTAAACTTTATAAACATGCATATATCGAAATGAATGTTCAAACATCTTTTATTGATGGAGCAAACTATAAAAAGGTTTAGTAATGTAACATGGTCTCTTCCCCATTTATTTTTAAGACCTAATATTGAGTGTCTGTGTGAACGTGGCATGCTTGCTGATGCTTCTGGGAGAAAGAGCAGGTCTGGTTTTCCCACTGATGCCAGTCTCTAACCAGGCTGACCTTTTCGTTCATCCAGTCATTTGTTTGGAGGCACTCAGTTTGGGTTTTCAAAGCCTGGCCGTTGGAGAACTGTGGACAGCCTCCGCACGGAGGTGCTTTGTTTCCTCTTGGGAGGATCCTGTCCTAGAGGCTGGCAGTTGGCCACGGGGCACTAAAGAATGGGAAGTGGGAGAAGTAGCCTTCACTCAGTTTGTGTGGATCCTTGTATGTCAGGAAATGGTAGAGGAAATGCTGGGGCTGGAATGAGAAGATTGAGGACCACCTTATGTGCCAGGCTAAAGAATGTGAACTTCTCCCTGGAGTAATTGCGTAGCCACTGAAGGTTGGGAAGATGAGGCAGGCTTCCTCTTGGATTATTAGCTGCTGGGTATATATATATAAATAATATGTATATATTTTAATATTTTAATATTGTACAGTATTGAAGAGGCCTGGAAACAGGGTGGCGCCTGCAGTGCTCTGTCCTGTCGCCCTCACCTCGTGTGGCCGTGTCAGCGGCAGTGCTTGGCTGGGGGGCTGGAACACAGCTCCACGCTCTTCTCTCCTCAACTCTTGCTCCCTAGACAGTTTGCTGCAGAGCAGTTCAGAGAGGATTTTTAAAAGCACACCCCCCACCTCCCATCCTCAAGATATTTCCATGTAGCACACCCCCGGAGGCGTCATTCTCTGAAGCCTGCCGCCCCGCAGAGTCCGCCCCGAGCGCCTGTCCTGGTGCCAGCCCCACCCGCCTGTCTCCCCTGCTTGCTCTGCTCCTCCCACGTGGTCTTCTTTCTGAAGTCTCTCAAGGGCGCACATTTATCTCTGCCTCTCTGTGCTTTGTACTTGCTGTCATGTCTGCCCAGAGCCTCTCTCCTTCGTGCTGCCCTGTGTTCAGACCTCTCCTCAAACATCACCTTCTCAGAAAAGACCGCTGGGGCTGAATGCCCTCATCAGTAATCCATCTCTGTTCTCTGCGTTTTTCTTCTTAGCATATAGAGTTACTTGACATAGTATGTGAATCATTCATTTAATTTACTTTATCATCCATATTCTCAAGGAGCATATGAGTTTCCTAACTAGGGTGTGGTGGCAGAACCTTGTATGTCTCGTTCATGCTCTTCTGGTGCCCGAATGGCACTGGCCACGTGGAAGGGGCTCGTAAGTACTTGGTGAACAGAGGGGTAAGGTTTGCCTGTTAAATCTTGTAGTTCTGCTCTTTCCTTGGGCTGGTATTAAATCTCCTGCATATAGAGAGAGTATTCATGCCTTCCTTGTAAGGCTGTTTTAAACTTAAAGTATCAGTGAAGGCCTGCACAGGTAAGTGACGGTGGCTGCTCATCATGGCAGCCCCACTGGGTGGCATCTTGCTGGCACCCAGGCTCACTTGGTGGCATGAATACAGTGTCACTCAGAGACTTAATAGTCCCAGCCCTTCCTGAAGCAAAGTATTCCTGCCTTTCTCTTTGTACTTTTCATTCCCTCCTTAGCAGAGAGCAAGGATGAGCCATGATATAGTTGCATAATAGTGACTGAATCAGGAGAGGTGATCTGATTTCTGGGCAAAGCAAAATCTGTATGATTATGTAGCGAGTGTGTGCGTCCCTGTATTTAAATGGGCCTTTTTGAGTGTTGTAGTCTGATAACCTTTCAGACACTTAGAGCAGGAAACTGTCACACTGAGAAAAGAGATGCAAACTGATTCTCTTTTGCCTCCTGTGTGTTCTGAGTACAGTTAAATTTTTGAGGTACTTTTCCAAGTATCATTTAGAAGGCATTGTGTGCTGGGTAACCATGCACAGACATAAACCAGGAGGCTAACAGCAGGTCACCAAAGAGACTTTGTCTGGTGCTTATAAACCAGGGGTGTTAAATGCAAAGAAACTGTACTGGTGGTCCCTGGATTAACAGTGGTTTGACTTTATGATGGTTGCAAAAGTGGAATGCATTCTGTAGAAGCTGTGCTTCACGTTTGGAGTGGTGGCGCCCACCACATGGCCTCTCATCCTTGGCTGGTCCGTCTCTGGCCTAAGTAGAAGCCTTGGCCTCAGAGGGCAGGTGGGGCAGGGCACATAGCTCTCCTGTGTTTGGTCTTCTTTTGTTTTGGGGGGTGAGGATGGTCCTTTTCTCTTCCTCCTTTACTGAGAACTGAGCCTCACAGTGTTTAAGTCATTTGTAACTTGTAGATGTTGAAAATTAAACTTGAATCCAGTTCTGCAAAGCTCCAGTTCCGCTGTTGTGCCTGCTGACTCTATTTAGTGACACGAGGGATTCATCTAGCTGTTTCCGGTGCTGGCCATCTGTCTGTTGGGTCAGCGTTTTTGTCTTCTCTGGAATTCAGTTTCTCAGCCCAGTCCCTGTTCAGTGTGAACACTCACATGTCTGTGTGGGTCTCTGTGTTGCCGCCCTTGTCATTTCTGATCTCTGTGTTTCTTTTCCTTGGCTCATATCTGGCCTTTGGTGAGACCTCATGGTGTTACAACTTCCTCATAAATAGGGATGTGGACCTAGGGCAGATAGAGAGAAGGAAACACCAGAGTCTGACTGACTCAGGTTGATCCATCAGTCCGAGGAACAGGTCTTGAGGGCTAAAATGTCACCCAGAGTTCTCTCGCATTTTCTGGCCCCTCCTGGGAAGCTTTGTGGGCACCCCAGGTCCTGGATGCCTCACCCACTCACTGCCCTGCTCATGGTACATGCCGCTTGGCCTTGCTGCCTGCCTGGGGTGCCAAGCTTCATACAAGGGTCTGCCCAAAAATGATTGTTAAGTCGCTAAGTCATGTCTGACCCTTTGCAATCTCCTGTTTTGCCAGGCTTCCCTGTCCTTCACAGTCTCCCAGAGTTTGCTCAAACCCATGTCCCTTGAGTCAGTGATAAAATCCAACCGTCTCATCCTCTGCCACCCTCTTCTCCTCCTGCCCTCAGTCTTTCCCAGCATCAGGGTCTTTTCTAATGAGTCAGCTCTTCACATCAGGTGGCCAAAGTATTGAAGCTTCTGTATCAGTCCTTCCAGTGAATATTCAGGGTTGATTTCCTTTAGGATGGACTGGCTTGATCCTCTTGCTGTCCAAGGGACTCTCAAGAGTCTTCTCCAGCACCACAGTTCAAAAGCATCAATTCTTTGGCACTCAGCCTTCTTTATGGTCCAACTCCTAAAGAGAGTCCAACACACATCCCTCTCCACCCCACACGCACGCACGCACACATACACCTCTCCATCCTGCGGGGGAATATTCTCTCTACCCTTGAGTTTAGTAATATCACACTTCTGAGCTAGACGGAATCCAGTAGGGNCTAAAGAGAGTCCAACACACATCCCTCTCCACCCCACACGCACGCACGCACACATACACCTCTCCATCCTGCGGGGGAATATTCTCTCTACCCTTGAGTTTAGTAATATCACACTTCTGAGCTAGACGGAATCCAGTAGGGAACTGACGTGATCTAATGAGGAGCAGCTAAAAGTTACAGGAACTGAGCGGCTGACCCAGAGGTGAAGGATGGGGAGAAAGGAGAATGGGCAAGTCAGTGTGCACGGGGTCTCTGGGCAGCTTGCCCTCTTGTGAAGTATTTCCCTGAGATGGAGAATTTGTGAACTTGTTGAGTTCATCTCACAGGATTCCAGGCCACTACTTTTCTAGAAAAGGAGTGTGCCCTGCAATCATTGTGTACACACATGCAAACCACTTAACCCAGGCCCTAACTGTCCTGCTGTTTACTCATGCCAGCGAAAACCCGGGCAGCCGACCTGCTGGTGAATCCCCTGGACCCACGGAATGCCGACAAGATTAGAGTTAAAATTGCAGACCTTGGAAATGCTTGCTGGGTGGTAAGTAAAGTGTTCTTTCTTTCTCTGGTTGTGATCGTGTATTAGAAGATGCTTTTCCTCTTTTTCAGTGTCTGTGTTCCTCCACAGTAATGTAGTCTGTTCCCTTCCAGCATAAACACTTCACAGAAGACATCCAGACGCGTCAGTATAGATCCATAGAGGTTTTAATAGGAGCAGGTTACAGTACGCCTGCCGACATCTGGAGTACGGCATGTATGGTAAGAGCGGCCTGTGCCCTTTTCCTCCATGTAAAGGCTCATCCCTTTAGTCCCCACAGTAGGCCATTCTTACGAGCGCCCATGGCCTAAGCCTTCTGACAGGAGGTTGTCCACGGAGGGGTGGGTGGGCAAGGTTTAGAGTTGGCAGGATCCTTCTCAGGTGTGCCCTGGTGGTGTTTTGGTTTGGGCTTGTGAGAGACAACCTCGCGAGGCCCTCTGCAGCCCCTAGCTACAGACCTCCGCCGTGCTGATGGACTTCACGTAGTTCCTGTTGGCTCTGGAAGTCTCGTGGGCTGTACCCAGCCTGTGTTTCCCTCATTCAGGCTGGGGAGGAAGATGAAATAGCTGTGATTTAGGGGAAGGTTTGAGGTGGTCTGACAGACCTGTTACTGGAGAGGAGAGGCTCTCCCCACATGCCACTGTTTACGCTCTCTCCTGTTAAGCACAGTCTAGAAACTGTTCTGGCCTGGTCGGAGGCACCAGCAGCGCGTGTGCCGTTTGAGTGAGTCTGGTCCCACAGGCAGCTTGGCGATGGTTTTCCTCAGGGCCTTGGGCTGCCTCTTGTCTCTCTGATGCACCAGGCCCTTTTTGCTGCCACTTGTGTGCGTCAAAAGTCTGGCTGTGTCTAGCTCTCCCCAGTTCCACCAGTGTCTGTTCTCACTCTCTGCTTACCTGTGAACCGATGAGCACGAGTAGTCGCTTGTCTGTGAGCCAGTTTCAGTTTCTTTCTTAGTCCTGTTTCCTGGCCAATTTGTCACCTTTCTCTCAGTGAGCTGAGCTTCGTGGTCTTTTGTTGGAAACATGGGTGTATCTGTTGCCTCAGGTGGGGTTTCATGCTTTTCTTGTATCATCCCACGCCTCCCCCAAATTCTTCTCTTCTGTTTCAAGTGAGAGGGCATGTGTGTAAAGCTTGGTACTTGTCTTCTCACTAAAAAAAAAAAAAAAAAAAAAAAGAGTGCG
>SJYV01002590.1:1026973-1041564 GCA_006410875.1 Neotragus pygmaeus
ATTTTTTTTTTTTTTTTTTTTTTGCGGGGGGAGGAGTGCAATTTGCTTTAAAAAAAGAACTTTTTAAAGTTGATGTGGGCAAGACATGGAGTTTCTAGAAATTTTTGCAAGTACTAGATACTCTGTCTTAACTGCTGTAGTCAAATTGATTCTCCAAATTTGGCTTATTTTCCTATGAGATAAGGCATTCTTGTACAGTAGTAATGCTTTATGATTCACTTTGGTGATTTCCAGCTAACCAATCCTGTCTTTTGAATTTCATTTCCCTGTTTTTGTATGAGGCCTGATTGCCAACCATGCCAAAGATGGTGGTTTCCTACTCCACTTGCTCTGAGTGCTTCGACCAGACTCTTAACTTCATTGCGCCTACCCAGTGGGTAACCTGTGAAGTATGTAACTGGACGCAGTATTTTTTCTTTTTTTAAATCTCATCACAGGAAAAAAAAATTGTCAGGGGAAAATGTTCTTCAGACAAGTATTAGTTTGGTTCTGAGAATCTTGTCTTCGAGTCTGGGTCACTCCAGCAAGTACAAAGGTCCCCTCACCACACACAGACTTTCTCGCGGTCTCAGGTTGTACTCAGAGCAGCACATTCAGTGGCAGAGCCGGGGCTGGAGCGCGGCAGGGGACCAGGCACGGCATGTCACATTGTCCCCAGGCCGCGGGGGGTCCCTCCTGGGGGTGCGCCCTCCCTCCAAGGAGGCGTGAGAGGGTGTCTGCAACCCGGGGTACGCTGAGAGCTGATGCCTTTATTGTTATAAACAGGAAGACACTGTGTACGTTGTGAATTTCTGGACAGCAGTATTGCTGAGAGTGGACAGTTTCCTAGGAGAATTCCAGAAAATGTTATTTGAACATAGGTGAAGCAAAGGAAAGCTCTGGATTATTTTGGCCTGGGATGGCATGACTTGGGCAGTTGTGTTTATTTTAATCAAGGTAGACTCCTTCCACAGTCTGGAACGTTTTCAGAGCCTGTAGATGGCCTGAGCCCCGTGGGGACTTGGCTGGGAGATGACCTGGCCCAGCCACAGCCTCCCCCCACGTCAGGTGCGGAGGGGAGGGCAGCCAGAGCGGCGGCCCGGGGTGCCGCACAGTGTGGGCCTGCGGGCGCCCAGAGGCGGAGGGGGAAGGCCCGGAGGCTTGCATCCCCACCTCCGGCATCAGCTGTGCTGGCGACCAGCAGCCAAGCAGGCGCACGGGGCTCCTCCTTTCGCTGCGCTGCTGCTGCCTTCGGCTCTGCAGCAACAAGGGACCAGCACTGTGCATAGTGGGGAAGAAGCTGGAGAGGGACAAAAGGCAGGGCCTTGAGTGGTGAGAAAATGAAGTCAGGTGCCTCTGCCCACGGCCTGTGCGCAAGTTTGCACATGGAGACCCTGCTTGGAGACCCTTGCTCCTCTTAGGCTTTGCCTCTGATCTGAGCTACAGGCATGGGGGGGTGAAAGCTGCCAAGTCCCAACCCAGAGCCAGTGGGAGCCCTCTCCTCGCCGCACCTGTGGGGCTCCTTCAGCAGATGTTGGTAAGTGATACTGGGGTCCTGGTGTGCCCAGTGGTTGAGTCTGGCTCAGGACGCTCTGGGCAGCGTCCTGGCCTTCACTCTCGCCTTCCCGTGGTGCCCTTACTCCTCGGACAGCGGGAGCACTGCCCGCGCCCAGAGGGGAGTGTAAAGTGCTCGTGTGGACCTTGCTGCTCCATTGTCACATTGTCATGTGCGTGTGTTGTGGAGATTGTGTGGCCGGGCTCATGTTTGAAGGTGGCCTGCGGAGTCGAAGGGCGTCCGGCGTCCTCGGCAGAGGCAGACAGACATGGAGCTGACTTGTGTTACTCTGGCAACTAGAGTCCTTTTCTCCTTCCTTTGGATCATTAGGTAGGAAATCCCCTACAGTGACTGGGAATGGAGACTTAAATTCTTTCCTGATTATTATTGATTTGTAGTAACTCTGAAACTCATGAGGGATTTAGGGCTTTCACAGAACTCATGGGAATAGTATGATGATGAGTGAGAGTCTGTCATGAAGTTGATTTCACCGTGTCCCTTGGGACGAGGTGGGGGGATGACTGGCTGTTGTTAAAAGGTATGCTGGCATGCCTCCACCAGTAAGGGGAGTGTATGTATGTTTTAGAAATAACGGGATCTTAAATGGATCCATTTAAAATTTCTTCTAAAATACCTTTGTGCCAGAACTGGTAGAGAAAAGTGAAATTGAAAACTGCCATTCCTTTGCTTACGCCTCTTTGGAAGGCAGGGGCCTCGAGAGGGCCGAGCAGCGGCCTCCTGCTCGCCGTCCTCCCCATCCTTCTGGGCGGGAAGCACATCTCACCCCACCCGACTGGGGAGGAGGAACGGGCTGTGTGCCTTACCGCTAAAACTGAGGTGCAGCCAAGTGGCATTATCTTGCTTAAAATTCAGGATAAAATAACTGCTACTAGTTTGAATTGTTTCTCGGTCAGGCATTTTGAAATTGAGGTGGATTTTTTTGGCCAGAATTGTAATTACTGTTCTCACCATATTAGGATTTAATGTTCCAGTCTTTCCTTTGAGTGTGGGACTAGCCTCAAAGATATACAAGAGAAGCCGTCTTGGTTTGTGTGTCAGGGTGTGGCCTAGCAGAAGTGAGCGCCTCTGTGGATCTTGTTCCCCTGCTGTCTTGTATTGGTCTGGGTGTCGGTATGGGTTCCTCCAAACCGGTGCCTGGCCCCTAAAGGTGACAGTGTGAGGACCAGGGCTGCTAGAAGACGCGTCAAGTTTCGAATGGCGTGGTACCTTATGGGGCCACCTGGAGAGCCCGCTGGCCCCTCTGCCACCAGAGGACAGAGTCTCTGCCCTGGAAGAGGGCCCTCATCCACCCACACTGGCGCCTGCCTCGAGGACGATGAGGAGTCAGTTTGTTGCTGTAAGCAGCCTGCGTGGACTAAGGCACGAACCTAGGAAAGTGATGGCGAGAAAAACAGAACAGCCAGCAGCACACCTCATTGTTCTGCCAAACAGGTATTCTGTGGTGCCATCATTTTAGGAAAAGCTGCTGTATTGAGGATGGAAACATCAGAGGAGATGGTTATCTTTAAAAAGAAAAAGATGCTTGATTCTAGATGAGGGTGTTGAGTGTGCTGTAATATATGTGACTGATAGTATGTGTCGGACCAGAGACCTTTTAAGTACAGTGGGAAATTTCAGAGCATGCATGAAACTCATGTGTAGTCAAAGGACTACATTTGCAGGCTCACCTTCAGGGTAAGTGATGTCCAGTAGAAGGAGGAGAAAAGTGCAGGAGAGGGTGAAACTCAGGAGCTGGGTTTTCAGTCTTTTTTTGTTTTTTGTTTTTTCCTTCTGGCTGCATCTCTCCGCTTGTGGGATCTTAGTTCCATGACTGGGGATAGAAGCTGGGCCCCGGCAGTGAGAGTGTGGGGTACCAACCACTGGACTGCTAGGAAACTCTCAGGAGCTGGGTTTTAGTAGAGGTACTATTCTTGATTTTAACGTTCAGGTGAAACTTTCTAGGTTGATTTTTAACTTATCTCCAGAATTACCTAAAAATCATCACATTCTCTCACTTCTGTGAAGAGAAAAGCTGCTGTGTGGTGTTTGGCCTGCACTGGCTGGGCACTGCCCCACGTGATCTGCTTAGATTCAGGTTTAAAACCTTGATCATAGCATTTCCATGTGGCATACGCAGTGAAGACAGGAGGTATCCCAGGTACGCTTACAGTGATTTGTGAGGGCCGCCCGGCCTGGCAACACCGGGGAGAAGGCCGAGGCGTCGGTTGAGGCCCTGCCTTGCCCTGCAGGTGCCAGACGCTGAGATGGGCTGGCAGGCGCGTGTCGGCTAGGCCAAGCTCAGTGGGCGCTTGATTCTGCAGAGAACTAGAATAAAGTGTCTTCATACTTGTGAGTCTCAAAGCCTTTGAAACATAAACTGCTTTAACTCTGATTTTATTGGGAGCATTAATTCTGTGTTATAAGAAGTCTGGTTTTTCCCCTCTGTGATACACTCTCTTAGGACCTGAGCTCTGTGTGAGCAGGGGCTGGGGCTGCCAGAGGAGGTGGGGCTCTGTCCACAGTGGGTACATCTGAAGTCTTCACTGGAGTCCCAGTCTTTGCAGTAGGTGGCCTTTGTGAGCTGCAAGCAGGGTGGGAGCGATCCTTGCGCTGGGCCAGTCCTGGTGATGCCTGTCGTCCCACAGATCCCCCCGGGGAGGCTGTGTGACAGAGCCCGCCGCGAGAGGTGCAGGAGATGGTGTGACGACGTCACAGGCCATCTGTATGAGGCAGCACAGAGCTGAGGCGTGAGGGAGAGAGCAGCCATGCTGAGGCTAGGCTCCAGTCCCTGTTTAACTGCTTAAAGTTGAGCATGTGGTTTAAAAAAAAGGCAATGAGATTGCTACAGCATGTTCAGGTAAATTCTGTCATAGTTCATCCCATTGATTCCTGCCATTTATTCTGAGCTCCTCAGTAGTGAGTTTTTACCGCATCCTTAAACAGCCTTGGAATTCTTTTTTAAAGTTATTTTTTTGGTAAGTTTTGTGCCAGTTTTTTAGTAACAGTTTTATTGAGGTGTAATCTACATACCATACAATTCACCCTTTCAAAGTGGGCAGTTCAGTAATTTCTAGTATACTCACACAGTTACACAAATGTTGCTGTCGTCTAATTTTAGAACGTTTTCGTTACCTCAAAAAGAAACCTTGGGCCTGTTGGCACTCCCCCTCCATCCCCCCACCATCAGCCGCTGGAGATCCCGGTTTACTTTCTGTCTGAATTTCCCTATTCTGGACTCTTTCGTGTAGTTGGAGTTATGAAGTATCTTGATGCTTGTGATAGCCCCTTTCATTTACTCTCATGTTTTCCAAGTCCCTCCGTGGGTAGGACTTTCCTACCCATGCCATGCCGTGGCATCCTACCCATGCCATCCTTTTTTTCGTGTGACTAGACCACCTCAGATTCTCCCGTTTGCCAGTTGATGGACATTTGGGTTGTTCCCACCTTTTGGCTATTAATAATGCTGCTGTGAACATTAATGTACAAGTTTTTGTGTGGATATAATGTTTTCATTTCTCTTGAATGTGCATGTGATACTTGAGTTACAAAGGTTTTTACTTTTTTATGAAGTTCAATTTTCTGTTTCTTAATTTTGTTACTTGTGCTTTTGATATTTTAATCTAGCATCTAAGAAACCCTTATCTACTTCAAGGTCATGAAAATTTATTTTTCTTTTTTCTTCTAAAAACATATGACTCTCGCTCTTCTGCTTAGGTCTAGGATCCATTTCAGTTAATTTTTTTGTGTGTGGGAGGTAAGGTTCATTTAGAATTTGACCTCAAATATTTATTTACATGTACTTTGTAGGAAATTATTCAAAATTTTTAAGATTTTTGTCTTCCTTAGTACCTGTATCTACTGATAGGTTTCCTTTCTCTGTGTATACTACTGAAATTTGTCATAATTTATTTTATATCATCGGAGAAGGCAATGGCAACCCACTCTAGTACTCTTGTTTGGAAAATCTCATGGACAGATGAGCCTGGTAGGCTGCAGTCCATGGGGTCGCANGATAGGTTTCCTTTCTCTGTGTATACTACTGAAATTTGTCATAATTTATTTTATATCATCGGAGAAGGCAATGGCAACCCACTCTAGTACTCTTGTTTGGAAAATCTCATGGACAGATGAGCCTGGTAGGCTGCAGTCCATGGGGTCGCAGAGTCGGACATGACTGAGCGACTTCACTTTCATTTTTCACTTTGATGCATTGGAGAAGGAAATGGCAACCCACTCCAGTATTCTTGCCTGGAGAATCCCAGGGACAGGGGAGCCATGGGGGCTGCCGTCTATGGGGTTGCACAGAGTCGGACACGACTGAAGTGACTTAGCAGCATTTTATATCATGGTTTCTTTCTTAGTTACTAGTAATACAGTACCAGGATTTTGTTTTATAGTCCCCTGTGTGTGGTGTAAAACCTCACTCACATGCTTGTATGTTTAATTCTGGAATGTTATAATCTCATAGGCAAAATAATACATTTTCCTTCATAAATCACCTAAAATAATACTCCGGAGAAGAGGAACAGAAGTGTTTAATATTTTTCCTTAGCAAGAACTCATAGCCAGGGGCTGGCATGCAGAGTGGCCGACCTGAACCTTTACTCCAAGGGAGGGCCCCTTTTTCAGGCCTGTTGCCATCAGTCTTCCTCAGTGTGTGTATGTCAGGGAGGTTCTGTCCACAGAGCAGGTCAGGAATCCTGAGAGGCAGCGCTGCCTTGCTGGCACCCAGGTGGCCTGCATGTGTGTGAGAGCTTGATGCCGAGGCACAGTTAAGTGTTACTTGGCGTTCTTTAAGAAGGAAAGGGTTGGAAACGGTTTAAGGAGTAACGACTGTCACAGTCAAGTGTTTTGGTATTGGTACAGTTTGTTTCAACAAAGCATATTTTGATATATTTTCCTAAGGGAAAAAATTGCCAAGGTGTAAAAGCTATTTGTTAAATAGGACAGATAGTAAAAAAAAAAAAAATTTCTTTTAATGTTTTAGTATCTGGTAGTTTTATTTTTGTTTTGTATTATACATGATGGGAATGGGGTGGCTGTGTTTCTTGAGTGTTATGGGTCAGACTGGAGCTGATGAGTGGACTTGAGGCCTTCACTTATCAAAGGAGCCTTTTCTTGGCAGTTCTAGGAATGTGTGTTGCTCGGTCGTGCCTGACTCTTTGCGATCCTATGGACTGCAGCCCATCCTCCTCCTCTGTCCCAGACAAGAGTCCTGGAGTGGGTTGCCATATCCTTCTCCAGGGGATCTTCTTGACCCTGGGATTGAACCCCTGTCTCCTGGGTCTCCTGAATTGCAGGTGCATTCTTTACTCCTGAGCCACCAGGAAGACCACTGCATGTATGAATTTGTGTGAGTTTGGGAGCTTAGGGTTTGTTTTTAAGTAACTTCTATCAACTGTTTATAAGATAGTGCTGCTGCTTCTTATGCAGTTGAACATAAGTTGTACATACTATGACAGGGTGAGGTGAGTACATTACTTGTGTTTCTTGGCATTGTAGAGCTTTCCCACCTACCTTCATAACCCACATATTTGTTCATTTTAGAGGCAACACACTATTTTATTATTGCAATATTGTTATATATTCAGTATCTTTGTACATACAGTTTTCTGTGTGGGTTTACCTGGCCAGAAGTGTGTCAGATATTCTAGAATTTCTTTTGGAATCATCTTTATCAGTTTATAGTATAGCTTTCCCGCCTTGTATGGTTTTCCTGTTACTATGCAGATTTTAAGGCATCCATCATGGTGAAGCAGCTCTCCTTTCACAGAAGATTGTGTGTACTTGGATGCCTGTTCATGGAGCTTAGTCTGAGAACGGCATCCTCAGGAGTAGACTCCCAGTTCTGAGCAGCTCGTGCCCAGCAGTTGCTCTTATTTGCGAACCTGGAGAGTGCTCATTCCACTAAGTACAGAGTAACGTCCCCCGTGGAGCTGGTCTTGCCGTGTTGCGTGTGTGCACCCATAGCTTGCCCTAGTGTTGTCCTGGTGACATCGGCAGTCAGCATAGAATCAGTGGAGCTGCGTTAGAGAGGATGCGGAAGGAGGAAGAAACGACCTTAAACAAAGCTGGTGTCTGGGGGCGCCTGCTTTCTGTCTTTACGGCTCTTTGAAAATTACTCTTGGGATTATTTATGGAACATAGTTTTGGTTTTTTGGCCCTGCCAGGCAGCATACAGATCTTAGTTCCCCGATCAGCGTTTGAACCCATGCCCCCTGCACTGGGAATGTGGAGTCTTAACCTCCAAACTGCCAGGAAAGTCCCTAGAATGTAGTTTTGACTTTTGTTACTACTTAACACGTGGCCATACAATTTCCACCATGTTACTGAGTAGTATTAAATAATATTCATCAAGTATATGTACTGGGTCTGGCTGTGTTTTTGACCACAATTCTCTGATGACTGAACACTTATAATTTTGTGAGTAATATAATTTTGCAATGAGCATATTTGGGGGCCAGGGTTTATTTCCCTAGGTAGGATTCCTACAACAGGAGTTTCTGGGTAAAGGGGTGAGCATTCATTGGTTGCTCCCACTTATGCTCACAGAGACTGTCTGTTGCCAGGAGAGGGAACACTTGCTCCTCTCAGATGGCAGACAGCTGCCTCTTGGTCTCCATGCTTGGCTCTGTCCCTGTCCTCATGTGGGAGTCAGGAACTGACTTAAACCCTCTCCCTTTCCCAGAGATACAGTCTTGTGATTTCTTTGTTCAGAACTGTGTGCACATCATGACAACCCTGTAGACAGACCAGTTCATAAGAATGTAGGTTGAAAAAGTCTCAGCCAAAAGGAAGTCATCATGGGGTAATTACAGGTGGTTTTTCCTTTTGTTTTTTTGCATTGTGATACTGTCTTTTCGGATATTCTTTTACCATCTCTGTGATTAAAGAAAGAGGAGGGGTGTGCATCTACTCTGTCACAGACCAGGCCTCCTGAGAAGACCTTTGTGAGCACAGGCCCGACCCTCTGTGGGCGCGCGTTGTCTGCTAGCCGCCTGCTCTGTTCAGGCCACAGCAGGCATCCCTGGAGGGAGGAACTGGTCCAGCCCGTGTGCGAGGGGCCTGTCAGCAGCCTGGGCCCCAGGGCATGGAGGTGCCCTCGCGGTGTGCAGGTCCTGTGGGACCTCCTGTGAACATTTCCAACAGAGAAAATGAGTTATTCTTCATGACAGTCATCCTGTCCTTTTGACTTAGAATGACTTTTTTTCCTATTATGAAAAAGACTATTACAGATCCCAGACCATTTACTAGCATGTCAGTCACTCTGTCTGACATGAAGAGGGCTGTTCATGACTGGCACTTTTCATACTGCAGTTAGAACATTTTGAAAAGGATAACTTAAGGCTTTTTATAAATTGATGTCTGATAGATTTTAGAACAGGTTTGTGGAGATCAGTGGGATTTTGATTTGGGTGGGCTCCAGAGTTGTGCTGTCCACTGGCTGCTTGTAGCTGTTTAAATATTAAACCTCTGTTGCTTAGTCACCAACTCCATCCCCAGTGCTCAGTAGCTGTGCTGAGCTGGCAGCGACTATATTGGACAGTAAAGTATTGATACATCTCTACCATCACCCAAAGTTCTCTTCATTAGCACTCTTCCAGTTGAAAAGGTTACCCTTTCTTTTCATGGTAACCTGCAGAAAAAAAGCAGTCTATTTTAAGGAGTTTAAAATAACATGTATCTTAAAGCTTTTTCTAAGCAAATAAGCAAATTGCAAAGTCCCAAGTTGAAGAGTACCTGGATCCATCTTAGCAAATGAAAATATTCTGAGTGTCCTGAGCATGCTCCGCTTATTTAAAGAAACCTGGAACTGATACAGATGAATTTTTCCCTTTCAAATGAACTGCTGTTTACATTCACCAGGCTTCCTTACTGGGGAAGCTGGCCTTTATTGTCCTGTAGTGTTACAAAGGTAAGTAAGTATCTGCTTGATTGTGAAGAACTCAGCTGGACCAACAATGGGAAATGCACTATAGAAGCTTTCTTGACATTGCCTGTTCTTCCCTGTAGGAGAGCTGCGGCACATCACCAAACTGAAGCCCTGGAGCCTCTTTGATGTGCTTGTGGAAAAGTATGGCTGGCCCCATGAAGATGCTGCACAGTTTACAGATTTCCTGATCCCGATGCTAGAAATGGTTCCAGAAAAACGAGCTTCAGCAGGCGAATGCCTTCGGCATCCTTGGTTGAATTCTTAGCAGATTCTGCACTCACCCATTCTGAGCTGGCACATGTTGTCCAGTGCATTTGGCCCTAAAGGGGGACTCTCATTCTTAACAGGATTACAAGTGAGCTGGCTTCATCCTCAGACCTTTATTTTGCTTTGAGGTACTGTCATTTGACGTTTTGCTTCTTGTGCACTGTGATCCTGGGGAAGGGCAGTCTTTTGTCTTCAGCTTAGTAGTTTACTGACCCACTTTTCTTCTGAAAACAATAACATGTCTCTAAGCATTGTTTCTTGTGTGACATTCAAATGTCATTTCTTTTTTTTTGAACGAAAGATACTTTCCTCCTTGTGTTTTGGCAGGTTTTGTAACTATTTATGAAGAAATATTTTAGCTGAGTACTATATAATTTACAATCTTAAGAAATTATCAAGTTGGAACCAAGAAATAGCAAGGAAATGTACAATTTGATCTTCTGGCAAAGGGACATCATTCCTGTATTATAGTGTATGTAAATGCACCCTGTAAATGTTAATTTACATTAAATATGGGATGGGGACTCAAATTTCAGAAAAGCTACCCAGTCTTGAGTGCTTTGTAGCCTAAGTTGCATGTAATGGACTTTTAACTGCTCCAAGGAGTTGTGCAAACTTTTCATTCCATGACAGTCCTTTTGCATTGGATTTTAAACAACTGGCTCTAGGTTATGTCATTCCCTGTATGGCACTTTAAAGAAAGGACATGCTTCTCATTCTGAAATACACATTATAGTTTAGTGGTCCCATTCGTATTTTTGCATATTTTTAATTAAAAGTACTTTTAAGGAAAAAGAGCAATTTCCCTTTAAAAATGTGGTGGCCCACTACCACGTGGTGTTGCTTCCTCCAGGCACTGTAAGTTAAACTCTACATAGATTAAATTGGACACGAGAAACATGTTCAGTGTGTGGAATGAAAAAATAACACATATTTTTTGGAAAAGCTTATTCGTGTTTGTCTAGAACCAAGGTATGGGATATACAACTTGCAGTGCAATGGGAAGAAAGAATACTAACATCTCAGAGAAAACAGGGACTACATTCATTCCAGAGACAGTTTTGTGTGTGGCTACAACACATTTTACTAGCTTTTTCATTGTCTTTCCATGCACTGAAGTTGAGAAAATGATTTTCCCTTTGCAGGCTGCACACAATTTTATTTAAGCATTTCCTTCAAATTGTAGAATCCAGGACACAAACCATAGTAGGCAATACAATTTTAGAATGTAATATATAGAGGTACATTTAGCCTCTTTTAGAAATCAGTGGATTGAATGTTTTTTTTTTTAATTTTACATTCCTCAAGGTGCCTCGTTTCTCTTGACTTTGTCCATTAACATTTATCCATATGCCTTTGCAATAACTAGATTGTGAAAAGATAACAAGTGTTGTAACAATAATCCATTGTTTGAGGTGCTTGCAGTTGTCTTAAAAATTAAAGTGTTTTGGTTTTTTTTCCCAGACATTGCCTTGGTCATTGGCCTGTATTTAAAGTGATAGAAACAAACATTTGCTATCCTTTTAATGTAGTATAACCAGAATTAAAGGAAATATCAGCATTCCTGTTGAAAGAAATGTAGAACATGCATCAAGGCTTAATATGAGGAAAACACTCATTGTTTGTAAGGGGTATGACATGGATCTAGAAAACATGCTATAATATAGATTCAGTACCTAGAATTTCTGTGAACCTTTTCCATTCATATTTCATCAAAAACATGCTAATTACATTTTGAGTATTGTCAGTTTTCTTTTTTTAAACTATTCACTGTGAGGGAATGAGACACATAATTCTCTTAGAAGTCAGCATTAGATCGTATTGCTGTGAGGTGGAAGATAGCATTCATTTATGTGATGTGAATGCTAAGTTTTTCTAATGAGGCTGTAGGTTACCTTGTAGGTTCTGTGAAAGATAGTGGCTGTAGACCAGTGAAGCCATCCATGACGTGCACAGGAACCATTCTCACGAGAACCACGGAATACATGTATGTCCTCCCTAAGTCTGTAAGAATTTTTATCGGAGTTATAGCACACTTGAATAGTTTGTCTAATACAGTTTTGGCTCATGTTAGAAAACAGTCTAGAGTACTATTACTTTTGTTAGGATGTGTCACTTATAAAATAGCCTACTAGTTTACAAATGTAAAAGCAATTGTTCTAGAAAGAATATACAGGGTATTAGGTATAGTTTGGTTTTTAGCAGATTCTTGGTGGCTTGATGATGATGAATGCATATAAGCTCAATGAGAATCACTGGTTATGCAAAACACTATAGCCAGCCCAGTGATTTTAGTTGAATGTCCTATCTTTTCCTTTCTCTAGTCTATGTGAAGTCTTCATGGAAAATGACAAGCAGTGGATCACATATGTGATTATAGCAGATTCAGAAGCTGTCTGGCTGGAAATTAGGACTGCCCCAAGGCAGAGGAAAAGTGGATATAGGAGCTTCAAAAAAGCATAAACTTTCTAGGTGAAAACTGATTTACTAACTTGCTTCTTTCTGTATTTGGATCATCTATAGCTAGCTAACCAGGATAAGCTACTGTTTTTCTATTGAGATACTTCTTAAATTCCAGTTTTCTCCCATTACTTTTTTAGAGATTAATGGAGTTTACAGAAAGGCTTCTGTATACTTATTTATGTAGTAGGCAAATATAAAACTATGAGGAAGTAAATCTTTCAGGACAGTCCTTTTAAAGAAGTGCGAATACTGATAATTCATTATGGGACTTTGTCTTCTGTTTAAAACTGTCATCAATCAGGCAGTAGATGATGTAAAGCTGTTTCTTCTCAGATAACTTTAGTGAATACCATAAGTAGAATTTTGTCTGCTGATCAAAGAGGGCAAAGCTGACCTAAGTTCTTTTAAAATTTGAAGATCTTCAGGATTGAGCCCTAAGCAAAGCTATGTTAATGTAGCTATTTTTAAAAGGAAATGGAAATTAAAAGTGTAAAACATATTACTGCCAATCTTAGTCATTTTTAGTCTGTCTACTTTTTTCTCCAATACACAGATTTCATATACTGTGCCAAATTAAGCAATTGTATGATGAAAGATGTGTTGACAAATACTGTCCCTTCTATTGGTTATACTTACTCCTCCTGAGAGGTAGAAGATAATAAGTATTATTCCAAAATAATTTTATATTTCAGCAATAAAATGTTCACTTGAGAGGCCGTTTTCATTTTGCTTAGCTAAGAAATAATACCTTTTTCCTTTAGTTTTGTACACCCAAACCAAATTTTATTTCCTACTAGTCTTTTAAATACTATAGCTAGACAATATTGCGTTAGTTTTCACAGTTTTGATTCATCAATAGGACATTTCAGTCATGTGCTAACATGTCTAAGTGAGATATTCCTGTTTTTAAGTGAGATACTCTGTATTTTCAAAAGGTTGTAGTCTATAATTGAATCATGTGCTGCTTTAATGAAATGGATTCCTTTCGTATGATGTCAGATAACTGAATGTTTGTAGCATTTATGTAGCATGATAGTTTCTATGGCTCTTGCTCCTGCGAAATCACATGTAGGAACATTACAGGAACAAGCCTTTACTGCTTCCTGACACTTGTTGCAGTCCAGTTCAACTGAGGTAGTAAGTTGCTAAAGAAAATGGAAGGCTCCTTGCAAACTATCTGGAAACTTTTTTTAACTTTTGTTAAAAAACAAACAAAAAAACGCTTAAACAGACCCCAATCTCAGAAGTTGTTCAGGACAATTTGGTAAAACTGACATAATTGTGGTTTATTAACATGAATTAAAATGCCCAACCAGTGCTTCAATGTGACAGTATATTTAAAATAAAGAAATTAAAAGCCATATACTGTACTACTTTCACAAAGATCACATAGTTTTGCAAAGACTTGTCATATGTACAATGCTATATATCAAATGAGAAAGCTGTAAGCAATTATATACGCAAAAGAAATGCAGTATTTACAGTCAGGAGACATTAAAAATCATTTATACATTAAATTACATTTTGCTTGCAAATAACCGATAAAACAAAATGAGCCCTGTTCACAGCAAACTATAAAAATCTGTATTGCATTTTTTTATACCTAAGATGCACTCACAGAACTGCTGATAGAAAGAAAATCCTCATACTGCCATTACTTAGCTGTGTGTGGTTAATGCATATGTATAAAATAATATAGAAAACATTCACTAAATGAATTTTAACTGCAACAATAAAATTTAACGATCATGTAGCATTGAATCTACTGCCAGAAAAACAGCTGGAATGTTCACTTACAAAACAAAAGATACTAACACTGGCTTAACAGCACATGTTTTAAGGAACTTTAAAAAGCAAAAATGGGAAAGATACAATGAAAGAGCACTGGTGTTTTTTCTTTTTTTATACAAAGTTTCATGTACAAGCTTTAAAAAGTACCGTAACTGGTACATATGAAATATACAGTTTATCTTACAGAACATTTTAAAAAATGTTTTTGAAGTCCGTTTTAATGCCACCCCGAACCATGGTAATTGTTCTGAAATGTCGGTGGCACCTGTGCTCTGTGAATTGGAATCTGTCCAGGCACCGGAGATGCCTGCTGAGGTCCTTGGACCCCATGTGGCAGGGCCACAGAGCCAGGATGAGGACAGAACCCTGAAGCGGTAGGTGTCGGAATACTGTTTGGTCCTTGGGGCTGGAGATGAGGACCTGCAACTGGTAATGGACAATGTGGCCCTGTTCCAGAAGGCTGGTGTTGGGGTCCCAGTCCCAGAGTGGTGTGATGTGTAGCTTGTGAGGGATACGGTGGTACAGCTGGATGAGCACTTGAAGGAAAAAGTGGAGGTCCTTGATGAGGTGGATGGTGTAAGGCTTGAGCTGACGCGGTGTGAT
>SJYV01002590.1:1041661-1072035 GCA_006410875.1 Neotragus pygmaeus
GGAGGGGGTGGAGGGGGTGGAGCCGTGCTGCTCAGATTTGTCTGATTAAACTGACTGTATGTTGCCGAAGATTGTCCTGAGGGTGTCTGTGTAAATAATGCTCCAGAAGTTGCCTGCTGAGTACTGGCTTGAAGGTTCTGTGTGGCTGGGTAAAAATTTCTTGGAGGCTCTCGCTGAGGTGTTCCAACTTGAGGTGACTGTGAATGGTGAGGCCTGTAGGGAGAGCCTAACTGCTGCGCAGGAGGCTTTGGTGAGAGATAGCCATGCTGTACAGGCGTGTGAGGCGTCGATGACTTTGGAGGATTTTCTATGTGGGGTGACGGAGGACAGTGCAACTTCGTGGGTGCAGAAGGCAGCTTTTGTGAGAGCTGCTCAGATGAACAGCGAACGAGTGGCTGTGGAGGATGGTTCTTTGAAAGTGCTTGGGGGTTATTTGACAGCTGTTTTTGATGGAGTTCTGTTTTCAGGTGGACACCATTCTCAGCTTCTGATACAATAACTGTTCCCTCCCAATGGGAATCTGGTTTTGTAAGTATTTTCCCATGTGGCTGAACAGGAATTACAGGTCCAGGTGAACCAGGCTATGTAAAGAAAACAAATTATATAAAGTTATGAAACATTCTGTATACACTGAGGTTTGTTGTTGTTATAACATTCGTTTTATATATTTAATATAATGAATGTTTATATTACTCCTTTTAAAAGGGGCAGGGAATAGGATAGGCCTGAAGACAACTACAGAGGTTTCAGATACTAAAAAGTCAATTTTTTAAGTAGTTCAACAAGTTCTGCTAATAAGCTTCAACTGAATCCCCCAAATTTTCATTGAACACAAATTAAGGAAATTAATCTCCATTTTTTCCCCTAAGTACCTTAAACACTTGAGACAAGTTTCAATTCTGTAATTTAAATTTCTATACTCAAAATAATGACAAATCTGCTTGGGGTTGATAAACTTGCTCCCCACCCCCAACTGTTTTCATCCATAATACCTTTTCAATGTTCAAATACAGATAATCCAAGTATGAGAGTATGTGAATACATAATGATGTTCTTTAAGGAGAAAGAAAAAATCATGTATTCATAATCCAGGACAGAGGTAGCATTACTTTCAAATGAATGTCATCTGACCTTTTGTTTTTAGAGAATTAATTGACTGGTCAAATATTTCATGAACAGACTCTAAATTTCCTAGACACTAGCATAAGGAAGGGGTGAAACTGCTGAAGCAAACGTAAGCTGCTGAAGTATGTTTACCACGTTGGAACTTTAACAGGAAAAATGTCCAGAAATCACACATTGATACTTGGGTACAGCAGAAAAATCTCCAGGTGTGCTTTACCATCCACTTTTCAGAATGGCCACGTTCAAAGGTCAATGTTATTACCTTGCTCATTTTTGAAGGACTTTTACAAGTATTTTGGGAAGTATCTGGGGATGGGCATTCATTTGTAGTTGTGGGTTCTAGATTTTCAGGATCTGTAAAGCATAAGGAATCACAGAAAATGTAAAATTACATAAATATTTCCTTTTACTAATACTTCAATGTACATTCTATTAATTCAAACCAACGTCTAGAAAGGCTGTCTCCTTTATGCTTTTAAAAGGTATTTAAAACCACCACCATGACAGGTCATCTGCTTACTGACCTTCTGTAAGTTCACTGAAAGAAGGGCCTGGGCCCTTGGGTTGCAACTGGGGAATGTGATTTGAATGAGATGAAGGAGAAGACGGAACATGATTCGGTGAACATGGGACACACGGTGACTCTGCCCCTAGAGACGAAGCAGAAGCAGAGCCGGAGAACATTAGGGATGCAGAGGACGGGTGCGGGCACTTAGCTGCCTCCACTCTGGCAAAGGAACACGCTCACTTACCGCTGTCTTTATCTTTTCGGTGATCACTGAGAAGCAGAGCTCTCTGATAACTCCTCTCTCTCACTTGCTCCACTGAAGTTGAGGCCGTCCTTTAAAATCAAGTCATATCATCAGTTTAAAAGTTATTGCTGGCTAGATCATTTTTTGCCACTTGATGGTCAACATATCCTCCCAGGTATAAAGGCTTTGGTTCTTTAAGGGAAATACTTTTGGTGTTGTTTTGAAAATAGTACCCCCAACACCTCCCCAAACTGAGATTTTTATCAGTTATTTGAAGAACTCAAGCAGACTCCATTCCTTTGTCTTAAGCAAGTTCTTGGTGAAGAGGGGGTTGGTGAAGGGTAGTATGTTAACATTCAGACCATCACTTCAAATTACCAAAGGGACCAAATATGCCCCTTACAGATTTACCCTGTATCTGGATTATGAGGCTAGCAGGAAGCTCAGAGGTTAAGAGGACCAAGATGTAAAGTGCACGTGGCCTCCTGCCCTTTGCCAAGACCCTCACTAGCCAGCTGCTTCTATTCCTTTTGAAGAAACACTAAACATGATTGTTGTTTCAAGGTAATGATAAGGGTGGTAAACAAATTGTGAGACGCTATGATAAAGGTTCTTTGGAAAGGAGTATTTGTTTGGAAAATGTGAAAATTATCAAGGAGTAGATACAATGGACCTTGAACGACACAGGCAAATAAATATCTTGGTTAAAACCTTATCTATCAGCAAAAAGGATCTGTCAAAATTAATATTACAAAGTGCTATCTGCTTAGCCTTAGGAGAACAACAACAAACAGGAAGTAACTGATTAACAAAAATCTGTTATTTCACAGAATAGCATAGTTCAAATCTTTACAGGTATAGCCCCATTCAAAATGAGCCAAGATACTGACTGGGAGATAAAATAACAAAGACTACTTTCATAAGAAGGTATACTGTTTGTTTGTAGTTCTAAAGTTACCAATTAGGTCTGTGTTTTGTTTTTTTTTCAAACAGGCAGCTTACCATTGAACTTCTGGTTCATTCTTTTCACTGGCAGAGGCTTCCTTAACAGTACCGTTATTGCTGGTTTCTTCCGAAGTAGCATGATAAACTGTAGCTGGTGTTGGTAAAGGTAGGCTAGCGGCGCTTTCTCCCTGCTCCCCATTTTCACTCCTGTGGGCACACCCATCAGCACTGCTGCTGCTCAAGTTTCCACTTGTGTGAGGTGATACACTAACCAGCGCAAAGTGTTCTGTCTTAGAGCCACTTTTCCTAGCTTCACGTTGTCTCTTCCGATATTCTAATAGAGAAACCTTAAGCAAGAAAGATAAGGAAAAGCGCATCTTTTATTCTTGTTTTAAATATTAGAAACAATCTACTTTTTTCTAAAGAGAATTATTATATTTACATTAGGAAAATTATGTAAAATAATTTGATTCCGAACAAATAACAATAATAAACAATTAGCAAATGCCTACTTTATGCCAGGCATTGTATTTAGATGATTTTACATACATTATGTCATTTAAGCCTCACAACAACCCTATGAAATAGGTATATATTATCATCCCCATTTTACAGATGAGGAAATTGAGTAACTCACTCACTCAAGGTCACACAGCTGGTGAGTGTTGGAGCCGGGATTCGAACCTAGGTCTTACTTGAAAGCCCGTGCTCTTTCCACTATACTATATTGCTTCCCACAAAGTTGCCAACTGGACTCTGTTATAAAAATTAAAAGCACACATCACTAAAATTCTTTGACTTGAAAAGCAATAAGCCTATTAACAAATAAATACGTGTTGTAGTTTCTCCCACTGCTCTGAAATAAGGCATTCTTATTGTTTCAGTATGTCTGCCAACCAAATAATGGTGGTAAATCAGGGAACTATTTATTTATATAATACTTATATCTCTTAGTATAATACTTTTCAAAATACTTTTATATCCATGGCTTAAAAATACTATAGATATTACTGATGAGGAAAGAGGCCATTTCTCCCATTTTGGGCCTCATGTTCTATGTAAAATAAGGGTAATAACACAAATGGGGCTTCCCTCATAACTCAGTGGGTAAAACAATCTGCCTGCAATGCAGGAGACCAAGGTTCAATCCCTGGGTCGGGAAGATCCCCTGGAGAAGGAAACAGCAACCCACTCCAATATTCTTGCCTGGAGAATCCCATGGACAGAGGAGCCTGGCAGGCTACAGTCCATGATGTCCCAAGAGTTGGACATGACTTAGCAACGAAACCACCAAGAAGACATAGTACTCAGTTCCATTTATTTGGTTGGGAAGTGGTTATTTTTAAAAGTTACTCAAAGTAAAGTAATCACCTTGAGTTTTTGATCTCTAAAACCATGGTCCTTATAATAATTTAGTTCTCTGCAAACAGTATCTAGTCAATGGGGCACTGACAAAAGGTTTAAAAATGTACACATCAATAATTTAATATGAATAAAGTATGAATGCCTTACATAATACATAGCTATTAATTACCCTCAGTAGTAGTATGAATAATACACTATTAAAAGGACTATAAATTGTTAAATTTGTAACCTTTTTCTTTTGTGGTGGATTCTGGGGTGTGCAACTTCCGTCGATCAAATTGTCATTAACCGTCCGTCCGAAACCAGATACAAGCCCATCTTCCGAAGTACAAAACACGGGTGTTTCCATAAACATGCCTCTAGTATCATCCTGCATCAGGCACTTTGACTCACTTATTCGGAAGCCGCCTCCAACCTCCAACTGATGCGAGGGTGTCAGGTCCCTCAAGTTGGAATTTACTGAGAAGTTAACGCCTGTTCTCTCAGGACTCTTTACCCAGGAAGAATACAGTGGGCCCCGACCCGAGTGAGCAGATTCCAGTTGGCTGTTAGAATCAGTCCTGTCATGTGTAGTTGTTTCCATGGTTTTATGTAAGGCAGTTTGCTCGACTGTATCGAGTCCTAGTTGAAGATCTGACACCGGTTCCTTTTCTCCAGGGCACTGCCTGTTGATTTCAGTCCTACTCCTAGGGCTGCCATAGCCAATAGTCTTTATTTCTTGCAGACCCAGTTCAGTTAAATTAGAATTTCTGAAAGGCCCCAATGTTAACATGGTTGACGATCTGTCATATCCCTGTTTACAGAATTAAAAAAAAAAAAATTTACACAAATAACCACATTTGGAAGCTACTTACATTAAAACTACCAATAATTTAAGCAAAATAATGATACAAAGAAAAAAGCCACCAATTTAAAGAAATCTTTCTTCTCCTTACCTCTTGACTATAAGTGCGTCTCTTAATTTCTGGAGAACTTTCTGGGGAAGAAATATTCTACATAAACGACAGAAGCAGAATTGAAAATTAAAATATATAACTAAACCCATATTTACAGAAATGAAAACAATGAGAAACTACTACACACACTTTGGTTTTAAGCTTTTCTCTTTTATTTCCGTTGTCCTTATAGTTGGCTTTAAAGTCAGTTTGATATACATAGTCATTTAGTCTGACTTCTGTAGATCAATAAAATGAAAGTTATGTTCACTTGAATTAAAAAAAGTTTAAATTCACATATATTCAAAGTTTTCACTTGGTTCCTTAAAAACTATTATTAAAGGTTACACTATTTATTAAAAGGAGAGAAAAGCTATTAAAGAAACCCTGTCCCCATGGGCTTTTGTTTTTGCCACGTAAGTTTCTCACCTCAAAGTGCATGGTATTTCCTGGTGTGCCAGGAGTTACTGGGGTAACTGGTGAATATATGGGCTTATAACCATTTCTACAACCTTCATCATCTGACTTTATCCGTGGAGGAGTGGAAAATGATGGGTCTGTTGGAGTAATATCTGTGTGAGTTGGTGTAGCATATGGTGAAGGAGTAGGTGTGGAGGTTTCTGAGTAAGCAGAATCTAGCAACTGATAAAGTCTTCGTTTTTTCAGTGGTGTAGTTAAATCTGTTGGTAAAATAATAAATTATAAATTATACTGCTAACATTTCCTACAATCTGTAACACATTCTGGGAAAGCACAAAACATTGACAATCATCATTATGACGGTTTTCACCCCAAAACTAAATTTGAAGGTTTTTAAAGATAATGCTAACATGAAGCAATCTCTCCCCACCCCCATTCTTCTCCCTCAATTTCACCAGTACCAAGCATTATCTTGCCAGAAGGCTTACAGGCCTAGAGGTTGCCAAGAAATCTTGAAAGTATAGCTCTTAATTTAACTAATTTCTAAGAGTCCTTTTGAATCTGAAAAACAGATGGCTAACTAGGCCCAAAATTCAACCATAAGCCCCAACATACATGGTACTGCAAATTATAGTTTTCATGTGTGTATCTATCTTCATCCAAAATGCTGGAGGCAGAAAAAAAAAACACCTTATATATATATAAAACAATGTGCTACTTTTGGGCTTCCCTAGTAGCTCAGATGGTAAAGAATCTGTGCTGCTTTTGTAAGGTACATAATAATTAGAATAAATATGCATATATACTTTATTTATATATATGTATATGCTATATACATCATGCTACATTCTCCACACTAAAACAACACTGAAAAGAAGTTCTACCTGGAAGGGAACAGCTATCATTTAATAGTAGTGGACTTTTATTTTCACCATTGACTGTAGGACTTCTGGATCTTTCTTGACAGGGAGAATTAAATCTATGTAAAATTGCTGAGTTTTCCTCTTCCAGAGCTTGTTTCAACCACCGCTGAAATACACAAAACAATAAGTGAACAGAAGTCAGTTTGCAGCTATAAAGGTACACCCAATTCCAAAAGTATTTCACTACCAAGAATGGTAGTATGGAATGAGAATGGCATTGGCTCATACTAGATTCTCATATCCAAAGAAAAGTTTACCTTTTTGCATGAGCCAGATATGTTTTCAGGAGGTTCTTTTCTTCTCCTTTTTTCCGAAAGGAATGGTGAAGTGAATCTAATATAGTGCTTAGGAGTAGAGTATACGTGCGGACTGTAAGTGAGACCTGGCAAAGAATTGAGCTGTGTAGCTAGCACTTCAGGATCTGTAGTTATGCGCAGAGGCCTCTCTGAAAGGCTGTCTGAAGGTTTTCCTGTCTTCTCATTTTTCTCACTTAACCATTCATTGACCAAGTGCTAGGCAGAAACAAAATTTGGAGTATTTGAACAGCAAGTTGAAAACTGACATATTATCTAAAATGATTAAATCACTCATATACGATGTTCAAAAAGTCTATATAAGTTATTCTGCATTTCCTTGGTTACCTACTCTTATTACTAAAATTTTTTACCCAGTAATACTTTTATAAATATTTTTATAAAATAGTAAAAATCTAGGACACCTCAATACCACCTTAAAAACACAAATTCTAAAAAGTTAGGTTTGTTACCGCTTCTGTATTATGTGGAAAATGTCTGTCAGACATGAGGCAGTGCTCTTTTACCCTGGCTACCCATCAGAATCTCTAGGTGAGGCCAGTGCATGTGATTTTTCTTTTAAAGCTGTTGCCACTGACAATCACTGTTGATTTACGGGGTTTGAAATCTTTTAAGTTCCCATGCTTTGAAAATTCACATATTCCTTTTCTTAATTCTGTTGAGGTTTTTATATCTACATTGTACATAATAATTCAGTCTTTACTGAGTATATGAATATATCTGAATACCCTCATCTTTTTCTTTAAAAAACAAACAAAACAAAAAACGTTATTTAGTAAAGTTCAGGTGTAATGGTCATGAAAATAAGGATTCCAATTTGTCAGCACAAGCACATTTTCTTTGCTATGTAGGCATTTATATCTTTTCTATCTAGTTATTTTCTACAAATACCATTTATAATAAAAATATGTGTAGAAAAACTAGTGTATATGTATTTAAACATACATTCTCACACATACAGAAACACACACATTAAATAAGATCTACCCACATCCTCACTTCTAGAAATAATCACGATAAGCATTTTGGCATCTTTTCTTTCCCTCTTTTTCCATGTATTTAAACTTCCTTTCTAGGACAGGCAATAGAATGCAGTGCTAAATCAGGGTAAGACTGAACAGAGATTAATAACAGCAAGAGACTTGGCTGGGGGACTTTGTGGGGGGAAAATAAAAAGAATCGCAGTGCTAAAGCACTTGGGATTCTGCAACCAGACTGCCACTTACACCATGACCTCGAGCAAGTTATGTAACTTTTTTCCATCTTAATCCTGACCTGTATAAAAGAAGGGTTGTGATAGAAACTAGTTCCACAAGTAGGGTTATTATTAAAAGAGTTAAATAACCAAATATGTACTAAATGAAGGACGCTTTTACATTATGGGAATTCAGGATCATTTGGTCCTCTTGTCAAACAGTATGTTGTTTAAAATAACAGTATATATCGTAAGCAAAACCTGTGGGGGAAAATTTTTTTTTTTTAACAATATTAGGATATAGGAACCTGTATCTCAGACCAGGAGATTAAATCTCTAGCCCGACAACAATCTAATAATTAAAGGGCTGGTTTAAGGGTTTAAATCATAATTTGTCATCGGGAAAGTATTTTTTTTTTTTCCTGCACCACATGGCTTATGACTAGGGTTTGAACCTAGGCCCTCAGCAGTGAGACCTCAGAACTGCTAGAGGATTCCCAAAGATAGCTTTTCTTTGAAACATAAATCTGTTTTCTTCATCACTAATCCAAATTATAAAGAAAATTTGCGGTTACTTTTTCTCCTTCCAAAGTGGGAAAAATAATGGTCATTTTCAAAAGCAAGTACTGGCTTGCTTGTTCAGGATCCAAAGTGCAAAAATGTGAGCAAAGACCTCAAATGAGAGCCATAATTTTAGCTCTTACCTCCATCTAGCCATTATAGTATACTTGGAGATTCAAACTAGGTGTTTACTAAATTTACTAAATTACTTCTCATGGTTTCATAGTACCTACAAATTATACTGAATTTGGTAAGAACAAAAGGGAGATAAATGGGTTTCAAAATATTTTGTTGTAAACATTATAACAAGGATTCATTTATGATCTACCCCACTCCCCAAAGAGCCTAAGGATTACCACTTTGGTATTCTGCTCCAACCCACTATACTCAGAATGGGAGTAAAACAAAGCTTCATAATGGTGGTGTGTTATTTTTGTGGTTACTATAAACCTCAAGGTGGTGGATCTCAATGAACTACTTCCCTCAATTGCTTTATTAAAATTGACAGTTTTTGAAAGATTTTTATTAATAAGTTGATGTAAAACTACCCTTCCTGGAACCCTCCTACACAGTTGGTGAGAATGTAAATTGGTACAATCACTATGGAGATTCTTTAAAAACCTAGAAACAAAGCTACCATATGACCCTGCAATACCACTCCTGAGCATATAACTGCCAAAAACTAATCAGAAAGGATACATGTACCCCAATGTTCATAGCACTATTTACAATAGCCAAGACATGGAAGCAACTTCATGTCCACTGAATGGTTAAAGATGTGTACACACACACGATGGATTATTTACTCAGCCATAAAAAAGAATGAAATAATGCCTGCAGCAACATGGATGGATCTAGAGATTATCATACGAAGTGAAGTCAGTCACAGAGACAAATATCATGTGATGTCACTCATGTGGAATCTAATTTTAAAAAACCAATGAACTTATTTACAAAACAGATTTACAGATACTGAATTGAAAACAAACTTAATGGTTACTAAAGGGGTAACGTGGATGGGGAGGAGGTGTTAGTTCCTCAATCATGTCCAACTCTGCAACCCCACGGACTGCAGCCTGCCAGGCTCCTCTGCTCAAGGGATTTCCCAGGCAAGAAAAATGGATTGGGTTGCCATTCCCTTCTCCAGGGGATTTTCCTGACCCAGGGATTGAACCTAGGCTTACTGCATTGCAGGCAGATTCTTTACCATCTAAGCCAGTGATGGGGGGCATAAATCAAGCTGGGATGAATACACACGCTACTGTGTCTGTGTATATAGATCATCTGTCTGTACATAAAACAGACAACCAACAAGGACCTACGGTATAGCACAGGAAACTCAATATTCTCTGATATGCTATATGAGAAAAGGATCTTGAATGAATGAATCACTTTGCTGTTCATTTGAAACTAACACAGCATTGTAAATCAACTATATTCCAACAAAATTAAAACTACCCTTTATACATTTCCACATCCTCAGGTACATTCTATGAAAATCAATTTAACATTTAATTCTTGTAATTACCTATATACCACAAAATTTATTAATATATATATATATATAAAGAAAAGATAACGTCTCAAACCAGTCATTTCTGAGAAATATAGTTTAGATAAAGTAGGCAAAAGGAAATCATTAGAAATCAATTGTAATACCAAAAAGAAGTCGCTATATCAAGTATTTTTTTGTATTTTTACAATTTAAAATGTTTAGAAGTATAAAAACTATGACTTTAAAAAAAACTGACTCCATCACTCTGTTCCTTATGAAATGATATAGCCTTAATTCCTAAAACATGAGTATATTTAACATCATGGAACTTGTTAGACAACAGTTCTTACATTAAGAATCATACCTTTTTTGTTTTAGGGTACTTTGTTGGACATTTATTAAGTACTGGAGCTTCATTTTCAGTAATTATCTCTGTTAGTGCAGTTTCAGTTTCTGGTTCTATTGCAAGTACAGTATTTTCCACATCGTTTTGTTGTGAGGTAACTTCGATGTCAGGAGAAGACGGTTGGATATCCGAACACATACTGACAGTCCTGTGTCTCCGACGCTGCTGTCCAATGTGAGTCCTGCTCCGAGAAAAACTTTTTCTCTGTTTAGTTCTGTTTACTTTGGCTGGGGTTGGTTTGCTAGCAGTTTCTTCTTTCGCTTGTTCCTAATTCAAAATACAAAAGAATGGAACTTTGAATACCATGTTTATATAAGATAGCAGTTGAAATCTAATGGTATCAATCTGCTTCAGAAGCTAACTTCCTCAAATTTCTTATGAATTCTGTAAATTGACATAAAAATTTCCTTACTCAAAAATGAAGCAAGTCATATCTGAAGTCTAAGTTCTCAAAGGATTTGAAAAATGCTATTGAAAGGCTAATATCAAAAATTCTTTAGAGATGTAATTGTTTGTGAAGATTTTATTAGAAAGTAGTTAAGTGTGAAAATAAAAGTAGACCTGAAAAGTAATACCTGAATAACTTCAGCATCACTGACAGTCTGTGCATCTTTACATTCAGTTTTAACTTCAGTTTTGGCTGTGCTGATTCTTTCTAAAGCTTGTTCTCTTCTCTTCTCTCTCTTCTCAAGTCTGGCAAAAGCTTGCAGAATTGCTTCCATTTTCCTTTCTTCTCTTGTCTGTGAAATTTAAATTTTAAGAGACATAATAAATATTGCTCTGAAGAAAATTCAAATCCAAATGTTCATAGCAAATTAAAAAAAAAATTCTATGGTGGTGTTAGCAAAACACTTCAACTGATGGAAAATAAGGGATAAAAAAACATTTATGTTCATTTCTGAGAATTCTGAACATCTTGGTAAACCCTGTCATTACAAATGTATTTCATAAAGATCAAAATTCCTAAGGTAATATGTTGAGAGAGTTAAATTCATATAAATGTAAGAAGTGAATATACTGATATGTCATATAGCAGGATATTGTGGGGTGAAGACTGGGGTTAAAATCATGACTCTATCCATGACCCCAAGCAACATAACAACCCTGGGTGGGTAACAATTGAATTGTTAATGAGTTCATATATAAAGTCTCTATCAAGTTTTCCAACCTTACTTGAAAAATGGTAGGCATTCCATAAGTGCTATTTATTATTTCTATTTCGGTTCTCTTGTCTTCCATTATAACTCCTATAAGGCATTCCTCTACCTTCTACTCTTCCCAAGGCAGACTGGGGAACAGCACAAACTCCTTGAGCATCGGTTCTCTTTGGAGAGAGAACATTAAAAGCAAGACCCAGAGCCTTGGCCAGTGGACCTGGTAAATGCTTCCAGTTTCAACCAGAAACAAGAAGCAGGTCCATCAACTGCCCAGTTCTCCAAGTGAAGAAAACCAGGTCCTGAGGTTCAGATCCATTTGTCTTTCTTCCTTTGTCATCATTGATGTGGGAAAGATCAGTAACTCAAGATTTGGCTGCAGGATCATCTCAACATTGGAGCTTTAGAGTTCGAGTAATTACCAGAGATTCAAGCATCAAAACACCTACACTAAGGAAACTATTAACTCTTTCCTGTATTTTTTTTCCCTTTGTTATACTTGATAAGGGAAATATATAAACAAAACCCCTCTGAGAACTTTCTAATTAGTTAAGGGCTTCTCTGGTGGCTCAGATGGTAAAACCAACTACCATACTGCAAATATGTTGGTCTTATAAATGTGTTATCCTCACCCTCTTTTACAGATAAGGAAACTGAGATCCAAAGAGGTAAGATTACTTGTTCATGGACAGATATCTGCATCTTTAGCTTTCTTGGTCTAGGATGGTTAATAAGACACTAAAATAAGGAACACAGGCAAAAGATTATCTTTTTACTGGAAGTTTTAAAGCTGCAGTCTTCAGCTAATTCACGTCTCTCTAGTCTTATAACTCACTTTACTCAACCGCCATTCATCTATGGCTCTCTGTAAAAGTCCTTTCTCCACATATCAGAACTTAAACCCTAAAGTTTAGAAGTCTGGAGTAACTGAAAAATGTGATTTTCATAGTTGCTTCCCCTGTTGAATGGGAGTGGGTAGAAATAGATGGGGTTCATTATTGTGCTTATAAATTTAAAACTAAATCTGAGAAAAGTATACTTTTCCAAAAGAAACAGACTAGTCTTAGCAAGAATCATTTTATATGTAAAACAATTTACCCACGAGCCAGGCACCCAAAAAAGGTATTTTCTGATCCACAGTTATTCAAGGTTTTCTAAGATAAATACGAATTTATGCAAAAAGAAGTATCTGACATAATCCATTATTCACTTGTTTTAGAGAAAGAGTCAGAGATAAAATTATTTGGTGTAAAGACAATTCATTCATTTAAAAATTGAACAAATGTAACTGACAGTAAAGCAAATCCTTTATTTAAAGATGACTCAATCTTTTTGAGCTAGTCAGGAGCTTAAAAATAATCAGTCCTACATTGCTGCAGAAACCAAAAGTGCAAATGAAAGTGAAGTCGCTTAGTCGTGTCTGACTCTTTGCGACCCCATGGACTGACTGTAGCCCACCAGGCTCTTCCATCCGTGGGATTCTCTAGGCAAGAGTACTGGAGTGGGTTGCCATTTCCAAAGCCCATGTATATCAAGTGAATCTCTAAAAGGCATAACCATAATTATTATCCAAGTTTCTTGGCTTCCAATTTGCTCTTTCCAATTACCAACCACTGACATATTACATAAAAAGCATAACTCTTCCTACAGTTACTTCAATTATTAACTGAAAGCACTAAACAGGTATCCTAATAGCTTTAACCTAGCTTCATTTTAAAAATACACATTAAAAAATGTAAACATACCTTTGATTATGTGAAAAAAATTAGTTACTACTTTTAAACTCTACATGTCATTCAGCTTGTATATTCAAGAATTTAATACATTCTTTGACACACACACAACCGGATATACAGTATCTAATGACTGAAAATTTACCATCCACTTTATAGATCTAACTGAGAAATAAAGTTTTATATGTTGCTTGAGATAATTATAGCTGATTGTGCAGGGGACTAGAAATTAGGAGTCTTAATTAGCAGACTGTCCATAGACCCTAACATCAGGGCTTGCTTGATGTAGTTTAGGTGATACTTGTCATGTAAGTCTACCACTAGGATGTGGTTGTTAAATTATCCAGACTCTCCAAGCCAGTGACTGCTGAGACCTCAAAAAGTCATTTTTATTCTCTGTGAGCCTGGCAATTGTTAGACCCTGATTCAGAATCAGAATCAGACAGGGATGAATTGACACACTGTTACTGCTGGAGGGTTAGGTGCTAAAGTAAACTATGAGAGATCTCTGATGAGATCTCCAGATGGCTTTTATGACTTATTTCTCAGTTTGCGCTTTACAGTAATGCATAAAGAGTAGTTTTTATCAGCAGAAAACTTTGTAAGAAAGTCTGCTTAATAATATCCCTTTATAGGATTTTAATCATTTAAAGGATGGGTTCAGTTAGAATTTTTATTCCAACTTAGTGCTTCACTAAGTGTAAACACACTGGAGGACAAATGTAATTTGGAATCACGTAACTTTCTATTTGGAAGAGATTACAGAGATCTTCTTGTCTAAGCCCCCTATGCAACAAATGGTGAAAGCCTAAAGTCCATAGAGTTCAAGAATTACATAAAGAACATGAATTAAAGTTGTATACAATATCACAGTGAAAATATAATTGTCTCTACAATTAGAGACATTTGGTAATTTGAAGCAGAGTGAAAATAAGTTTATGCCCTGCAGATGCCTTACAGTAGCTTTGGAAGGAAATCTGCCAGTAGGATGTAAGAATTAAGAAGGATACAGAAAATGAAGACATTTAGGTACTTGTGATGTACTTTTTTCTTTTTTTACCTTGCCACCAAGTAGGAAGTAGCTCTTTAAAACAACAAAGTTGCTTTTTAAAGGAAAGGGAAATGGCAGGGCCAACCTGCCTAATTACTCTATTACAGTCTTGAAATAGAGAAATGAAAAGACTTCTTACTCAACTAGGGGCTTCTCTGGTGGCTCAGACAGTAAAGAATCTGCCTGCAATGCAGGAGACCGGGGTTTGATCCCTGTGCTGGGCAGATCCTCGGGAGAAACAAATGGCTACCCACACCAATATTCTTGCCTGGAGAATTCCATGGTGAGAGGAGCGTGGCAGGCTACAGTCCACGGGATTGCAAAGAGCTAGACACAACTGAATGACTAACACTTTCACACTTTATTCAAATAACTTCCCTTATCCTTCCAAAAAGGAATTAAAAATGGGTAAGATTATTGCTTACCAATAAAATTGTTCCATAAGACTATCTCCATTTCTTCTCTACCACATGATTTAGTTTAATCTCACAGTGCTGTTTCTTGTTTGATGTTTTTCCTTGTACCCCATCCTCCATGAAAGCTGCTCCAAAATAGGACCCTTGCCTTCTTTGTTCCCTAGTACTTTAGATGGTGCTCAGCATATAACAAACATCCACATTTTTGTATTGTGTATACACTATATAAACCATGTATATCACTAGTATTTGAAGGCATGTAATAAAATCTTTAAGCAAGATTTTGGAAATCTTGATTAAGGCAGCTGAAGCTGAATATTCTCATTTTGTTTGAACAGAAAACCTATACAAATAAATAGGTTCCTTTTTGCTATTCAATACTATGACTAGTTGCCCATTCATTACTCATATTTGCCCATTCATTACTCATATTTGAAGATATAATTCCTAAACAGTGATGAGAGAAAATGGGACTTTAGAAAATTAAAACTAGTCATCAGCATTAAAGCTGTGAGGAGAGAAAAATGAGATGAATAATACATGTCACATGACTTTTCTGGCAGATTCACCCTACTTATGTTTTACTGTTTATTATTAGAAATCCTGTTACATCTTCTAAAGTGATGTAAACCAAGTCACTTCCTGGAGGCATTAGTAAGAGCATGGATTCTACAGAGCAGTTTTCTCTAGAGTATGTTTTTTTCTATGGAATGAAAACTTGTGGTATGACAAAGGTGTCAACACCAAAGCAAATTGCAAGGATGTATTAATACAAGTTTAGGAAATGTTAACAGACAGAATTCCTCAAGAGCATTTAAACACACCATGTATACTGGAAATCTCCAAGTTGGGGACAAGGCAGATTGTTTACTAAACTCAACTAGCCACAAAGCTCTTTCACAAAACATCTTAGAATTCCATGGAATACTTTTTGATGTGGAAGATCAATATTGAGAAAACTGGGGAATCCTGCATCCTGGTAAGACCTCCAGGGCACTGCCTGGACTATAAGGAAGCTTCACTTAGTTCACACTCACGGGCCCATCTATATAGCTTTCTTCAAATGGCAGCCAGGAACATTTAGTGTTTAGCTCATTTATTGACCACCTACTTTTACAAAAGCCAGCCATCTTTTATTCCCTAGAAGCTATGACTATGACAATGAATAAAACTACAAATCCTTGCCCTTATGCAATTTATATTTTAGTGATACACAGTTAATTTTAGATTGTCCTAAATGCTTAATAGGTTCAAGAACTTCACACCTAGGTGACTATTCTTTCATACCCTTTGTTGGTCTCAAATTTCTCTCCTAAGTGTGAAGACCACTGCAACCACAGGCTTCCCCAGTAAAGAACCCCCTGCAATGCAGGAGACCCTGGTTCAACTCCTGGATCAGGAAGATCTGCTGGAGAAGGGATAGACTACCCACTCCAGTATTCTTGGGCTTCCCTAGTGGCTCGGCTGGTAAAGAATCCACCTGCAATGCAGGAGACCTCTGTTCAACTCCTGGGTTGGGAGAATCCCCTGGAGAAGGGAAAGGCTACCCATTCCAGTATTCTGGCCTGGAGAATTCCATGGACTGTATAGTCCATGGGGTCACCTGCTGCTAAGTCACTTCAGTCGTGTTCGACTCTGTGCGATCCCATAGATGGCAGTCCACCAGGCTCCTGTCCCTGGGGTTCTCCAGGCAAGAATACTGGAGTGGGGTGCCATTTCCTTCTCCAATGCATGAAAGTGAAAGTGAAGTCGCTCAGTCATGCCTGACTCTTAGTGACCCCATGGACTGCAGCCCACCAGGCTCCTCTATCCATGGGACTTTCCAGGCAAGAGTACTGGAGTGGTCGCCAAGAGTCATCAAATATTCCCCAGACTATTCCCAAGGTACAGTCTTTCCATAAGGTTGTGGAAAATTATTTTGAAAACACAATGTTAGAAGATACTATATATAAAGGAGGTTCTTTTCATTTAATTATAAATGGGGCAGAAGAGGGGTAGAAAACCTTTTTAATTTAAATCTTTAAAAAGTTTTATAGTTTTTATCACCTGTTAGTTCATCAAAATAAGGTGAGCTTTCCGGTATCAAACCCCCTTCTATACACTTAACCTTTCACAAGGTTATGACCACCTAACCTCAACTACCAAGGAACTGGGGGAGTCTATTCAGTAGTCCTGGTTTTAGAATCAGGTAAGTATAAGCAAGCAGCTGAATTACAACTTACTGTGTTTTAACCCACTGTATTTCAGCTTAACTAGAATGACTGTAAGATTCTCCCAAGTCAGTTTCAACCCACTGACAAAGAAGTTATCTCTTGTTAAAGAGAAAATGTCTAATAACCATCTGTTCAGTTCCACACCATTTAGCCACAAGTTAGCTTTTGTAAGCAGGTAATAAATTCTTAAAGGGAGGGGATGGGACAAACCATAATGAAGGAAAAAGGAAACTGTTAATAAAAGAATGGCTTCCTATCCTGGACATATAATGATTTGAATATTCTTCCATAAAATCTTAATCATTCAGCATTTCATATGATCTACAACCAACCAATCTTTTACCCTATATCCCTCCCCACACCTCACCTGAAAAATCAGACTACAAATTCCAGCCAAATGTGATTTATCACCTAACCACCTCCAGGCTATTTCCCCTAGAAAAATAACCCATTCAATTCCACACAAGTGAGCCACAAACTAATCTGTACTTATTTACTAAACATCATAAGGCCCACTGTAAATTCTACCTAGTTCATGAAATGGCCTCTGAACCCTTCAGTCGTTAAGTCACCAGTGTTGTATGTGCTTTACCACACTTCCTGCTGCATTGTTAACTGTTGAAGGCAGAGACACTGTCTTCCGCTCTTAAGTAGCAACCAAAATACAGAGAGACTGGTGCTATTTTTGGAGACCAAGCAACATACTAATATTGTATGGAACTGCCATTTATGTAAGTAAAAACTATCCTCAAAAATTACATATGGTTCAAGCTGTACTACAAAAGGATAGGCAGAAGTACATTTGAATTTGGATATTACATGGTACTTATAGGGGAGGAAAAGTCTGACTCTTTTTATACCCCAGTCTCATGAGGACTGGTATCTCTTATAATGATTTAAAGTCTGTCCTGTCCAGGAGAAAATTTAAATGAGATCGACCTAAGTTTTTCAGGAGTTGACCTATCTTTCTACTTACTGATGATAACCTAGCCTATGAAGTTGCTCATTCATGTCCGACTCTTTGCGACCCCATGGACTGTAGCCTACCAGGTTCCACTGTCCTGGGATTTTCCAGGCAAGAATACTGGAGTGGGTTGCCATTTCCTTCTCCAGCAGATCTTCCCGACCCAGGGATTGAACCTGGGTCTCCTACATTGTAGGCAGACGCTTTACCGTCTGAGCCACCAGGGAAGTCTTCAACCTAGCCTATAACCTAGTATAAAAGACAAACACTAGACTATGAAGAAAGTGAAAGTCACTCAGTTGTGTCCTACTCTTTAGGACCCCATGGACTATACAGTACATGGAATTCTTCATGCCAGAATACTGGAGTGGGTAGCCTTTCCTTTTTCCAGGGGATCTTCCCAACCCAGGGATCAAATCCAAGTCTCTTGTATTACAGCAGGCGGATTCTTTATCCACTAAGCCATAAGGGAAGCCTGAGAATACAGGAGTGGGTAGCCTATCCCTTTTCCAGCAGATCTTCCTGACCCAGGAATTGAATCAGGATCTCCTGCACTGCAGGCAGATTTTTTACCAACTGAGCTATCAGGGGAGTGTATAGATTAATAAAGGCTGATTAGCATTTAAACTTTTCTAAGCAAAATATTTCAGAATATACTACAAATAGTAATACTTGGGGGGTTATGGCAACTGCTTATGAATTCTTAAGATGCATGTTTTTGCATTCTCATTTGAGTATAGCAAAAATTCTATAATTAAAACCAAGAAAAATATTGAAATTACAACAAACAACATTACAGTGACTTTGAAGGCTACAGGTTACAGAGCCAAGGATTTTAAAATAACATTTCAAAAGGGAACTCTGGAAGATCCGCTAGAAAAGGGATAGGCTACCCACTCCAGTATTCTCAGGCTTCCCTTGTGGCTTAGCAGATAAACAATCTGCCTGCAATACAAGAGACCTGGGTTCAATCCATGGGTTGCAAAGATCCCCTGGAGAAGGGAAAGGCTACCCACTCCAGTATTCTGGGTGAAAGAATTCCATGGACTATCATACACTGTTATGTATGACAAAAGGGAACTCTCATATACTGTTGGTGGAAATGTAAATTGGTGCAGTCACTAAGGAAAGCAGTATGGAGGTTCCTCAAAAAATTAAAACTATGATCCAGCAATTCCATTTCTCAGTATTTAAAGGAAACAAAACCACTAATTTGAAAAGATACATGTACCCCAATGTTCATAGCAGCATTATTTGTAATTGTCAAGATACAAAAGAAACCTAAATGTCCATCAACAGATGAATGGATAAAGATGTGATACAGACAGGCACGTGCATACACACATCAATGGAATACTACTCACCCATAAGAAATGAAAATTTACCATTTATGGCAACATGAATGGAATTGGAGGATATTATGTTAAGTGAAATAAGCCAGAGGAAAACAAATACTGTTATCACTTATATGTGGAATCTAAAAAATACAACTGGTGAATTTAAGAAAAAAGCAGACTCACAGATATAAAAAACAAACTAGTAGTTACCAATGGGGAGAGAAGAGGAGGAGGTGGGGAAATATAATGATAAGGGATTGAGAGGTACAAACTGCTAGGTATAAAATAAGCTATAAGGATATAATGTACAACACAGGGAATATAGCCAATGTTCTATAACAACTATAAATGGAGTTTAACATTTAAAAATTATGAATCACTATATTGTACACCTGTAGCTTATCTAACACTATACATCAACTATACTTCAATAAAAAAATTTCACACCCCTTCAGAATACCAGACAAATTCTAAATACTGACATTTGTTTGTTCCTATGAAAAATACTAATATTAAAATGAGTATGCTTAACTAGATATAAAAACATGAAGTATTCATTTGTTAATATAGCATACTAATAGACAACATCAGGACAAAAATGGATTCCCAAGAAAGCATTTTTATCTACCTATTCAAAGTTCCATCATGTTCAATAAAAGGCATTTGTATTTTCTACTGGGATCTGAAAATGAGGATGTTATGGGTTTCCCTAACTTTTGCAATACTAAAAGAAGAAAGTGTTTTTAAATCAACCCCAGAATCATATAACAAACCTCCAGGTTTGAGTTTCTTTTTTTTCCCCATTGCCCATCTCCAGCCCCTATCCCCACCTCCACCTTCCCCAAGCACTGTTATATCCTTTAAGGCCATATTTTTATCAGACACATGCCTCAAACAGAAACCAGTTATAGCATAAAGTGATCTTCTAAAAGCTTCTCTCATGTACACCCATGGCGGATTCATGTCAATGTATGGCAAAACCAATACAGTATTGTAAAGTAAAATAAAAATAAAAGCTTCTCCAGAATTATTACAAAGACAAAGCTATGACAATTGTGGAATGAAATAGGCCAATATTGAAAATCAAGTCAAAAAAGGGCCATTGGTATTTGGAGTAGGTACAAGTAATTTATTAGATGTAACTGAATCTTAGAAAAGGGTGGGTCAAGATAATTTCTTTAGGTAGAGGTAAAATTCCTTTTTCTTTATAAGCAACCATCAATATTTTTTCTCCTGTGTTTTCCTTCTCTCCTATTCCTAACACTACCCTTGTCCTATTAGAGTGGTGCTTCTGAAACCCTGAGGCTGTGGAACAGTTTGGCACCGCTTTTGCAGTTTTGAATATCAACAATACATCAATGTTAGAATAATGACCATCAAGGCAACAGAACAGTTACATTAAGCAGGCCTACAAATGACCAAAATCCAAAGATACTACCACTAAGTATAGTGACACTTGAGAGTCCATGAAACACAACATGAAGATCACTGAAACAGGAAATGAGGAAGCATATAAAAAGGGAGTGGGGAAAACCCACACTAAGATCATCAGTTGGTAAATAAAGACATTTTCAAATCTTAAGGCAAACTATACCACAATATTTTCTTAACTGGCCGAGACATTATATCAATTGCTAAATTACCATGGNACCCATGGCGGATTCATGTCAATGTATGGCAAAACCAATACAGTATTGTAAAGTAAAATAAAAATAAAAGCTTCTCCAGAATTATTACAAAGACAAAGCTATGACAATTGTGGAATGAAATAGGCCAATATTGAAAATCAAGTCAAAAAAGGGCCATTGGTATTTGGAGTAGGTACAAGTAATTTATTAGATGTAACTGAATCTTAGAAAAGGGTGGGTCAAGATAATTTCTTTAGGTAGAGGTAAAATTCCTTTTTCTTTATAAGCAACCATCAATATTTTTTCTCCTGTGTTTTCCTTCTCTCCTATTCCTAACACTACCCTTGTCCTATTAGAGTGGTGCTTCTGAAACCCTGAGGCTGTGGAACAGTTTGGCACCGCTTTTGCAGTTTTGAATATCAACAATACATCAATGTTAGAATAATGACCATCAAGGCAACAGAACAGTTACATTAAGCAGGCCTACAAATGACCAAAATCCAAAGATACTACCACTAAGTATAGTGACACTTGAGAGTCCATGAAACACAACATGAAGATCACTGAAACAGGAAATGAGGAAGCATATAAAAAGGGAGTGGGGAAAACCCACACTAAGATCATCAGTTGGTAAATAAAGACATTTTCAAATCTTAAGGCAAACTATACCACAATATTTTCTTAACTGGCCGAGACATTATATCAATTGCTAAATTACCATGGATTTTTAAGAAAATATCTTGTCCTAGTTTTTATATAGGTATTTGCAAATAAATAATACAAGGAGTATAAATGCCAAACTTTTTTTAATGAAAATCTCATTTCATGATAGCAGTATGACATACAGAAATAGCAGTTGCCAGTATCTTTTTGCATAAATCATGTTAGTGCTATTATCTTTTAAACTCCATTTTTGTTTTACATTATGAATAAAAAAGATACATTTAGTTAAATAATGAAAAACATTTTGAACAGTAATTCTGGCATTAAAATTTATTAACAGTACACTGCTTCAAAAATGTTAAAAGTATTTCATAAATGTTACAAATTCTAAATTGTCTAGTGAACATACAGTAAAAATACAAAAGATTAGTGGAAGTTACTTGAATGGTAATGACAAAGCCAAAGAGAAAGCTCTGTGACACCATCCTGTTTGCTACTTTAAAAGAACAGGGTAAAGGCCCATCTAAAGGCAGTAACAAATATTCTGGGAAGAACAAGGTCACTAAATACAAGTGACAGCGTGAAGCTGCTACTGGCCTTCCAACTTACCATCTTCCTTTTCCTCTCTGCAATCTGTTCCTCAGACTCCATTTCTACCTCATTGCTGATGGGAGTTTTTTCTTCTATATCATCAATAAAATCTGGTTCCTGAAAGATGGAAATGACTGCTTTAAGAATCTACTTTTCCATCTATAAACTACAGACACTGAACAATGTATTTTAAATAACTTTCACCCTGAGCTAATTAAACATAAAAATTGTTCTTAAATTCATTTCAGAAATTTATAACTTTTCAAAATCCTGCAATCAAACAATGTTGTTTTTAGAAATTCTAGTCAATATTATTATCTATAGAGACCACAAAGCCTTAGGTTTATGTTCTTCCCAACACATAAACATATATATTATTTCACAAAACCTAGTGCCTACAAAACACCAAGTGCTCAGTAGATATCTGTTCAATTTAAAACTTAAGGAAAACTTATGAAAATAAGACACTGGAGATGAATAAAATCGTACTTAATCTTCACATTTAAAAGGTCTTTCCACTTGTTTAGAGGGCATGTAACAAAATACTTGCTGGTGAAGCAGAAGAATAAGCCAAACTCTTTCCCCAAATTTATCTTACATATTTTTAAGAGAATTTCCTCTCAAAAATCTTATGTCACACTTAGAGAATATATTTCATTATGTCCCAAATATTGGGCTTCTCATGTGGCGCTAGCTATAAAGAACCTACCTCCTGCTAGCCAATGCAGGAGACCTAAGAGACAGGGGTTTGATCTCTGGGTCAGGAAGATCCCCTGGAGGAAGGGATGGCAACCCACTCCAGTATTCATGCCTGAATACTATAGCCTGGTGGGCTATAGTCCCTAGGGTCGCAGAGAGTCAGACACGACTGAAGTGACTTAGCATGCACACATGTATGCATGTCCCAAATCAAAAGAAACATTATGGCCTAAGATTTGAGAGTTCTTAATAAATAAGAACATTTATTATAAACATAAGAACAGTGCCATCTGGAAAAAATGTTTAAATTACCCAGTCTTAGAAAAATCTTATATTCAGTTCTACAAGGATTTCCTGTGTGAGCTATTCCTTAATGGTTTAACAAATATTGTACAAATTCTGGCAGAATCTGTGTTTTGTAAGTATACTTCATTAAATAATAGAATGAACTTAATTTTAAGCCATTTTACATTAAAAAAGTTTAAAATGTCACAAATTAATTTTCTGTTAATTTCTGTCATCAAGAGTCAGCAGAGGACTTCCTGGTGGTACAGTGGATAACAAATTGCCTACCAATGCAGGGGGACACAGGTTTGATCCCTGGTCTGGGAAGATTCCAGGAAGATCCCTGGTCCAGTTAGTTGCCATGGAGCAACTAACCCCAGGTATCACAACTATTGGAGTCTGTGCTCTAGAGCCCCCAGGCCACAACTACTGAGCCTATTTGCCTAGAACCAATGCTCCACAAAAAGAAAAGCCACTGCAAGAAGGCCATGCACCACAAGGAAGAGTAGCTCTCTCCCGCTAACGAGAGAAAGCCTGCACTTATCAACAATGACTCAGTGCAAGCAAAAATAAAATACATAACTAAAATATAAAAAAAAAAACAACCCAGTTAGTCCTAAAATAATAAAATTTAGTACCTGATTATTCGATACTGACAGTCTCAGTGGAGAAAGCTTTCTCTGTTTAGTTTCTGGGCTCTTCATTTTGTTCGTTGTTCCTTCACAATCCAGAGTAATATTCTGATTTTGTGTGTCTTTTTCTTTTGAAATATCCTTTTCTTTTTTGCCTTTCTTCCTTCTGGTCTCATAACCACTATTGATGTTCTCCGTGGATTCAGAACTACGTTTCAGAACAGGGCACTCTGAATTTTCTTTGAGGCATGCACAATCCACCTTGTACTTACTGGAAAGAAAATCACTTAAATATTTATTCAAGACAGAAACTGTAAAATTTTCTAATCCATCTTAAGCTGTAACTCTACAAAACTCTATGCTATTACTAATTATAAGCACTCTTTTTCATTAATTTTCATCCCTGTTAACTATGACAAAATAAATTTTATTTTCTCATAAAACCAATATAATAATTAGAAGAACCAATCATAAGGATCACCAGTGATGGTTTATAGAAGGAAAAAAACAAAACTGTAAGCTAAAACTGAGTCTTTTTAAGCAAAATATACCATGGCTTATATCAAGGCCCAAAAAAAGTTTACTTCAGTGTATTATAAAATATATATGCAGAAAATGATACTCTAAATCTGACTTAAATTAAAAAATGCTAGGTAAATAAATACCAAACCTTAACTAGTTTGTCTTATGCTTAAAGGAATGATTTCAATAACCAGAGTTCTTTAAAAAGCTATCTTGATAAAAAATTGAGTCTTAATTCCTTTTGCCCTTAAGTATTCCCTGTTTCAAATAAATTGAAACTTGAAAAATAATTGCATTTTCTTATCTTCACAATAGTGATAATTACTACTCCCATTTTACAGATGGTTAGTATCTTGTCCAAAGTCACACATTAAGTAGTAGGGAAGACATTCAAACACAGGTCTGAGTCCAAGTCCAGGTTTGAGCACTTCAGTTTTCTTAACTTTCTGCCTTCCTTATCTCTACCACCAAGATTTATTAGTCCATTTCCTGGATACAGGTAGAATGCCCAAACTGGAATTCTACAATAAGAGAAGTCTCCCATCTTGCATGTTTTGAATAGTTTAATGTTTGTTCACGACTTTACTTTCACTTTTCATTTTCATGCAGGAGAAGGAAATAGCAACCCACTCCAGTGTTCTTCCCTGGAGAATCCCAGGGACGGGGAAGCCTGGTGGGCTGCCATCTATGGGGTCTCACAGAATTGGACACAACTGAAGTGACTTGGCAGGATCAGCAGCACAATAAAAAATAATTTACTTTTCCAAGTTTCTAATAGTCCTGCTCATTTCATGTTCAACAGTGGTTCAGTTCAGTCGCTCAGTCGTGTCTGACTCTTAGCAACTNGGGTCTCACAGAATTGGACACAACTGAAGTGACTTGGCAGGATCAGCAGCACAATAAAAAATAATTTACTTTTCCAAGTTTCTAATAGTCCTGCTCATTTCATGTTCAACAGTGGTTCAGTTCAGTCGCTCAGTCGTGTCTGACTCTTAGCAACTCCATGGACTGCAGCACACCAGGCCTCCCTATTCATCACCAATTCCCCGAGTTTACTCAAACTCATGTCCATCAAGTCAGTGATGTCATCCAATCATCTTATTCTCTGTCATCCCCTTCTCCTCTTGCCTTCAAATTTTCCCAGCATCAGGGTCTTTTCCAAAGGGTGAGTTTTTCACATCAGGTGGCCAAAGTATTGGAGTTTCAGCTTTAACATCAGTCCTTCCAATGTATATTTAGGACTGATTTCCTTTAGGATGGACTGATTGGAACTCCTTGCAGTCCAAGGGTCTCAAGAGTCTTCTCCAACACCACAGTTCAAAAGCATCAGTTCTTTGGTACTATGAATTCTTTATAGTCCAACTCTAACATCCATAAATGACTACTGGAAAAACCATAGCCTTGACTAGACAGACCTTTGTTGGCAAAGAAATGACCCTGCTTTTTAATATGCCGTCCAGGTTGGTCATAACTTTTCTTCCAAGGAGTAAGTGTCTTTTAATTTCATAGCTGCAGCCACCGTCTGCAGTGATTTTGAAGCCCAAGAAAATAAAGTCTGCCACGGTTTCCCCACCTATTTGCCATGAAGTGATGGGACCGGATGTCATGATCTTAGTTTTCTGAATGCTGAGCTTTAAGCCAACTTTTTCACTCTCCTCTTTCATCAAGAGGCTCTTGAGTTCTTCACTTTCTGTCATAAGGGTGGTGTCATCTGCATATCTGAAGTTATTGGTATTTCTCCCNATGACACAAACAGGTATGAAGATATATTGAGTTCTTGGATTGGAAAAGTCAACATTGTCAAAATGACTATACTACCCTATTCAATCTACAGATTCCATGAAATCCCTATCAGATTACCAACGGCATTTTTCACAGAACTAGAATAAAAAATTCTAAAATTTGTATGGAAACACAAAAGACCCAAACATCTAAAGCAATCCTGAGAAAGAAAAATGAAGCTGAAGGAATCAGCCTCCCTGATTTCAGACTATACTACAAACCTACAGACATCAAAACAGAATGGCACTGGCACAAAACCAGAAATATATATCAACAGAATAAGAATAGAAAGCCCAGAAATAAACCCACATACCTATGGTCAATTAATCTAGGACATAAAAGGCAAGCATATTCATTGGAGAAAAGGCAATATCTTCAATAAATGGTGCTGGGAAAACTGAACAGCTACATGTAAAAGAGTGAATTTGGAACATTCTATACACTAACAAAAAATAAACTCAAAATGGATCAAGGACATAAACTTAAGGTTAGACACTATAAAATTCCTAGAGGAAAATATGGGCAGAACTCTTTTCAACATAAATCACAGAAAAATCTTCTTAAAAAGTAATAATAATAACAGGCAACATTTATTGAATTTTTTAGCTATACTTATGCTGTCTCAGAGACAGACTTCTTTCAAAAACTTTGTTAAGAGGATGTTAGTATAGAACTGCCTTATGACCCAGCAAGCCCACTGCTGGGCATACACACCACGGAAACCAAAATTGAAAGAGACACGTGTACCCCAATGTTCATCACAGCACTCTTTATAATAGCCAGGACATGGAAACAACTTAGACGNCTTTGGCATAGTCAATAAAGCAGAAACAGATGTTTTTCTGGAACTCTCTTGCTTTTTCAATGATCCAATGGATGTTGGCAATTTGACCTCTGGTTCTTCTGACTTTTCGAAAACTAGCCTGACCAATCTGGAACTTCACGATTCACGTACTGTTGAAGCCTGCCCGGGATAATTTTGATCATTACTAGAGTGTGAGATAAGTGCAACTGTGTGGTAGTTTGAGCATTCTTTTGCATTGGAATGAAAACTGACCTTTTCCAGTCCTGGCATATTGAGTGCAGCACTTTCACTGCATCATCTTTCAGGATTTGAAATAGCTCCACTGGAATTCCATCACCTCCACCAGCTTTGTTCGTAGTGATGCTTCCTAAGGTCCATTTGACTTCACATTGCAGCATATCTGACTCTAGGTGAGTGATCACACTACCGTGACTATCTGGGTCATGAAGATCTTTTTTGTATGGTTCTTCTGTGTATTCTTGCCACCTCTTCTTAATATCTTTTGCTTCTGTTAGGTCCATACCATTTATGTCCTTTGTTGAGCCCATCTTTGCAGGAAATGTTCCCTTGGTATCTCTAATTTTCTGAAGAGATCTCTAGTCTTTCCCATTCTATTGTTCTTCTCTATTTCTTTCCAATGATCAGTGATCAACACTGGTAGAAAGATACAAATCAAACTGCCTAATTCTGTGAATCAAGGATAGAATTCAGACATTATGCTCTACCCTTCAACTCTCCAAATGGTATTAATAGAAACTAACTCTTTCTGGGTATTTTCTTTGTGATTTTAGGATAATAGAATTGCAAATAGTAACAATGGCAACAGGTAATATGTATTCAGCACTTATTTTGTTACCAGGAACTGTTTGAAACCTTTTACATGTGTTAACTTATTCTTCTAAACATTTCGGTAACGTGGTATTATTCTCATAATGAGGTGATGAGGCAGAGAGATGACGAAACTGGTTCAAGGTTATATAACTAACATTAAGTCACTGAGCTAGGATTTGAAACCAGAGAGTCATATTATAAAAAATTTTTGTGTTTTTACCCACTAAGGGAAACAGTCTCTCAAAGCAATGAGCAAAGAGCCATTATGCTAAATTGGGAAATTTAACCTTGGGGTGGACTGGGGGTGGGGAGAAAGACCCAAAAAGGAAATACTTTAGTTATCAGGATAAATCTGACTCCACAATCAAATAGAGATGCATATGAAGAAAGAGAGATTTCACTGAGAGAAAACATAATGGGCATTAAAAATGTCTCCAGGTAAAATAGATACCACACAAACTTTTAAAGACACTACATGGATTAACTTTGATTTTTTAAGTTGTACAGTAAAGAAGTGCTGCAAGGAAGTAAAGCTTTGGGAATATAAACTGGTCATTCATTCTTATTTGGTAAAGATTGAGTTTCGACACATTCTACAACCGAACAATTCTACCTCTAGGTGCCTATCATGGGGAGAACATGTACAGATGCAGTATTTTTTGTAAATCTAAAGGTCCACATCAGCAGTGAAAGTAACGAACTAGAGCTACACATAACCAAAGAACTGAATCTCATGAAAGTAATGAACGAGAAAAGATAAATGCAAAATAATACAGACAGTAACTTAAAATTTTAAAACATACAAAATTACTGGTTACTATTTAGGGACATCTCAAGACAAAGTAAAAACATTAAACTCACCAAATTAAAGATGGCAGTTATCTCTGGTTAAAGAGAAAGAGGGAATAGAAATGCAGTCTGGCTGCTAAATATGAGGGCCTTCAGTGGACAGTGTTTTGTTTTCTTAATTTGGAAAGAAGGCACATGGACGTTTGGGGGGTATGCACACAGCTTGCAGGATCTCCGTTCCCTGAACAGGGACTGAACCCAGGCCATGGCAGTTAAAGCCAAGAATCCTAACCACTAGGTTACCAGGGAACTCCCTACATGGTCGTGTGTTTATTATTTACAGTAACCTTTTTGAAAATTTAAATTGAAGTTTTTATACTCAGAATTAACTTTTCTTACCCCCTAGTGTTTCAGAAAAATAGTTCTCAAGAGTTTCCTTGCAGGATCTCCACAAACCCTTTCAATTTATATTGCAAAGAAAATTTGGCACAACTTTTCTTTTGAGGGGCAAAAAGTGAAATCATCCATTTCTATTGATTAACCAAATTAATTGAATGACTAAAATTGCACACCCTACCTAAAATACAAGAAAGAAAAGGAAAAAAATTCTTAAACAATGTCAGTATTGCTGAATTAGGATTACAAATTATTATACTAAAAGCATTACATTACAACAATAAATAAGAAAATTTACAATAAATTTTTATTTTTTAGAATAAATAAATAAGAAAAACTTAGAAGAGTTAAGCAACCATGCTATAATGGAAGCTGATACCAAAATGTTTGTTTCCAGGTATTTTAAATTGCCTAATGGTAAGTCTGTGGTGGTCACAGACTGGTGATAGAAGCCAGGTCCGATGCTGTAAAGAGCAATATTGCATAGGAACCTGGAATGTCAGGTCCATGAATCAAAGCAAACTGGAAGTGGTCAAACAAGAGATGGCAAGAGTGAACGTCAACATTCTAGGAATCAGCGAATTAAAATGGACTGGAATGGGTGAATTTAACTCAGATGACCATTGTATCTACTACTGCGGGCAAGAGTCCCTCAGAAGAAATGGAGTAGCCATCATGGTCAACAAAAGAGTCCAAAATGCAGTACTTGGATGCAATCTCAAAAACGACAGAATGATCTCTGTTCGTTTCTAAGGCAAACCATTCGATGTCATGGTAATCCAAGCCTACGCCCCAACCAGTAACACTGAAGAAGCTGAAGTTGAACAGTTCTATGGAGACCTACAAGATCTTTTAAAACTAACACCCAAAAAAGATGTTCTCTTCATTATAGGGACTGGAATGCAAAAGTAGGAAGTCAGGAAACACCTNGATGTCATGGTAATCCAAGCCTACGCCCCAACCAGTAACACTGAAGAAGCTGAAGTTGAACAGTTCTATGGAGACCTACAAGATCTTTTAAAACTAACACCCAAAAAAGATGTTCTCTTCATTATAGGGACTGGAATGCAAAAGTAGGAAGTCAGGAAACACCTGGAGTAAGGCAAATTTGGCCTTGGAATGAGGGATGAAGCAGGGCAAAGACTAATAGAGTTTTGCCAAGAGAACACACTGGTCATAACAACACTCTTCCAACACCACAAGAGAAGACTCTAGACATGGACATCACCAGATGGTCAACACCGAAACCAGATTGATTATATTCTGTGCAGCCAAAGATGGAGAAGCTCTATACAGTCAACAAAAAGCCACCGGGAGCTGACTGTGGCTCAGATTATGAACTCCTTATTACCAAATTCAGACTTAAATTGAAGAAAGTAGGGAAAACCGCTAGTCCATTCAGGTATGACCTAAATCAAATCCCTTATGATTATACAGTGGAAGTGAG
>SJYV01002590.1:1079956-1208384 GCA_006410875.1 Neotragus pygmaeus
GGGTGGGAGGGCTGGGGTGTGAGGGGCCAGGCTTGCTTCTCTCAGCAATCCTGGCATCTACAAAATTAAGGATGTATACTAATTAACTCAAGGTACAAGTAACAAGTTTGTACTTACATGGTGACTCTATGGTGATTTCAAAGTATTTTATAACTACTGACTTGACTAAATCCCTAGAATTCAAACTATGCAGAAGAGCAAAATTTCACATTTCAAGTGTGACTTCGCATTCATATGTCTAGTATACTATAAAAAGTGGCACTAGAGACATGGAATACAATGATAAATGAAAAATGAATCAATATTAGGAATCATTTATATATATCTCCTTTTGTTTAATGTTAACAGTGTTAATAAACTCCAAGAATGGTATGTATTAATCCAATTAGAATTCTCTATGGTCCCACTTCTTCCCACTTCATTTCATAAAGATAAAAGCAATGAAATGACACAGAATGGAGAGAGCATTAAGGAAAGATTATGACCAAGCAACCACTTAGTAAGTTCTTAGATACCTGACAATTGATAATAAGGGCTTAGATTTAATGTGTTTACCTTAACTCTTGATGATTTCCTAGATCCTTCACGAAAGGCCTGAAATAACACAGAATTCTGAGTTAAATGTTTAAAAACTGGATAAATTAATATTTAAGAATGAGCTCACTCAAGCTTTTTCTTGAAATTGCATAAATTACACAAAATATGGTAAAAACCAATATAGTCAGAACTAAGGGAATATTGAAGTAAAATCATCTACCAAGGACACTAAACTACTATTAAAAATAAATACAGACAATGTAAAAACATGAAAATATGTATATATATAAAATGCTAAGAAAATGTCTACATTTTCTATTTGCTCAATATTAAAATATAACCATGGAAAAACAACTGATAAAAGTTGGAAGGTATTAAAAATATTATAGTAGTTTTACATCATGAGCCAAGATTTGGCATGGGGATAAAACAATTTTTATTACTTTTAAAAAGTTGTTTTACTTTTTAAAACAATTTTATTACTTTAATTTTCTAGGTCAGCTAGCAAGTAATATTTGAGCACCTATTGGGACTCAAATAATAGGCAATGTGGTAAACAGAATTGTATTTAACAAATATTTAATGGGAACTCGCTATTGTGCCACATTCTAAAGTGGAATTTAAGAATCACTTCACCACTCCAAAAAGTTAGTGTATTTAGAGAGATTAACAAACATTAAACCTAGAGTAAGCACTATAGTTCCAAATTTAAGTTCCAAGTCTGTGTGTAGACTGTTGGAAGAGAGCAAGTTTTGTTAAAAGAGAGGAGGAGGAGAAGAGAAGCAGCAGCAGTAAGAGCAGCAAAGGATCTTCACATAAAACATGGGAAAAGAGCCCCAAACACAGAAAATGGATTTGTTCAGTCATGTGGAATACTGAACACAATTCTGGTACTGAAGAAATAAGAAAGAAGGCATGCAATAAAGCAAAAATATGTCACATTAAAAAAAAAAAAAACTAGCATACCACACTTGTACCTACTAAAAACAGTATGACATAAGACTGGTTAAAAAAATGTAAAATTAGGTCATGAAAGTCAGTCAGATTTTAAGATTCTGGCTTAAATACTTTAAGTTCTTCACTCTGATGGAGGAATCTATGAAATACCTCTCAACAGGGAAGGGCTTCCCAGGTGGTGCTAAGAACCTGCCTGCCAATGCAGGGGGCGTAAGAGACATGGGTTTGATCCCTGGGTTGAGAAGATCCCCTGGAGAAGGAAATGACAACCCATTCCAGTATTCTTGCCTGGGAAATCCCATGGACAGAAGAGTTTGGCAGACTATGGTCCATAGGGTTGCAAAGAATTGGACACAACTGAAGCGACTTAGCATGCAAATAAGTGATATAAAACAATATTTGCAGAAAATGTCATAACCAAGTGCAGAATGACAGAAGTGGAAAGAGGATAAAGTTGGAGAATTTAAAGAAGGTATTACTATACTACTATGAGGGCATACTGGGTTTGTAGAAGCAAAAATGAAGAAAAATAAGAACACAGCAAAGAGACATTCCAAAGGAAAAATCAACAGTGAATGTCAAAGACTGAAGATGATTTACAGATTTTAAACCTGCATAATGGCTGTGCAGCTGAAACAAAAGAAAAATCTGAAGTATGAGGAAAGAAGATACAAGTTTGGTTTACAGAGAAAACACTGAAAGAAAAAAATAAAAGAACATTCATAAGTAATATGTGCTGACAATCATTTTATGAAAAAATATCAAGTTTAAAAAATTCAAGTAAAATTGGAAAATTTTAACAATAAAATTTTAAAACTCTTAATATATGGGTCACAATACACAATTTATGTCCTTTAACAGTGTTAACACTTCATGTCAAAGCTTTAAATTGCTAAAACACCAACCAACAACACCTTACTAGGTGTTTATGAGTATTTTTTTAAATGTCATCTATCCAGAATGTCTACTGTGAACTCCATTCACATTTTTAACAATCAGCCATAACAACAGGTTGAATAAAAAGCAAAATTAGATACATCTTTTTGCTATGTATTTTTAACTACATATTGCCCCAATAGTAGTAAAAACATAACAGCAAAGCAAGCTAGATCTTTCTGCCCAGTTCTTAGATTTTTTTTTTTCCTAATCCTTATGAAGTATTACTAACTCAACATGAGAGAAAAAAATCGTTTAATACCTAAATGACTTCCTAAATTGTAAAATGCACTTAATAAATGAGCTCTTCTTCTGTACGTTACACTCTGAGATGAGGAAAGTAACAATGAAATAAAGCAGAATGTGATTAAGTGCTATAACAACAGGTTCAAGTGCCATGGTGAAATATGAAGAAAGATGATCATATTTGATAGGAGAAAAGCAAATTTCATTGAAAAAGTAGTGCTTCAGATGGGCCTCAAAGTAGAATAAGAGTTTAAAAGATAAAGATGGAGAAAAGAATAGTCTAGTAATGAAGGGAACAGTGTAAGTAAGGATAACATGTCAAAAAAGAGAGGTAGAATTTGGTAATAGTTGTATAGAGAAGCAAAATTAAAGAGATGTATATGTGAAGACTATTAGAATCAAGACATTTTAAATAGAAAGGTGAAATTAGAAAATGGAAAAATGTATTTAAAAGTACATGCTGCCTATTAAATAATCAAATATCATGAAGAACTTCTCTAAAACAACCAGTGCTTTTTGGGGGTAAAACTTCATTTTATATCTAGGTATAATTTCAATCTTTACAGTTTTCTGTCATATCCTGGTGGTATTTTAATACAAAAAATTAAGTGAGAGCAGTCTAGATAGTAAGAAACTCAACAAATGTGTAGCCTTATTAAAATGATTACACATGATTGAGAGACAAAACAGCTACAAACCTCTACCCGTTTATAAGCTACTAAAAATTTAGCACTTACTTCTGTTTTATAGAACAGCTGCTGCTGCTAAGTCACTTCAGTCATGTCCGACTCTGTGTGACCCCATAGACGGCAGCCCACCAGGCTCCCCTGTCCCTGGGATTCTCCAGGCAAGAACACTGGAGTGGGTTGCCATTTCCTTCTCCAATGCATCAAAGTGAAAAGTGAAAGGGAAGTTGCTCAGTTGTGTCCAACTCTTCGCGACCCCATAGACTGCAGCCTACCAGGCTCCTCCATCCATGATTTCCAGGCAAGAGTACTGGAGTGGGGTGCCATCACCTTCTCTGTTTATAGAACAGCAACCTTCACTAAATCTTACTTTATCTTTTGCATTTCTGTAACTAGTCTCATCATAGTGATGATTTCAAAGCAGTCTGCAAACATTTTTCTCTACTCCATTTCAATCCTTAAAATACATTAAAAAATTTTTAATGAGTTTAAGATTAAACTTAGATCCTGCTACCTTTTCTAGCTATTAATACTATCCATAATTCTCCTGTCTTTCCTGTAAAACTGTCACTTCCTGTCTAGTCACCTTCAAAAGAGAAAATAACTTACTTTTTTACATTTTGAAATATTTTGTTCTTTCTCCCCACTTTTTTTCCTTCTTTTATCATTAACCTTAGAAACTCTTGAAGCAGTTAAAGTAATCGATGTTGGGGTATGCTGAAATGCAGTATATAATTCCACAGGAACCTCATCACCACTCTCAGTTGCACTGGTATCACCATCTTCAAAGGCAAAATAAAAATTACTGCACAAATAATATTTCTATTTCAAACAATAAAATAGCATCATTCTACATGACAAACTATTATTTCTCTATCTTTCTGAAGAATAAACCTTTTCCCCCACTTCCTCACTCATAGTGAGACACAGTTAAGTGCAAATTACAAGTATATTTCTTATACATTAAACTAGAAAGGATACAAAATGTGACAAGGTACTCAGATGGTGTGACCATAGGAAACAGACACCTACAACATTGCCAGCATCTGTAATTAAAACTTCTTTATGAAGGGGACTGAATTGAGCCATATCTAGCAAAATTCTATATACACTTACCCTTTTCACCCAGCAACCCCATATCTAGGGATCTATCCAAAGATAAAATGGGACACATACAAAAAAAAAACCAAAAACACTTTTTCTAAAAGGGTTTCATTGACCTTCCTATTTGTAATAACAAAAACAAGANCTTTTCACCCAGCAACCCCATATCTAGGGATCTATCCAAAGATAAAATGGGACACATACAAAAAAAAAAACCAAAAACACTTTTTCTAAAAGGGTTTCATTGACCTTCCTATTTGTAATAACAAAAACAAGACAAAACAAAAATTCTAGAACAATTTAAATATTCATCAAACAGCTCAAAAACCTTATCATTATTCAAAACCACTTGTATTGGTGTCAACATGTTTTAAAAGCCACAGTGAAAGTTTAGCATGTTACACCTTTAAATCCTATTCCTAAAAATAAATACTATTCCACATGATCAACTAATGGATTGTGATCTTTCTAAAGAACAAATATATTTTACTTCTTTAAACCAAAATGTTATCTATGTGCATGAAAATATGATTTAAAATTTTTATTTTGTTTTCCGTATTTTCTAAAATAAATATTACTGTTCTATAAAATCTATAAAAAAGAATATTTAAAATGTATACTTGAGATAGTAAATTATACATATAACCAATGTTCATTAGCCAGGGGTTTACATCCGACTAAAAACATGCAGGCCACTTATTCTCTCAGTCATACTAAAGTTCATTTACTACAGATCCTTTTTACCTACCTGACATATTTTCCCTTTTCCGGCGTTGTAGTAGCACCGCCCTCTCTTTATCCAAACTCCTATATTAAAATATTAACATATTTATCAAGCTTTCATAAAATTAGATTTATAAAGCAGATCTGTTTTAAATGTGATAAAAACTTTATAATTTCTCCAGTGTTCTTACTGAAAAATGAACAACATAAATTATGTGTACTTGCCTTGCAGTTTAGATTTGATTAGCATAATTAGCAGTAGATGCCAATTAACTGACTCTGTTGTGTTAAGAAAACAATTTTTTACTTAGAAAACCAGACTCCTCCGTCCTTGGGGATTCTCCAGGCAAGAATACTGGAGTGAGTTGCCATGCCCTCCTCCAAGGGATCTTCCCAACTCTGGGACTGAACCCAGGTCTCCGTTATTGCAGGCTGATTCTTTACCATCTGAGCCACCAGGGAAGCCCTACTTTTTCCCAAACTGAATATGTAAAAGCAAAAGTTTAGGGGGGAAATGGTAATATAATTATTGCACTATTACTATCTGCTTAAATTATTTCCATTTTTGAAATGATAAACACTAAATATTTAACAACTAAAATATTTTATTAACCTGTTCCAGCCTCCACTCATGAACTAGACCATCCACAGTAATTATTTTATTTGCCCCCCTCACCACCCTTGCAATGTTTTCACTGTCTAAACGTATTAGTCTAAAGGTCAAATACCTAGGTACAGTTATTTGGGAGAATAAGGGCTTTAGACTGAAGTACCTGCTACTCAGACTTGCCTTAATGTCTAGTAGGTCAAAACTATCCTAGCATTACTGATAATTCTAGTTATCACAGAATGATAGCCAGTTATTGCTGAAGTGACTATCTTCATTAATGGTCAGTTTTTAACTAACTCTTACTGAATTCATCAGTAGATATTTACCTCATGATTAAAAATAGAGTCTAACATGTTTAAAAAAAAAACAAAACAAAAACCTCTCTGGCAAAAGGCTGCTGCTTCTAAGTCACTTCAGTCGTGTCCGACTCTGTGTGACCCCAGAGACGGCAGCCCACCAGGCTCCCCCATCCCTGGGATTCTCCAGGCAAGAACACTGGAGTGGGTTGCCATTTCCTTCTCCAATGCATGAAACTGAAAAGTGAAAGGGAAGTCACTTAGTTGTGTCTGACTCTTAGCGACCTCATGGACTACAGCCTACCAGGCTCCTCTGTCCATGGGATTTTCCAGGCAAGAGTACTGGAGTGGGGTGCCATCGCCTTCTCCCCTGGCAAAAGGCTAGTAACTATTAAAAGGTGAAACAAAGTCACATAGAAAAACCTCTCTCATAAGCAGTGAAAAGTATCACAGTGAGATTACCATTTCTCATTTAGTTAAATCAGCAAAAATCCAAGTCTGTCAAAAATTCTGTTGTGAGGTGGGGGAAAATAGGTATGCTTATCCATGACTGGTGGAGATTCAAAATGGAATAGTTTCTACTGGAGGGTAATTTGGTGGTATCAGACAAAATTTTACACATACATTTACCCTTTTACTGAACAATCTCACTTCTATTTGCAATTACAAAAGACTGGAAACAACTCAAATGTCCACTCAAAGGGCTGTCTAAAGTATACAACATGTAAAAGATGGAGCATCTTGGGTTATAGGAAGAAGTAAGTTAATTTCTACATTACTACCATGAAGTGATCTTCAGAACAAATTTTTAAGACAAAAAACTACTGTGGCAAAAACTCTATGTGCCATTGCTTATTTAAGTAAGGAGGGTAATACAAATATATATGTTCGTATCTGTACTTCTCTGGTGGCCCAGTGGGTAAAGAATCCACTTACAGTGCAACAGACCTGGGTTCCACCCCTATGTCAGGAAGATCTTCTGGAGAAGGAAATGGCAACCCACTTCAGTATTCTCGCCTGGGAAATCCCATGGACAGAGGAGCCTGGTGGGCTACAGTCCATGAGGTCACAAGAGTTGGACATGACTTAGTGACTAAACCACCACCATGTGCATATCTGTTTCTAATATTATAACAAAAATTGGAAGGAATAATTGATTTTTTTAAAAATTGTTACTTTCAAAGTCAAAGGAACAGGAATGATGGGACTACTTCTTACATAACTAAACAAGCATATGACTATACAAGTAAGATATAAAAAGTAATTCTTAAAAATAAAATTATTACTCATCCATTTCTCACAGGAAGTAAACTGATACAACTACTCTGCAAAGTAATTTGACACTTTTAAAAAGTTATTTTTAATTGGAGGATAACTGTTTTACAATGTTGTGCTGGTTTCTGCTACATGACAACGTGACAATTTCTTACAAAACTAAACATGCAACTGGGGCTTTGCAAGTGGCTCAGTGGTAAAGAATTCTCCTGCAGTGAAGGAGATGGGGGTTGAACCCCTGGGTTGGGAAGACCCCTGGAGAAGGGGATAGCAATCCACTCCAGGGATCTTGCCTGGGAAATCCCATAGACAAAGGAGCCTGATGGGATACAGTCCAGGGTTGTAAAAGAGTTGGACATGACTGAGCGAGTAAACAACAACAGCAAACACACAACTACCAAATGACCAAGCAATTGCACTCTTGGGCATACAACAGAGAAAGCAAACCTGAGGTTCACACCCCAATCTGTACACAAACGTTCATAGCAACTTTATTTGTAATAGCCAAAAAAGTGGAAATGACCCAACTGTCCTTCAGTAGGTGGTTAAACTCTGGTACATATATACCATATAACACTAATCTGAAAAAGGGAAAAAAAACACACAAAATACTGATAAGATGCCACAAACCAATTGGTTTTCCAGGGAATTTTGCTCAGTTAAAAAAAAAAAAAAGCCAATCCCAAGAGGTCACATACTGTGTAATTTCATTTCTGTCTTTAAATGACAAAATTACTGGAATAGAATATAGATAGATTAGTGGTTGCCAAGGGTCAAAGATCGGAGTGGAAAGAGGTGGATACATCTAGAACAGGCAACATGAGGGATCTTAAATTTTTTGTATCTTGACTATACCAATGTAGTATACTGCCTGTGATATTGTATTAACAGTTTTGCAAGATGTTACCATACCACTGGGAGAAATTGAATAAAGGATGCAAAGGATCTCTGTATTATTTCACAAATGCATGTGAATCTACATTACTTAAAAGGTTAACTTTTAAAAAATCAAAAATAAAACAACCAAAGCCTGAAGTGTGTGGTGTGTAAACCATAAAATTCTTTCAAGAGACCTTAAACACAATAAATTCCTATGGAAAATATCTAAAGGGAAAATAAAAAGTTATAAACTTTTTACATAATCATATCGTTGGTACTGTTACTCTGAAACTGTTATATTCTTCTATGTGATTAAGCAGTTGAGAAAATTATATGATANGACCTTAAACACAATAAATTCCTGTGGAAAATATCTAAAGGGAAAATAAAAAGTTATAAACTTTTTACATAATCATATCGTTGGTACTGTTACTCTGAAACTGTTATATTCTTCTATGTGATTAAGCAGTTGAGAAAATTATATGATACTCTAATTACACTACTGACTGTGTTGTTGAGAACTACCATAGAAGGAGACACAGATGGAATATAGAAACAGTAAGATGAAAACCTGTACAGTTGACCCCTGAACAATGAGAGGGTTAGGGGTGTTAAAATGCAGTGTGTGTGGTTTTGTAGTATTTACAATTGAAAAAAATTCACACATAAGTGGGCATGCATAGGTCAAATCCATGCTGTTTGAAGGGTCAACTGTATCCCTAAGTTTAAATTCCAATTATCAATATAAGCTCCTGTATTTTATCTTAAAAACAAACAGACAAAACTTATAGTAGACTAGCTTCATCTACTAAAAAGACATAGGAACACTGAGAAGTCCAGTAGGAAGGAACATTACTAGCTCTCAGATTCTGGTTTTGAAAACCTATTCTGAGCTTGGAGCACAGTAGTATAAGACAAGCCTTAGATATCTTGTCATGCTGATAACTGCAATATGCTGATACCCAATATGTTTAAACCTCTGACTTAAAATTCCTTTCATTATTCTAAAAACAGATAAACACTACAAATCAACAAGCATTTATCCTGCCATTCCTCAGTAAAATATAAAAGAACTGAACAGTTAATATGGGGAAGTTCTACAGAAACAGTCCAGCTAATAAATGATAAGCAACAGAATTAACATGTCACTTTAATTTGCAACCCCTAATAAATTAATAGATCTTAAAAATGACTATCAATGGGTCCCATTCATATATTATGTGTCACCTGATAGAATACAGTCTATGTCTTACCCCCCAGAAAGGAGGGGGATCTAGATCTAATCACACACTATTTACAGAAATATATATAGAGAGAAAACTGTGAAATCATGAAAATGGAATTGGTAAACTCACCAGGATAAACGTTTCATTCCCTTAACAAGAAACAAACTGCAAAGGAGATTGAGGTTGGTGGGGTAAAGAGTATAGGTTTAGATTACTAGAGACTTAAAAGAGATGTATATCAACGGATCAATACTTTAAGAAAGGCTGGGGGCTTCCCTGGAGCTTCCCTGAGGGCTCAGCGGCTAAAGAATCCGCCTGCAATGTAGTAGAAACAGGAGACTCAGGTTCAGTTCCTGGGTTGGGAAGACGCCCTGGAGAAAGAAATGGCAACCCACTTCAGTATCCTTGCCTGTAGAGTCCTATGGACAGAGGGGACTGGTGGGCTACAGTCCAATGGGTCACAAAGAGTCAGACACAACTAAGCACGAGCATGAACAGGGGCTTTCCTAGTGGTCCAGTGGTAAAGAATCCGCCTGCCAAGGCCGGAGGACACAGGTTCGATCTCTGATCTGGGAAGAGCCTACAAGCCGCAGAGCAATTAAGCCCACGCACCACAACTATTCAGCCTGTGTTCCAGAGTCCACGCTGCAACTACTGAGCTCATGTGCCACAACTACTGAAGCCCCAATGCCCTAGAGCCTGTGCTCCCAACAAAAGAAGCCTCCATACTGCAACTAAAGAGTGGCCTCTGCTCACCACAACTAAAGAAAAGCCTATGCAGCAATGAAGATCCAGCATAGCCAAAAATAAATAAATAAATAAATAAGTTATGTTTAAAAATAAAAAGTGGTTAAATGTAGCAGATTTTGTTGCAATAATCCTTTTGTGATTACAGATTTTTGTTAAGAATTCTTTTATCGACACATACTGACATATATATAAACAGAAATAGATATATAAATATATATACAGATACATATGAATGGAATAATATAGTTGGGATTTGCATTAAAATACATGAAGGAGAAAAATTCATAGCAGTGTAAATGAAAAGATTATTGAGAATTGTTGAAACAGAGTGGCAGAAACATGTGGGTTCATTATACCAGTGCTTTTATATAGGTTTGAAATGTCCATTTATAAATATTTTTTAAAACCACAGAAAAAGAAACAGGAAGAAAACACATTATTGCCAACAGGCGGAATAATAGTATAAGCCCTACAAAACTGTGCATTAGAAGGGAAGGCCCTTGTAATAACTTTTTAACATAATGTGCAGTCCACTGAAAAAAGATGTCACTTAGAAAATGCACTAGGATTTTATGCATTATTAAAAACCCTAGATAGAAAATAAACCGTGACACATTATCAATGGAAACATTCTTCCTGATTTTAGAGATGTCAGAATGAAAACAAACAAAACCCCAAACCATAAAAATGAAGCCCATATTAACACAGTATCCATTAACTGTTTAATCTAGAATTTGTACATAAACTTCTAGTAACTAAAGATTACCTTGGTAAAATTACTGGGAGTTTTACTGCATGAACAACTTACCTAGGCTGACAACGTTCACAAAGATATGTATCAGGAATATGCTGCCTGTCAATCCCCATGCAGTCAATATGTTGCCAAACACTTTAAAAAGGAAGGAAAAAAAAAAGCAGAACATACAAAATATTACTAAAATCATAGTTAAATTAAGATTTGATATTCTATTTAACTATCACTTAATAAGTGCCTATTTTGAGTTTAGCAGTATAAAAGGTAATGTGAAGAATTCATAGAAATATGTCCTCAGGAAAATAAAACTTTGAGATGCAAAAGTAAGAGGACAAATGTAGGATATCATATACATGATACAGATTTCTAAAGCAAACATAATATTAAAATGTAAAAGGTACATATTTTATTACAAATCACAAGCTGCAGATGTCCACACTATTTGGAATTAATGGGAAAAGCATCCTGGAGAATAATGGGACTTGAAGAGAACCTAACATGGGAAATTACGAAGAAAGAAATGTCACATAGCAACATTTTCTCAAGTAGATGGATATAGAGAGCAACAGTCAGAAGGCAATTAATGTATTTGAAGAATGTTCGTTTTGAGAAACAGAGGGGAATAAAATTCAATTAGTAAAGCATATTTACAGCATATAGAACCTGGAATGTCAAAGTGTGTGTAGCACTCCTCTAACTGGCAACAGGTAACAATTAGAGGTTGTTTTGATGGTATATAGTATTCAAAAAAATTTTAAAATCTGAAAGTATAAAAATCAACTAAGAGGCTTTTCCAACATTCCAGATCTAAGTTAAAGAACTGAAAGAACTAGAATGATGGCAGAGAAGATGAAGTTAAAGAATCCAAGAGTCATTCCATGAAGATAGAGACTAAATTTATTATGAACTCTATTTTTAAGAGTAATACATGGAGCAGCTTGAGGCAAACTTCTCAAGTTTGAGGCTATTTTATGGCCAAAACTTTAATTGGTCTTCAGCTGATATATATGCCTGTTTCTAAAAATAATCTTATTCTTTATACCATAATGAGCTACTTTTAATATATATAATTTATATATAAAAGCTACTAAGATAACTGCTGTGATCTTGCTCTTTCTTAACTGGGGATGCTGGGACAAGAATTGGTAGAATGTAAAGATAATTGTCTATATATCAAAGATGATGGGGGGAAGTTTAAAAGAAAAGCAAAGCACTTGACGAGAGTTAGAATAACAAATTATGTTAAATTTGGGGGGTAAGTAATAGTGTCATGGAGACAATAGAAGAAATAAAACTAGGAAATGAATAAATATCAGAGCTCTAGTTGGCAAACTTGAGAGAGAGTATGGGCAGCAGGTACATGAAAACACATAGAGCCAATGTAAAGCAAGAATAGAGGAAAAAGATTAAGCCTGGCAGTATATATTATACTCCAGGTTAAGCAGTGGAAAAGTAGAATAACAAAAAATTCATAACAAATAGACCAGTTGCTAAAAAGCAAATACCCTGAATAATCCAAAATATGTGAACTGGTCCTTCAAGAATTTGTAGATAGGTAAAAATCCTAAGAATTATTTCACTGTTTTCAAATAGATATAATTCTATATTATATATAGATCATTGTAATTAATCAAAAGAAAAACAGTTTAGATTATGCATTAGAATAAAAATACTGTCAAATGGTATATAATTTATTACATAAGATAAAAATCAGCTATGAGATATTTTATATGATTGGTTAAAATATGAATTGAGAGTTGCTACTAAGTAATTAAAAAGTGATGAGGAAAACAAGTTACCAGTGGAGTTATTTTCTTCGGTTTTAAATTTACCTCCTGAATAAACTTACTGAGGTAAGTGGTAATAGTATGCTCATGGTAATAGTATATACCATAAGTTTAGTTGTTAATTTGAAAAAGTGTCACAATATAGTTTTTTTATTAAAACTAACTCAAAGTATTAATATTACAACTTCCCATAAAAATAACATCAAATTTCACATTTCACTTAAGACTAATTTTCCCCATTTTTGGCAAAGGTATATCACCTTTTTGAAATATAACCCTAACTGCATGTTTGTATCAATTACATCTCACTCCTAATCACCTAACTTAACAGACGGGAACAGGATTACAAATAATGCAAAGTAATTTATATTTGGCTCAACAAAGCCAAATATTATACTCACATTCAAATATGAATACTATTTCAAATAAAATAATGAAGCTATGCCTTAAGGACCAGATCCAGGATATTCTGAAAACTATCAAACTTTCTTACCCTCTACAGTGCTTAAATACTTTCTGCTTCCCAGCCTATGCAGGGGATGGACTCAGTAACTTTCAGGTTGAAACCCTACTGTTCCCTCTCCATCCTCCCCAACTCCCTCCCACCAGAAAAAAAATAAAGAAAGAAAACAAAACCCCACTTTCTGTCCCAATCACACCTTCTCTAGGGGAGGAGGCCTTTCTTGGTGGTTGAACCAGGGTTGGGGGAGGGGAGACTGTGGTTCTGGTTCAAGGAGACTCCAGAGTGCTGCAAGGTTCAAGTCAAAAGGAGGTGAGAGAGTCAGGTCAAACAAACATCAATCAAATGTATAATTCCCCCAAACTGGAAAATCACAGTTGACTACACAGCACAAATAATTCCAAAGGAAATACATAGGACTCAATTCTCCTCTCATTTGTATCTTGTCTACTTTATGTAGTGTATTACTATTGAATGAGTGAAAAGAGAGGTGTGATTCTATATAAATAAAAGTTTAGAACTGATTGCCTATTACTCAATTAACAATGAGGATTTTCCAAAAAACTCTTAAGTTTTTTTTCTTTCTTTTTTCCCATAGGGGCACTTTCTAGGAAGAAAACAGTTTGCAATGATAGTAGCAGAAGGATCACTTTAAAAATTCACTTATCAGTTCCTTTCAAAGCGAGTTTAATTATCTTTTCCAACATTAACAATCACAAACATTAGGAGCATTCAAGAAAACAAGCAAATAGCATGAAATATTTTACCTGCATTTGTCACAACAGATCATGTATCCATCATCATGTGTAAAACCACATATGCACCTGGTTACATCAGTACCATAACTTCCATCCTCAGATGTGCTGATTGTAGTAGCACTGGAAGTTTCATCAAAATTAGGAGTGGTAAAGATGCCTACTTCATTTTTGCTAATAAGAACTGATGGAGGAGGGGAAGCTGGAGGTGTTGGAGGAGGACGAGCACCATAATTATGGTCCTGGATAATTAAACACAAACACTGCACAATGTAATTTCAGTAACAGTATGATCTAAGCAATTTAAATAAAATTCAGTCCTTAACCTGAGTATTTGAGAGAGATGAAATTGGCCCATTTCTTCCTTAATACCTTTAAAATAATGACTTGCTGAAACTAAATTTTAAACCATAGCAATAAATGAAAATATCTACCTACAACCTTGGTCACCTTCACAATACAAGATGTGAGAATAGTGATGGTTAAAAAAACAAACACAAAACCCTGAGGAAAATAGAGGCTAAAGAATAACAAAAACAATTACAGAAGACATAATGTCACTAGACAGTATACAATAGGGATTTTTTAAGTTTGAGTATTTTTTATTGTGGTTCAAGTGGTAAAAATTTCTGATAATGGTAACCCGATAATACCACACATGTGTTCAGTTCTGCAGCTGTTTCAGTCTGTACTCTGCCTCTTACTAGCTATGCGACACTCAGTAAGTTAGCTTAGATAAGCTTCCATTTTCTCAGCTATGAAATGGGGATGAAAATTATACCTATGAGGTTGTTTCTAATGCTCAGCACAGAGCTCGACATATAAGAGCTAAATCAGTGGTAACTATATAATTTATCATATAAATTACTATATAATTTAAAATCAACAGTAGATAGTATAATTCTACCTACAATCTTTTTATAGAGAAGGTAAAGAATTATAACACTAAGCTAGTAACAGCATAAAAATCAAAATAATAACACTACAAAAACTTCTAAGGAATTCCTCTTATAGAATTTTAATCCCTCAAATAAATATAATTAGATCAATGACAACTTAAATTACAAATTATATACCTAATTGTTTAGATAGTATAAAAAGTCTGCATTTTAAATATTCAGTTTTAGGCATAACACCACATACATCAACTTTCAACCTTTAGATATAAAAAATACAAATTTATATATAGATATAAAAAAACCTTCCAGAGAAATGTTTGACACTTACCGCATAGGGCAAACCAATGTAACTGTGTGAATGATGCGAGCTGCTGGTATATAACTGGTGGGGATAACTGTTGGATTTCTCAACTACCACAGGGCTAGCTTCTACGGATTCTGGTCTAGAAGGAAAAAACATTGCATCAAAGAGAATTCCACTGATTCTTTTTTTTCCTTTTCATCTATTTAAAATTATAACACTTACTATATTGGCTATTCAAATAAAATGTCTTTAAAATGTCTAAAACATAGACACCCTGCAGATATGACATACCCTATCTAGAGTCCATGTTATTAAAAAAACTTTTAACTAAGTACAATAAATGTCCCATCTTCAAACTCTGATATAGTTTCCCTATCACTGAAAAAATTACTAGACATTAAAAATTACTTAATGTACTCAGTGGCACTGGGACACTATGCACAGGGGTGGACAAAAGTGGTAAAAATAATTTAAATAAGACTACGGACATACTGAATCCATATGGATAAACCCCAATTTGAGTGTGAAGTATATATTTCAATGTTCAAAGCTTCAGGTACATGTTACTATGTCAAGATACAACAAAGTCTTGGAACTATCAGAAAAGCTAAGGAAAGGAAACCTTACAATGAACCAAGACTTGCTTATGAAAAAAAAAAATGCAACCAGTAGCTGTGGTAGTGTCAGATTAGCAGTTCTGGCCTGATAATGACTAAATCATGATGAGCTGACCAACCACTGACAGTAACAACTCACCTACTATGGCTGACTTCTAAGTTCCCTGGTCTAGCATTTTGTGTACATCACCTGCCCAGATTCTTCACTTATACCAATCCTCCTGGAGCCCTCGTCTGACAATTCCTATTGATCAATGTGACAGTGAACCTACTGCTGAGGGCAATTCACACTGAAATTAATTTCTCCCTTGCACAAACACAACATGACTTATTTCCATGCTTTTATTCTTACCAAGCCACTGTTTGAGATGATTTTTTTCAAAACCTTTATCAAACCTCTTAATCAAAACCTTCTTTAGAATTTAATACTATTTGAATTCTTCACGGTTTAAGCCTGCTTAACGCAGTCACAATCTAACTGGTCAAATTTCTATTGTCAACTACTTCTCTCCTCAACTCATCCCTTAAGCGAATTCTCAATTCCACTCTATCACTTGGGATCTAGTGTGCTACAATCAGGAGAGAGAGGAGACACAAACTAAGGTCAAGTGGTTCTGAAGGAGATTAAAAAAGAAGAGTCTCCAAAATGTTCTGAATCTTTAGAAAACCAGTGCTCACCTAATAGCTATGTTGTGATGTTAAAAACTGACTTGTTTAATCTTTAAAAGAGAAATGTTTAATTCAAAAATTAATTTATATTTATTGTACCAACTTTAAAAAGAGACGTAACAAGAAAGTGGAAGATCATGTCTTCATCCAAACCTGATAGACCCATGTTAAGATGCCACGTATCCTCCTCTATATTTGTCTATCCATAAATACATTTCACAGTTTTTTAAAAATGAGAATATACAATATGTATTCACAATTTGGTGCTTCCCTGATGGCTTGGTGTGCTCAGGTGCTTCAGTCGTGTCCACCTGTCTTTGACCCTATGGACTGTAGCCTGCCAGGCTCCTCTGCCCGTGGGATTCTCCAGACAAGAAGACTGGAGCGGGTTGCCATGCCCTCCCCTCCAGGGGATCTTCCATACCCAGGGATTGAACCCACATTTCTTAAGTCTCCTACATTAGCAGGCAGGTTCTTTATGGCTAGCATCACCTCGAAGAATTCACCTGCCAATGCAGGAGACCTGGGTTTTATCCTTGGGTGGAGAAGATCCCCTGGAGAAGGAAATGGCAACTCACTCCAGTATTCTTGCCTGGAGAACTCCATGGACAGAGGAGCCTGGCCAACAACAGTCCATGGGATCCCAAAGAGTCAGGCACAACTTAGTGATTAAACAACAACAAATTCACAATTTGCTTTTGCAACCTCCCAATGTTAACGCATAGTGCTATCTTATTTTTTATAATAACTGAATATTTCATTATATGAATGTACCATAGTTTATTTAATAAATTCCCTACTGGATGTTTAAATTGTTCCTATTCTTCAATGTTAAAGATATCATTGCAATTGTACACTGTTCTATATATCATTTTCTGTTTACATAATGGGATTTCTACAACATGGATTCCTTGAGGCAGACATGCTGAACAAAAGGATAAAATTCACATAAAATGAACAAACAAACTGCTTTGATTACTATATTGATTCCTTTCAAATTCTTTTTAAAATACACAGCGGGAGGACTCCCCTGGTGGTCCACTGGTTAAGAATCCACCTGGCAATACAGGGGATACCGGTTTGATATCTGATCAGAGAACTAAGATCCTATAGAGCAACTAAACCTGACTGCCTCAACTACTGAACTCATGTGCTCTGGGCCCATGCATCACAACTAGAGAATCTGTGTGCCACAATGAAAGATCCAACGCAGCCAAGTAAGTAAATAAATAGTTTTAAAAATACATAGAGGGAAGAAGCAGAGTTTTAGCAATTCCTGATTATTAGAGCAACATGTAAGAATTATGGCCATTATCGAAAGAATCACTTTTAGGGATTTAGAGTGTGGCAAGAAATTTCTATTTTGGAGTAGATAATGGGTGGGAATTAAACAAGACTTTCAGCCCAAATATAGATAAATTCAAGCATGTAAACAAGCCACAAATCCTTTGCATAACCTCATGATTCAAATTAAAGCTATACAGTACTATTCACAATTGCCAAGACATGGAAACAACCTATATGTCCATTGACAGATGAAAGGATAAAGAAGATGTGGCACATATTATACAATGGAATACAACTCAGCCATAAAAAAGAATGAGACGAACTATTTGCAGCAACATGGATGTAGCTAGAGATTATCATACTAAGTGAAGTAAGTCATACAGAGAAAGACAAATAATGTATGGTATCACTTATAGTGTGGAATTTAAAATATAGCACAAATGAATCTATCTATAAAGCAGAAGCAGACTCACAGACATAGACAACAGACTGGTTGTCAGAAGGGGAGGGAAAGAGAGAGGGATAGACTGGAAGTTTGAGGTTAGCAGGTGCAAAGTACTATATTTAATATGTATAAATAACAACATTCTCCTCTACAGCACCTAGAACTATATCCAATCTCCTGGGATAAACCATAATGGAGAAGAACACAAAAATGAATGCATATGTGTATAACTAAGCCACTTTGCTTTACAGCAGAAAATAGCACAACACTGTAAAAAATTAAAGCTCTAAGTACTGAAAAGCTGGCAATGCAAGAAGGCGGAAACATCTTCATTTTTATGCTGATACTTACTAAAAGTAATTTTTAAAAGGTAACAATTTAAAAAGAAATGGGTTGACACAGTTTAAGGATTTTCCTGAACTGTAAGATAGTGTTTAACAGAAAACAAAACAAAAAACAGGGCACCAGACATTCTTAGAAATGTTCTTTAAAAAGTCCCATGGTGCTAAATATCCTCAAATGACACAGTAAACCTGAAAACAACTTTGTGACAAATACCAAGGCAAATAGCCTTTAGATCCAGTAATCCCGTTATTGGAAATTTATTCTAATAAAATTAATTTCCACTAAGTAATTACTCACAGAATTGAGGTGTTCTTTGTAATACTATTCTTAAAACCAGGTATTCAAGTAGTAATTATTTAAATGTCCAACCAGTAGAAAATGCTTAATTAAATTTGAGCAAAGCTACTCTATTTACACATGGACAATGCACAGCAAGAACTCACAGTAACAAAAATTACTACATCATGGTTATGGGAGCTTTCTCAAAATCTCCTGGAACATTAACACAAAGCTTTAATAATTTTTTTATACTGCATGGCTAAAGAGATAATAAACAAAAAAATATAAGTTTTTGTGTAAATTGTTGTTACAGAGTTTTGCCGAAAGAACACACTGATCATAGCAATACCCTCTTCCAACAAAACAAGAGACAATTCTACACATGGACATCACAGGTCGTCAATACTGAAATCAGATTGATTACATTCATTGCAGCCAAAGATGGAAAAGTTCTATACAGTCAGCAAAAACAAGTAGTGAGCTAACTGTGGCTCAGATCATGAACCCCTTATTGGAAAAATCAGACTTAAATAGAGGAAAGTAGGGAAAACCACTAGGTCATTCAAATATGACCTAAATCAAATCCCTTACAATTACACAGTTGAAGGGACAAATAGATTCAAGGGATTACATCTGACAGAGTGCCTGAAGAACTGTGGACGGAGGTTTGTAACATGGTACAGAAGACAGTGATCAAAACTATCAAGAAAAATAAATGTAAAAGGCAAAGTGGTTGTCTGAGGCCGCCTTACAAGTAGCTTAGAAAAGAAGAGAAGGGACTTCCCTGGTGGTCCAATGGCTAAGATTCTGTGCTACCAATGCAGAGGACTCAGGTTCAATCCCTGGTGAGGGAACTAGATTCCACATGTCTCAACTAAGACCCATGCAGCCAAATAAATAAATATTTTTAAAAGAAGAAGAAGAAAAGAAAAGCAAAAGGCAAAGGAGAAAAGGAAAGATACACCCATTTGAATGCAGAGTTCCAAAGAATAGCAAGGAGAGATAAGAAAGCCTTCCTTAGTGATCAATGCAAAGGAACAGAAAAACAACAGAATGGGAACGACTAGAGATCACTTGAAAACTAGTTACCAAGGGAACATTTCTTGCAAAGATGGGCACAATAACAAGGACAGAAATGGTACAAACTTAACAGTAACAGAAGATATTAAGAAGAGGTGACAAGAATACACAGAAGAACTATACAAAAGCAATCTTAACAACCCAGATAACCGTGATGGTGTCATTACCCACCTAGAGCCAGACATTGTGGAGTGTGAAATCAAGCGGGTTTTAGGAAGCAACACAAACAAAGCTAGGAGAGGTGATGGAATTCCAGCTGAGCTTTTTCAAATCCTAAAAGATGATGCTGTGAAAGTGCTGCACTCAATATGCCAGCAAAATTGGAAAACTCAGCAGTGGCCATAGGACGGGAAAAGGTTTTTCATTCCAGTCCCAAAGAATGGCAATGCTCAAATTACCACACAATTTGCACTCATTTCACATGCTAGCAAAGTAATGCTCAAAATTCTCCAAGCTAGGCTTCAACAGTATGCAAACCGAGAACTTCCAGATGTTCAAGCTGGATTTAGAAAAGGCAGAGGAAACAGAGATCAAATTGTCAGCATCTGCTGGATCATAGAAAAAGCAAGAGAAATTCAGAAAAACATACTTCTGCTTCACTGAGTATGCTTTATAAAGCCTTTGACTGTGTGGAACACAATAAACTGTCGGAAATTCTTAAAGCCATGGGAATACCAGACCATCTCACCTGCCTCCTGAGAAACTTGTATGCAGATCAAGAAGCAACAGTTAGAACCAGACATGGAACAACAGACTGGTTCCAAATTGGGAAAGGAGTACGTCAATGCTGTATAGTGTCACCTTGCTTATTTAACTTATATGCAGAGTATACGATGTGAAATGCCTGGTTGGATGACTCACAAGCTGGAATGAAGATTGCTGGAAGAAACATCAATAACCTCAGATATGTAGATGACACCACCCTTATAGCAGAAAGCAAAGAGGAACTAAAGAGCCTCTTGATGAAGGTCAAAGAAGAGAGTGAAAAGGCTGGCTTAAAACCGAACATTCAAAAAACAAAGATCATGGCATCCGGTCCCATCATTTCTGGCAAACAGATGGGGAAACAATGGAAACCATGACAGACTTTATTTTCTTGGGCTCCAAAATCACTGCAGATGGTGACTACAGCCATGAAATTAAAAGACACTTAAAAAGTTGTTTAATGCTAATGTCTTTGTTGACAAAGGTCCATATAATCAAAGCTATGGTTTTTCTAGTAGTTATGTATGGATGTGAGAGTTGGACCATAAGGCAGGCTGAGTGCTGAAGCATTTATGCTTTTGAACTGCGGTGTTGGAGAAGGCTCTTGAGAGTCCCTTGGACTGCAAGGAGATCAAACCAGTCAATTATAAAGGAAATCAATCCTGAATATTCATTGGAAGGCCTGATGCTGAAGTTCCAATACTTTGGCCACCTGATGTGACGAGCCGACTCATTAAAAAATTGACTCTGATGCTGGGAAAGATTGAAGGCAGGAAAAGAGGACAAGATGGTTGGATGGGATCACTGACTCTATGGACAGGAGTCTGAGTAAGTTCTGGGAGATGGTGAAGGACAGGGGAGCCTGGCATGCTACACAGTCCATGGTGTTGCAAAGAGTCAGACATGACTGAGCGACTAAACAATAACAATTTTTAGTTGTTACATGATATCCTGAACTTCTTTGAGTCGACTTTTCCATTTAAGACTGTTCAGAATTCTGAAAGAAACTTTTTATTTGAGTATTTAGCCACACAAAGAGCTTGGGTCATCTTCAACGGCTTGTTTTTGATTTATAGCGCATTATTAAAGAGCTTCCAAAAAGAGAGTTTTACATAGACTCTAGAGCTGAGGAAATAAAATTTTAAACTCCTACTCTTAACTGTGAGATTTGGGAACTTAATATTCATTGGTTTAAGATAATACGATTTAAATTTCGTAGTTAAAATCACTTAAAAAAAAATACCATCACTTGTTAAAATTTTCATACTGGAGAACTTTATATCCCTCCTCCTTTTGTATTCTGTCCCAAGGTCTTCTATCATGGTCAGTACTCAGTCACTCAAATAATGCAGCAAATTTCAATTGCTGCATTAATTCTGCTAGTTTCCAGCTGCCTGAATTAGACACTAACCAGACTGTTAGACAATAAGGAATTTGCCTGCAATGTGGGAGAACTGGTTCCATCCCTGGGTCGGGAAGATCCCCTGGAGAAGGGCATGGCAACCCACTCCAGTATTCTTGGCTGGAGAATCCCATGGACAGAGGAGCCTGGTAGGCTACAGCTCATGGGGTTGCAAAGAGTTGGACATGACTGAGTGACTAACACTTTCACTTGAAATAGGCACTAACTGGAACTGTTAAAGAACTATACCATTCAACTTACTGAAATCACATTTTTTTTTTTTTAACATATAGAGAAATTTTGTTCAATTCTATAGTCCCTTATATCTGTCTACCATGAAGAGGCTATAAAAATTTGTAGACTTAGTTCTACCTCTCCCACACAAATGAAATAGAATTAACTAAGATAACGAGCATTCAACGATCATTTGTATGTAGTAAGTTTTAGGGTTCACAAAGAGACCTTCAAGCCTTATGATTCATGTCTTACCACTGTTTCCAAACTTTTTCATCCTCTCAAACAGACACTTTGTTCTCATACCTCTTACCTTCTCCAGGTCCAATTACCCGGTAACCTTTACTATCTATCGCTATTTGCCCATTCTAGACAACTTACATCAGTTCAGTTGCTCATGTCTGACTCTTCGCAACATAAGACAATGTACATAAATGGAATCATAAAATATTTATCATTTTATGTCTGTTTTATTTTACTTAGCATAACATTTTCAAGTTTCATCCATTTTATACCATGTTTCAGAATTCTAATCTTTTTTATGGCTAACATTCTATTGTATAGATGGGCCACATTTTGATTTGTCCATTCATCTGTTGATGGACTCTTGAGATGTTAGACCTTTTGTCTAACATAGACCTTTTGTCTATTGCGAGTAATGCTGCTATGGATATTGGTATACAAATATCTGTTTTGAGCCTTTGATTTCAACTCTTTTTCTGGGTCATAAGGTAATTCGGTTTAACATTTTGAGAAAGTACCAAACTGTTTCCCACTTTTTAATGCCTTAATCTCCTTTTTAAATTTTTCTTTTCCCTATCTCCTAAATGTTTGTTTTCTAGGTGTCAGTACTTTATACATTGGAGGTTTCATCCACTACTATCAGTTCAGTTCAGTTCAGTCGCTCAATCGTGTCCAGCTCTTTGCGACCCAAGAACTGCAGCACGCCAGGCCTCCCTGTCCATCATCAACTCCCGGAGTTCACTGAGACTTACGTCCATCAAGTCAGTGATGCCATCCAGCCATCTCATCCTCGGTCGTCCCCTTCTCCTCCTGCCCTCAATCCCTCCCAGCATCAGAGTCTTTTCCAATGAGTCGACTCTTCACATGAGGTNTGTGTGTGTGTGTGTGTGTATTCAAACAAACCTAAACAAAACATCTCTGCGGGCAATATGCAGCCTCCTTACCACTCATCTGTAACTTCTGACTTGGACTTAGCTAAGCAATCAGGATGCTATGAGGGTCATGGTTCGAGGGTTCTATAGCTTATCAGAGAAAATCCCACAGCCGGCATTCTAATAATGTTGTCATGTCCTAGAACAATAGTTTTCTCTGCAGGAATCTTCCCAAACATCCCCTGCAAATTTCCTCTGTTGTTCTTTAAGCCTGATTGGGTTGAGGGGGTGGGAGAACCTGAGTGAGTGGTGCTTCCTTTCCAAAGGGGTTTCCCACGTACTCTGGGTACTTTCTATGATCCAATGGATGTTGGCAATTTGATCTCTGGTTCCTCTTGCCTTTTCTAAATCCAGCTTGTATATCTACAAGTTCTCAGTTCATATACTATTGAATCCTAGCTTGGAGGATTTTGAGCGTGACCTTGCTAGCATGTGAAATGAGTGCAATTGTGCAGTAGTTTGAAAATTCTTTGGCAATGCCCTTCTTTGGGATTGGAATGAAAACTGACTTTTCCAGGAGAGTTGAACAACAAAGTAGGCTGAATGCTGAATAACTGATGCTTTTGAACTGTGGTGTTGGAGAAGACTCTTGAGAAACCCTTGGATGGCAAGGAGATCAAATCGATCAATCCTAAAGAAAATCAGTCCTGAATATTCATTGGAAGGACTGATGCTGAAGCTGAAATTCCAATACTTCGGCCACCTGATGCGAAGAGCTGACTCACTGGAAAAGACCTCAATGCTGGGAAAGATTGATGGCAGGAGNATGGCAAGGAGATCAAATCGATCAATCCTAAAGAAAATCAGTCCTGAATATTCATTGGAAGGACTGATGCTGAAGCTGAAATTCCAATACTTCGGCCACCTGATGCGAAGAGCTGACTCACTGGAAAAGACCTCAATGCTGGGAAAGATTGATGGCAGGAGGAGAAGAGGATGAAAGAGGATGAGATGGCTGGATGGCATCACCGACTCAATGGACATGAGTTTGAGCAAGCTCAGGGAGTTGGTGAAGGACAGGGAAGCCTGGCATGCTGCTGTCTATGGGGTCTCAAGGAGTCGGACACGACCGAGCAACTGAGCAACAACTGGGTACTTTCTGTGGCTCCAGCCCAGCAGCCGTGCCACCGTCCACAGGTCCTGGGATATGAGGTCTCAGTTCCAGCGACTCCACTGCCCTATTGTATGAACTTGGGCAAGTCACATCCTCTCTCCGCACCACCAGCTCCTTTTCGTGGCAGGAGACTATAGCTATTGTGTGTGTGTGTTGTTGTTGTTTTTTTAGCAGCAGAAATCTTTTTTAAAAAAAATCTAATGAAAATTTACAGCAAAATCCAAATATAAAGCAAAATGATACAAGGTTAACTTTTCCAAGGTTGACTGGGACACATCAGTACTTGCCAAGCCTCTCATACAGCCATAAATTCCCAGGAAAAGAGTTTGGAAACTACAGAACTTAGTTATTTTCAATAAAATTTTCCAATTTGGAGATTTGTTTATTTTTCCAATTTGGAAATGCCATTTTTACGGGATTTGAACTGTGGTGTTGGAGAAAACTCTTGAGGGTCCCTTGGACTGCAAGGAGATCCAACTGGTCCATTCTGAAGGAGATCAACCCTGGGATTTCTTTGGAAGNTCCTGTGGTCATGTATGGATGTGAGAGTTGGACTGTGAAGAAGGCTGAGCACCGAAGAATTGATGCTTTTGAACTGTGGTGTTGGAGAAGACTCTTGAGAGTCCCTTGGACTGCAAGGAGATCCAACTGGTCCATTCTGAAGGAGATCAACCCTGGGATTTCTTTGGAAGGAATGATGCTAAAGCTGAAACTCCAGTACTTTGGCCACCTCATGCGAAGAGTTGACTCATTGGAAAAGAGTCTGATGCTGGGAGGTATTGGTGGCAGGAGGAGAAGGGGATGACCGAGAGTGAGATGGCTGGATGGCATCACGGACTTGATGGACGTGAGTCTAAGTGAACTCCAGGAGATGGTGATGGTCAGGGAGCCCCGGCGTGCTGGGATTCATGGGGTCGCAAAGAGTCAGACACAACTGAGCAACTGAACTGAACTGAACTGATATTCCTGTACTGTACATTTTACTTGTAAGAAGCACTTCCTAACAAATTTATATGATGGGTATATGTAATTGTATTGAAATAGCCATTCTCTTGCACAAACAAGTGTTTAATAAAGAAGAAGTTAAATAAAAGTGGATACTCATAATATGCAATGAAAAAAATGGTAGAATTGTATACTCTAACAAGGAATGATGAATACGATATATTGCAGGTTATAAATAATTAAGGTTATATGAATTTGTAATTCATATATTTATAATTATAATCAAATTTATTGCTTACATTTATACATATGTATGTGCACATATAAGTGTGTGTATATATATATATATATTTATGTGTGCATGTATGCATAGTAAAAGTCAGGAAGGATACAAAGTAAATATTAAGAAAAAGAAGTCAGACATGGAGCATGTTTTGAAATGTTCACTTTTTACTTTAGAAAGTTTAATATTTACATTTCTTTCAAGTGTGGGAAATTTGTGAAACGTTAAAAAATGCAATAAGAATACATCACATAATAATAAGTACATATAGATATGGTCTGTTTATAAGGGCTATGTGAGGAATTCATTTTTGAGTAAGTTTTAATTCATGTTTCCTGGTGAAAGGGAATTAAAAGACAATTTGGAACAATTAGAGGAGACCACCACAAAAAACTGAGTGGAACTCTGGGCAACCTAAAGAGAAATGGGTAAAGTAGCAATGTAGAAACACTCAATTATGAGTTGTGATTTAAATTCAAATGAAAGCTCTCTTTTTTAAAAAAGAAAATGCCTTAATTGGACACAGCTTAATTAGCATTTGCCTCCATCAAGCAAATTAACTTCTTCAATACTGAATATATCTATAGGAAACTCCAATTTCTACTTAAAAGGTAAATTATTTTTGCAAACTTTTTTTTATATTTGTGTACTTGAATCTAATCATTTGCACAGTTTTAGTTAAAAGAATTCAGCATGAGAGATTAAAAATACTGAAGAAAGAAAATAAATTATGAAATTATCTTCAGTTTGCAGCTTGCTTTACAAAGATTTAGAAATCTCTTTCTTGTACAGCTCAGTCTTTCAAAAGCATGGCTAGGCCTTTTCATGTATAGTTATAACCTTAACATTGTAAAGGTAGCAATTCATAGATAGAATCATGGGGTCAGCAGTTCATACTTCAGAATTCTAAGATATCTGTAATAATAATGAATAAACACCTGAGGAAGTACATTCATTTGATCAATGTTGCTGCTCAAATACCTAAGTAGTTAATAAACAATATATCAAGGAGTATAAAAATTCACCAGTGCTGAACTATACTTATTTACATATTGTCTTAAAGGTATTATTATTTTAACACCAAATCAAACATGCCCTGGGACTCTATTCAAAAAAATAAGCAAATATCATTTACTGGGAACTAGTTCTTAGTCTTCAGAAGAAATAAAAGCATTCCATGTAAGAATTAAAGTCATTGTCAATTGTTCTATTAAAATGTTGTTTACAAGTGCAAGTTTTCCCAGATTTGTTCACAGAAAGCTGTGAAAGCAAATCTTATCTCCCATTTAAAGGTGCGCACAGCAAAGTCACCACAAATTTTCTATTTAGATTTGAAGATTTCCTTATATTTTATCTTTATTCTGGAAAAATATATATTATTTATCCTATTAAATTTCTACTGCTTTTCTTTAAGATATTTCACATTTTATTTNAAGTCACCACAAATTTTCTATTTAGATTTGAAGATTTCCTTATATTTTATCTTTATTCTGGAAAAATATATATTATTTATCCTATTAAATTTCTACTGCTTTTCTTTAAGATATTTCACATTTTATTTCATTTATGTTTTCCAGTAGACTATACTAGTGAATTTTAACCAAGTCCCTATAACAAACACATTTATTACAATATAACATCTTGCTATAATCAAACAAATGATGTTGTATCTTCACCACTATTTAAAAATTAGTGGTGAATTATGCTTATCTGTGGGCTTCCCTATTGGCTCAGACAGTATAGAATTTGCCTGAAATGCAGGAACATTGAGTTTGATCTCTAGGTCAGGAAGATCCCCTGGAGAAGGGCATGGCAACCCACTCCAGTATTCTTGCCTGGAGAATTGGTGGGAGCCTGGTGGAGCCTGGTGGGCTATAGTCCATGGGGTTGCAAAGAATCAGACACAACACTTTCACATGCTTATGTATATGTATACACACACACACTATATTGGCGAAACATACATTCTGTGGCATACAGATTTTTGTTGTGCAAATGATGGTTTTAAAATCAGGGTTTTAATTTATTTTTAATACAAAAGGTAAATCTAAGAAAGCCAAGATTGTCCTCCAAATTATTGTGTATTTCAGTTCAGTTCGGTTCAGTCGCTCAGTCGTGTACTGTTTTAATGTTTAAAGAATAGATTTTTTTTCCTAAAAATTTGTTTGGTATTTACTGCATCCTTTTGTGTTGGACTGGCCATCATTATCTTCATTTTACATGTTAGGAATCCAGAACATATGTCTTAAAAAAGACGTCTTAAGAAAGCTCACAGGGTGTTTCTTCCTGCCTCTTTTATTATCATGGTCTTTATTAATGAATCAATTAAAATAGATAATTATTAAGGACTTCCTGCCTTCTGTGTTCTGGAGTAACCAAAGAGAGGGCTGATAGTTTTACAGTGTAGAGTTCAATCATGCATAGAATGTATTGTGAATGTTGCTCTGTAGAGAATTCATTTGCAACTCATTGGGCTGTGGTCCCTAAGGTCATGCAATCAGTGGCACTGATTATTGAACAAGTTATGGTTAGTGAACCTTTTGTTTGGGTGTTTAGACGTTGGAGATGAGAAGCGTAATGCACAGAGAAAGTCACCATGTGAAACCAAACAAAGCATTAAAAGTACTCTTTAGGAATTGAGTCAAAGTTCTGTGGGATCATGTTGAAGAAAGGATCAAGCTGATTTCAGGCATCACAAGGTGGTAGGATTATTGACTGAAAAGAATCAAGGAAATAGCCAAGAAGAGTAAATATTCTAAAGTGATAATGTTTTTATAAGAGTTGTTTAGTGGAGACATGCAGTGTGAAAAAGGACTGAAAATAGACAGGGCTCAGCTAAACTACTGATAACTTTATATACCCATCTATGGTATTTGAAACATGTGGTGGTGGTTTAGTTGCTAAAGTCATGTCCAACTCTTTTGCAACCCCATGCACTGTAGCCCGTCAGGCTCTTCTGTCCATTGCATTTCTCAAGCAAGAATACTGGAGTGGGGTTGCCACTTCCTTCTTCAGCGGATCTTTCAAACCCAGGGATCGAACCCATGTCTCCTGCATTGCTGGCAGATTCTTTACTGCGGAGCCACAGGGAAGCCCTATTTGAACTATGCTGCTACTTCTGCTAAGTCGCTTCAGTAAGTGTCCAACTCTGCGACCCCATAGACAGCAGCCCACCAGGCTCCGAACTATAGGTCAAGGGAAACTATTGGCACTGAGATGAAGAAAGTAGGATATGGATTCAAATTCATGAACCTGAGTTCCTGCTTTATGTACTGAGCGGCTATTTGGCCAATTGTGTAACCACTCAATACTTCAATTTCTCCAACTTGAAAATAAAATACATCACACACATACATTTTTGAGTTGTTAAAGGATTAGACCAAATATACTAACACACTTATTGCCGGGAATAAATGAGCTTAATATTTAATGTTCTTATTTTTCTTATTAATAGTTCCCACTATGAGAGCTGAGTTTGGGCCAGTTGATTATGAATAGATTAAAATTAAATGGGACAGAATGGCATCAGAATGTCAGATTAGAAGGCAATTGCAAAAGTGGCAATTTAAAATTAATACAGAACTAGTTTCAAGTGCTAGCCTCATTTATTTGTAGTGTCTTGGGACCAATCACTTAGTATTTTGAATCAAATTGTACTTTTCATTAACTATAAAATGGGACAGTAATAATGTGGATGGATGATTTAAGAGACTGAATATTGAAATATTAGCTGTCTTTTTAAAGTAAGCTGCTGCTCAATAAATTGTAAATTTAAAATTCCTATTATTATTATTAATTCTATAATCTTNAAAAAAAAAAAAAGAATTAAACTTAGAGCTGGAGCCAACCAACTTTTTCTGTGAAGAAACAGAGAGTAAATATATTCAGGACCTCAAACAATATGGTTTCTGTTGCAACTTCTCACCTCTACTGTACCTGGAAAGCCAGAAAATATAATTAAACAAGTGAGCATGACTGAGTCTCAATAAAATCCTACTCACAAAAATCAGGCAGCAGGCTGGGTTTGGTCAGTGATCCTAGTTTGCTGACTGCTTGTTTAGAGAAAGCAAATTTGGGGAAGAAGCTGATTGTAATAAGAGTACCATTTGGCTTTAGCAAGTGCTACTAGTGTAATGGTATAATTTTCTTTGAAAATGTAACATCAACTCAACAGGAACTTATTAATTTATTAATAATAATTATTGAGGGTTTATTATATATCAGCTACTGTTTTAGGTACTGGGAACACAATTCCATATCTAAAATCTAGCACTCTATATTATATTAGGTCACTGCTGTCTTATTTATTCCATTTAAAACTCCTGCCCCCTTTCATTTGTCATTTCTCTGTTCCTCTTTTTAGAAAACTCCTTGAAAGAGTTGTTCGTGCTCAACATCAGGCTGCACAACACCACAATAACTATCCATATTGTCAAACTAATTGGTAATTGTAGTTTATATAGACTTTTCAGCATGTGATGTAAATGTTCCCTTCCTAAAAAGATTTAACTTTACTAGCTTTCTAGATACCACACTTAACTGGCCACTCTTTCTCATTTTTGCTTGATTTTCTTTTCTGCCCATAGATGTTTTCTCTTTTCCCCCAGCTCATCATCTTCTTTAAACAACTCTCCATCTAGTTGCTTAATCCAAAACCATAAAGTATCATTCTTGATTATTCATTTGCCCTCACCCACCACATCTAATTCTTTGATCAATTCTGGCTCTTCTTCCAATATACATTTACAATCAGTACACTTCTCTCCCTAGTCCAAGTCTTTGTCATCTCTTGCCTGGACATTGCAGTAACACTATGAATGTACTGAATGCCACTGAATTGTACAGTTAAAACTAGTTAAAACAGTAAACTTTATGTTATGTATATTTTACTATAGTTTTTTAAAAGAACGAAGGAAAACCACAAAAGGCTAGTTTCACTAAAGCCAAAGGCACAGAGAATCAAGAATAATAAGTCCTCCTGAGACAACAAACAATATGAGGCCTGAAAACTATGCATTAGCTTCAACATGCCAGTAGCAGGGTCAAAGTAAAAGTCAATTTGTATGGAGCAGTTGGAAGAAGAGTGAAGGACACAAGCATTCAAGCATCTGAATAGACTGACGATTGAGACAGTGCCCAAGGAACCAAAAGAATGACAAGCGGAGATAATACTGATACAGAGTCAAGATTTAAACTGAAATAGCCACTCTCAGAACCTACCTCTGACACTGTGAGGTGATACTGGGTGTTAGAAAAGGTAAAATGCTGTTGCTAAGACTCATTTAGTGGAGCAGGTAGAGCAAAGATGTAGTGGGGATGCTTTGCAAATGGCTCCAAAGGAGTGGTAGAATATGGATTTCTTTACCTCAGATTGGAAGTACTTTTGTTCTGGCCTAGAATTAATGGTAATAGATCTGCTTCTGCTGAGTCTATAATGTGGAGGGCAATTCTTGGATTCCCAGACAATGCTATCATGAAGCAAGGGGTGGAGAAGCAGTCTCTAAGTTCTGATTGTTGTGACATTGAGTATAGTAGGACAGAACTATTCAGGGAAACAGTACCTGCTGCTCCAAAGTGATATTCAGGAACTGTTCTAGAAGGTATTTTAAATATCACATTGTTCAACCTCCAGTATTACACACCAGGAGATGACTAAGTGCCACAAACTGATTATCATTAAGTGAAGTGAAATCGCTCAGTCATGTCCGACTCTTTGCGACCCCGTGGACTGCAGCCCACCAGGCTCCTCCATCCATGGTATTCTCCAGGCTAGAGTACTGGAGTGGGTTGCCATTTCCTTCTCCAGCGGATCTTCCCAACCCAGGGATCGAACCTGGGTCTCCCGCATTGCGGGCAGATGCTTTAACCTCTGAACTACCAGGGAAGCTCCGATTATCATTAAGTCACTGTGTATCCATGAGATATGAAACATAAGCTGTCTGGATTTCAGATTCCACATTTATAAAATCAAGTCTTAATTTTAAGTCACATGGCATTATAATAACAAAGCAAATACTAAAGCCTAGGTCTCTTAGGTTGGTCTAGTACTATTTCTGTCAAACTGCATTATCCCCACTTTCTGTGAGATTTATCAGAGTGCTATTTTGTCTATGGATTAATGACCTAATGATGTAAACAGCTTTACCTCATTTCTGTATTACAAAATGGTACCATGTATTATTTTATTAGAGTTACACAAAGCCTGATTTCTGGTAACTCTGAACCCATACCACTTTAAATGTCATTACTTCATAAACTTTACAAATATGGAGAACAAATTTGGGCATTAAATTATTTATGTAACATTTCCATTCTTAAAAATGAAAAAGGTTACTTTCAAATGTGTTACAGCCCTAAATTATTGTTGAAAACTCAGAAAGCAGAACAACTACCATTTTGTTTGCAATAATCTACCTGATGTTACCACATTTTCCTGGAACCACTTTACAAATTTAAAATTGTATTTGTTTATACCAAAATATCCTTATTCTCTAAAAAGTCATCATAAATTATCATTCATTATATATTTTAGTGTAGACATTTAAGCAGTCAAGTGAATTGAAGATCTAAACAGAGAGAAATGCCAATCATAAAATCGAGAGAGGAATTTAGAGAAAAAGAATAGGCTAGAATGATTAAATAAGCTCTGATTCCTCCTGAAACTGGACTTTTATGATTTCCTTCTTCCTCATCAAAATTTTAATTTCTTCCCTATATAAACCTTCAAAATAGTTATATTTTAATGAGAAGTTTATATGAGTATTTTAAGTGAAACCTCTAGTTTTTCTTTCAATGTTAAAACATTCAATAACAGACACTTGGGTATCAGTAATTGCACATGGATAGAACATGAATATAAAAGATATGGAATCCATGAGTTCTCACTATGTTCCTTCAGATTTGTGATAAAAACATTTCTATCATTCTTGTTACACCTAACACTTTTTAAAGATATATTAAAATTAAACACATTACAATGGCATACAAGAACAATTTTTAAATGGAGAGATTTGGTGTGACAGCTGTCCTCAGTTTACCACATGTGGCATTTTGCTTCATTTAACTCATCAATTAACAAAACTTAGCTCTTTTGATTTATGTGGCAAATGGATCTGGAGCCAAGCAGCTCTGGAATTAACTCTTTATTTTTTATTAACTAACTATGTGGCCTCAGGGAAGTCTCTTAATCTCCTTGAGGTGCATTTCTTTTGTAAAATGAGGATAGCAGCTGCTTACACACTATGTAACAGACAAGGAAAAAAACTAGAGAAAAATTTCATCATTAAGTATAAAGCAAATGAGAAATTTCAACAGTTCTAAACAATGCTAAGAATAGTATTTCAAAACATTCTTTTGAGTATTAAAACAAATCACATCTACAAGAAAGCCCTTCTAAATTAGGATAAGCAAATTAACACCTTTAAGGGCAGTGCAAAGTATTAGTTTCTTGACAAATAAAAAGCGTAAAGAAATCATGAATAGAAACATTAAATACTAGTGGAACACAAGTAAAAAGCTACTGAAAACATTTCATTATACATTAAACATTTTAGCATCTTTAATTACATAAATTCAGACTACAAGCAGCCAAATATTTCAACAAACTAATAATGAATTCTGTCAGCAGATGGCTCTAGTGACACTGAGATAACCCAATATTAAATACTATAAACAAAATAAAAATGTACTGAATCTCAGAAATCTGGAGTCAAAAAGAGTCACATTAATACTTCAGGCCCTCTTTTTCAAATGAAGATATAAAAGTCTACAATAATTGTCTCAAGGGCTCACTGCTATATTAGTGGCAGAACAAAACTGAAAACCCAGATATCTCCCTTAAGTACTCTCAGTCAACAGAGAGGCATTTACTGTATTCCCAGTTATAGCACTAAAAGCCCTCTTCCAAAGTAATTCACCTGTAACTTAGATACGTCACATTTACTAATTTGTCTACTGCATCCAAAAATACACATGTTTATCCAAAACCTCATTATAAAGATTTCTAAAGGAATATTTGGTAGTAAAAATGTTAAAAGGAATAGAATGTTAGTAATCATGTTCCCAGTCTCTGAGAGGAAAAGTAATTTGTTTTTTCTTTTTTAAAAAGACTAGGAAAGAATCAGTTTAACACTTCCTATTTAATACCTCTTCCTACTTTTCAGCTCTAGAAGGGTTTCTCACCTCTGCTTCTTTAACCAATTTAGTAATTCAGATAGATTGCCTGACAAAAAAGACAGAAGAAGCAGTAGAAGAGGTCAATTTACATCAATTAGGATAAAAACATACAATTCTAATAAATGCTGAACTCTGGCTCTACTTTCCTATTTATCTACTGGCAACTGAGTCGAGGTTTTCTTTCATATTCCTTATCTTCAAGCAAAGACCTGAAAATATCTTTATTATATGCAGTCATTGATTATAATAAATCTACTACCCCTAAAAGTAAAGCTACTATTTACACAAACCATATATCAAAATAAATTACTAACATTATATAAGTTATTTTTTGTAATAGTCCTAGGAAAGAAGCTATAATAGAAAAGGCCTTAAAATTAACACATCAATAAGTTTTGCTTCTGCCATTTAACTGCTCTGTAACTTGTTTCCTCACCTAAAATTTGAAAATAATATCTCATAGTAACATCTTTACCTTTCTTATTCAAAAATAAATAGATTGTTATGATCTCATAATTTTCATAACTAGCAGAGGTGTCACTGTCTTTTCTCTTCTGAGATCCTACAGGTTGTAATTTAGCCTAGAATTTCTCTATCCAATAAAATGGCTTCTAGACATATATGCTATAGAACACTTGCAATATGGCTAGTTTGAACTGAGAGGTTCTGGAAGTGTAAAACCAACTCGTGGCAAGGTAATGGGGAACAGAAAAAAACAAAACACAAGATCCCTAACTCTGCAGGAAAGGCAAGACAAACCCAAGATGTTTAAAAACTTAGTAATGAGAGGTAAACAAATATGTAACAACGACTAATGAGTTTTATTTCAGAGACGAGATAATCCAAGAAGAAATGTTACTGAGTATGGGAATACAGGACTAGATTTTAGCAAGTCCATTATTATAGATCCTGAACCAGACCTTCAATATCCTATCTTTAAAATGTGACAGATAGCATGTATTCTATCTAGATGAACTCAAATTAGATGAGCTGTGATTAAATAAATTCTCCTTTATAGTCTTAGAAATGAGTATAAATTTGGTTCAGTAAACTAATTCACTCAGTAAACAATCAAGTATCTCCTAAACTTTATAGTAGTTTAATTTATTAATGATATATTTTAGCCGTATTTTTAAAAAATATAACTAACAAGGACTTCTCTGGTGTGTCCAGTGGCTAAGACTCCACACTCCCAATGCAGAGGTTCTGAGTTCAACACTGGTCAGGGAACTAGATCCCACATGCTGCAACTAAAAGATGCCACAGACGTGGCTACTGAAGACCCTGTGTGCTGCAGCGAAAATCAAAGATCCCACGTGCCACTATTAAGAGCCAATGCAGCCAAATAAACATTTACATATATTTAAAACTAATATATAATTAATAACATATAGTTTCATGAGTATAACAAAATTCAATACTTAAAAAAAATATATTTTGGAATAATTATGTAGCTGCACAGGACGTTAACAAAGAAACATATGGGGAAGTCCCATATGCCCTTTCCTCAGCATTTTGCATCAATACAAGTACAGTATCTTCTGATTACATATTTGAAATAAAAAGNAAAAAAAAAAAGACATTAAAATACAGTTTATGGAAGATGTACACATATTACTTAAACTGGAGAAATGTAGTTTAGGCTTATTCATGATAAAAAATAATGTACATAAGGTTACAATCAAGTTAACAAGAAAAATTTCCCCTCTACCTTTCTTGAGATTTTGTGGCTGGACTCATAATGAAATTGACACAAGACAGATAATAGGGGGGATAATTTGTGCTCGTGGAAGTCTCACAGAAATGACACCTAAGATGTGACCAAAGCAGGCAGCTTTTATAATTTTTAAGCAACAAAACAAATTTGTGAGGGGACAAATTTGTGACAGGACAACAAAACTTTGGTTTGGGGAGCTTAATTAGTGAAGAATCTAAATAGGGATTGGGCTTTGTGTAGTGAATTAAAGTAAGATTTGTGTATCTATCCTCCTCTCCCAGAATTCCATCTTTGTCGTGTCCCCTGCCTCCAAAATGGAGAAAATGCACTTTCACAAGAGAGATTTTGCCTTCAGGGAAACAGAGAGGAGAATCAGAGGATCCTTCTTGTAATGGCCATTTCTTACGTAATTTTAGTACAGAACAATCAATATGCCATTGAAGAATATTTTGGGATGGCCTAGCCTGGTTCCCAACAATGTTCAGATCAGCAGAAACACTAAAAAGGTGGGGAAACTTTGGTTTCTCTAACAAAAGTCAGATGTCCATACAAAATTATGAAGATTCCTTACTATACTTACAAACCACCATAGGCATGTCTGCCAGTTCTAAAAGTGAAGTTTATTCAAACTTAACTTGCTATTTTATGGCAAATAAGTGGGTAAAAAATGGAAACAGTGGCAGATTTTGTTTTCTTGTGATCCAAAGTCAATGAAACCAGTGACTTAAAATTAAAAGTCCATGGAAGAAAAGCTATGATCAACATAGACAACATATTAAAACATACAGATGTCACTTTGCAACAAAGGTCCATGTAGTTAAAGCTATGGTTTTTCCTGTAGTTATATATGGATGTGAGAGCTGGAACAGAAAGAAGGCTGAGTACTGAAGGATCGATGCTTTCAAACTGGTCCTGAGAAGACTCTTCAGAGTCCTTTGGACTGCAAGGAGATCAAATCAGTCAATCTTATGGGAAATCAACTCTGACTGATGCTAAAGCTGAAGAATCATTCCCTGATCCTGGGAAAGATTGAGGGCAGGAGGAGAAGGGGATGACAGAGGATGAGATGGTTGGATGGCACCACCGACTCAATGGACATAAGTTTGAGTAAACTTTGGGAGTTGGTGATGGACAGGGAGGCCTGGCGTGCTGCGGTTCATGGGGTTACAGAGAGTCGGACACGACTGAGCGACTGAACTGAANATGACAGAGGATGAGATGGTTGGATGGCACCACCGACTCAATGGACATAAGCTTGAGTAAACTTTGGGAGTTGGTGATGGACAGGGAGGCCTGGCGTGCTGCGGTTCATGGGGTTGCAAAGAGTCGGATATGACTGAGTGACTGAACTGATACTGATACAATAGCAAAAGATGTTTATCAGTTTTCACTATCAGTAGCCAGATAAAAAAACAAAGATAATTACAGTTCCAAGCCATAATGGGAACCTGATTAACCTATCAATGTAAAATAATTAAATACAATTTAGGGATCAAGCAGAGATATTTGTTAAGTGGAAGTGCATACATGCACATGTTTTCATCAACCCAGTCAGTCTATGTCTTTTGTTTGGTGCATTTAATCTGTTTACATTTAAAGTAGTTATTGATATGTATGATTGTATTACCTTTTTCTTAATTGTTTTGGTATTTTCTGTAGGTCTTTTCCTTGTCTTGTGTTTCCTGCCTACAGAAGTTCCTTTATCATTTGCTATAATGCTGATTTGGCAGTGCTAAATTCTCTTTTGTTTGTCTGGAAAGCTTTTTATTTCTCCATCAAATCTGAAAGAGGGTCTTATGGATAGAGTATTCTTGGTCATACATTCTTCCCTTTCATCACCTTAAACATATCATGTCGTTCTCTTCTGCCTTGTGGAGTTTCTGTTGAGAAATCAACTAATAGCCTGATGAGAGTTCCCTTCTTTGGTAATTGTCATTTTTCCCTTGTTACTTTTAATCATTTATCTCTGTCTTTAGTTTTTGTTGGTTTGATTACTATATGCCTCAGTGTGTTCTTCCTTGGGTTTATCCTGCCTGGGACTCCCTGTGCTTCCTGGACTTGGTTGACTATTTTCTTTCCCGTGTTAGAGAAGTTTTCAGCTGTTATCTCTTTGAATAGATTCTGAGGTCCTTTTCTCTCTATTCTTCTTTTGGGGCCCCTATTACGCAAATGTTGGTGTGTTTATTGTCCCAGAGGTCTCTTAGGCTGTCTTTAATTTCTTTACATTCTTTATTTTCCCTACATTCTGTTCTGTGGCAGTGATTTCCATCATCCTGTCCTCCAGGTCATTTGTCCATTCTTCTACCTCAGTTATTCTGCTATTGATTCCTACTAGTCTATTATTCATGTCTATTTTCTTGTTCCTTAGTTCTTGTAGGTCTTCGGTAAACATTTTTTGCATCTTCTCCATTGATTCCCTGAGATCCTGGGTCATCTTTACTATCTTTATTCTGATTTATTTTTCTGGAAAGTTGCCTATCTCCTCTTTAGTTGTTTTTTGAGTGTTTTATCTTGCCTTCTTCCAGGACATTTGTTTTCATCATGATTAACTTTCTATAATGTGATTTTTGATTTAGTGTCTGTAGGACTGTGGTTCTGGCTTCTTCTGTCTTCCCTCTGATGGGGGAGTATAAGAAGCTTGTGTAAGCTTTCTGATGGCAGGGAATGAAAATGGGAAAAACTGAGTCTTGATCTGCTGGGCAGGACCTTGCTCAGTAAAGGTTTAATCCAGCTATCTGCTAGTGGGTCCCTGATAGTTGTTTGGCCTGGTTGCTCTATGGTGACCTTCAAAATGGTTCATGCAAAGGGGAAATTTCCCAGGTTTCTGCTGCCAGTGCCCTCATTACTGTGGTGAGTCCCTGCTGACCTATGCTACCACAGGAGCTCTTCAAACACAAGTAGGTAGTTTTGCTTCAGTCTCCTATGGGATCACTGCTCCTTTCCTCTGGGTCTTGGTACATGTAAGTTTTTGTTTGTGCCCTCCATGACTGGAGTCTCTGTTTTCCCCAGTCCTACAAAAATCCTGTAATTGAATCCCACTGGCCTTCAAGGTCAGATTTCCAGGGGATTCCCAGTCCTTTTGTCATATTCCCAGACTGGGAAGACTGATGTGGGGTTCAGAACGTTCACAACAGAGAGTGAAGTTCCTTGGTATTATTTTTCTCCAGTTTATTGGCCAGCAGGTATGGGGTTTGCTTTTATCAAGATTATGCCCTTGCTCCAGTATCACTGCAGCTACTTCTTCATCTTTGGAAATGGAGTATATTTATTCATTGGGTTCCTGTGTCCTCCTGTCAATTGTTGTTCAACAGCTAGTTGAAATTTGGGGACTTTCACAAGAGGAGATGGGTACATGTCCTTTTTCTCCACCATATTGAACCAGAAGTCTCATTAATGTCATTTTACAATCATAAAGTGGACTTTGTTTTAATTGTTATATATGCAAACACTGATTTTCTAAAAGTGTTTACCTTTGCATTCTAAGAAACCATCTTATGACACAGTTTCTTTAAAAACTTGCTTTCTTGGTGACTCAGACAGTAAATAATCTGCCTAAATGCAGAAGAACCAGGTTCATCCCATCGAGAACAGAATGGCTACCCTTTTCAGTATTCTTGTCTGGAGAATTCCTTGGACAGAGGAGCTGGACGAACTACAGTCCATGGGGTAACAAAGAACTGCATATGGCTTAGCTACTAATATTTTCACACTTAAGTCTTATTTTTCTTCAAAAGTGGCACACTCATACTCCTTCCATCAGTTCAGTTGCTCAGCCCTGTCTGACTCTTTGTGACCCCATGCGCTACAGCACACTAGGCCTCCCTGTCCATCTCCAACTCACATAATTTACTCAAATTCATATCCATTGCATTGGTGATGCCATCCAATCATCTCATCCTCTGTCATCCCCTTTTCCTTTCACCTTCAATCTTTCCCAGCATCAGGGAAGTTTCTTTTCTTTTTATTTATTTGTTTAGTTTTTTATTTTTATTTTTAAATTATTATTATTATTATTTTTTTACTTTGCCATACATCAACATGAATCCACCACGGGTGCACATAGTTCCCACTCCTGAACCCCCTCCCTCCTCCCTCCCCATACCATCTGTCTGGGTTTTAAATGAGTCAGTTATTTGCATCAGGTGGCTAAAGTATTAGAATTTCACCTTCAACATCAGTCCTTCCTGTGAATATTCAGGACTGATTTCCTTTAGGATGGACTGGTTGGATCTCCTTGCAGTCCAAGGTACTCTCAAGAATCTTCTCCAATACCATCATTCAAAAGCATCAATTCTTCAGCACTCAGCTTTCTTTTTAGTCAAACTGTCACACCCAAACATGACAACTGGAAAAACCATAGGTTTGACTAGATGGACCTATGTTGGAAAAGTAATGCCTCTGTTTTTTAATATGATGTCTAGGTTGGTCATAATGTTTCCTCCAAGGAGTAAGCATTTTTTAATTTGAATGGCTTCATCATCATCTGCAGTGATTTTGGAGCCCCTAAAATTAAAATCTGTCACTGTTTGCATCATCTCCCCATCTATTTGCCATGAAGTGATGAGACCAGATGCCGTGATTTTAGTTTTTTGAATGTTGAGTTTTAAGCTAACTTTTTCACTTTCCTCTTTCACTTTCATCAAGAGGCTCTTAAGTTCTTCTTCATGTTCTGCCCTAAGTATGTGTCATCGTATATCTTAGATTATTGATGTTTCTCCCAGCAGTCTTGATTCTAGCTTGTACTTCTTCCAGCCCAGTGTTTCTCATGATGTATTCTGCATATAAGTTAAATGAGCAAGATGACAGTATACAGCCTTTATGTACTTCTTTCCCTTTTCGGAACCAGTCTGTTGTTCCATGTTCAGTTCTAACTGTTGCTTCCTGACTTGCATACAGATTTTACAAGAGGCAGTTCAGGTGTTCTGGTATTCGCATGTCTTTAACAATTTTCCACAGTTTGTTGTGATTCACACAGTCAAAGGCTTTGGCATAGTCAATAAGGCTGAAGAAGATGTTTTTCTGGAACTCTCTCACTTTTTCAATGATTCAATGGACATTGGCAATTTACTCTCTGATTCCTCTGACTTTTCTATATGGACCTTGAACATCTGGAAGTTATCAGTCCATGTACTGTTGAAGCCTAGCTTGGAGAAATTTGAGTATTGTTTGTTAATGTGGAAGGTGAGTGCAATTGTGGGCCAGTATTCTTTGGCATTGTCTTTCTTTGGGATTGGAATGCAAACTGACCCTTTCCATTCCTGTGGCCACTGTTGAGGTTCTCAGCATTGTCTTTTAGAATTTGAAGTAGCACAGCTGGAATTCCATCATCTCCACTAACTCTGTTCGTAGTGATGCTTCCTAAGTGCCACTCGACTTCACACTCCAGGATGTCTGGCACTAGGTGAGTGATCATACCATCATGATTATCTGAATCATGAAGATTTTTGTGTATAGTTCTTTTGTGTATTCTTGCTACCTCTTCTTAATATTTTCTGCCTCTGTTAGGTCCATACAATTTCTTTCCTTTATTGAGCCCATCTTTGCATGAAATGTTCCCTTGGTATCTCTAATTTTCTTGAAGAGANGGAATAGAAAAAAAATAATTTCCTAAAACAGAAACGTTCTTTTAAAAAGACAGTCACTCTGTAATTACCTACAAGTTGATCATCATCTAATAATAAAAATGTCCACATTTGTACCAGGAAAGATTTGGCTCAATAATATAAATCATAATTATTCTATAAACACTCTTATAAATGCATTTAATAAAGAACTCAGGCAGAAAGCTCTCCCCTAAACTGCTGTCAATATATTATTCATTCTTTTTTAACTGTATAATTAATATGTGGCTTTTGCTCTGTTTGTGAATTGCCTTACTCTTGCCTGGAAAATCCCACGGACGGAGAAGCCTGGTAGGCTGCAGTCCATGGGGTCGCTAGAAGTCGGACACGACTGAGTGACTTCACTTTCACTTTTCACTTTCATGCACTGGAGAAGGAAATGGCAACCCACTCCAGTGTTCTTGCCTGGAGAATCCCAGGGACGGGGGAGCCTAGTGGGCTGCCGTCTCTGGAGTCGCACAGAGTCGGACACGACTGAAGTGACTTAGCAGTTTAGCAGCATACATACTAAACATGCAAACAAGACAAAGGAGCATCTCACATTGTATGCTGGACTAATTCCTATTTCATACATAAATAATACTTCATAAATTACATTTTGTAGTAAGTGCTTATGAGGCTAATTTTAAAAAACTGTCAAGGTGAATTTTTTAGGAAGTAAAAAATCTTTGATTGTTACCAATAAATGCCGATAACTATTATCAGATATAGATTTGCATCTATCAAGACGCACTAAGAAAAAGTGCTACTTTAGTCTGGGACCCACTTGCCTGTCAAGCCCTGCTTCCAGGTTCTTTTTTCTTTGTTAGGAGTGTCCCTATCTGGGCAGAAAGAATGTCAATCAACAATCACAAGAGTACCCTTGATTGGGAATCCATTATTTTACAACAAAAATAACTTAAACATAGTGTAAAAAAAAAGAGGCATTTAAAAACTATAATAATCATATAGTTAAATGGACTATGTAGTATATTATAGGAATATTAGAGCGCACCCCTGAGTCTTTCCTAATGGCAGAAGCAGGAGTGGTGAAAACATTTCTAGACCATTTGAGATGCCAGCAAACGGAGAGTATCAACTGTGTTTTGTCCTTTCTACACACCAGTTTTAGGAGCCCTAAAAGAAAAAAATTTCCTTTTTTTCAAAAAAGTTAAATTCAGCTTTCTGGTCAATGAGTGTCTCATTTGGCACAATTCAACGATATACTCAATCAGCAAGCAAACATACATCTTTCAATTCTTTAAGTATTCCAACACTGTTACATGAACCTTTTGAAATTTTCAAAAAACAATCAAATTTCATAGCAATAATTCAGTGTTAACATAGTGGTCTTTCAAAATAAAAATAAAAGAAAATCTATCCAACACAACTGTCAAGACCAAATAGTCTTAAAGGCAAGGTAAGAACCTTTCACTAAATCCCTCAGAAATGGCTCCCATAAAAGCAAAAGGTCCCAAAACATTCATCTAGAAGGAAATGCTCCCTTTTTCTTATTTAAAACTGTCTGGAATTTTATTTTTCAATTCAACTTAAAAAAAAAAAAGGGCAACTGTGTTTAAATGGACATTACAGTTTAAAAAGATTCAAATTGAAAACCAAATTAATTTTCCAATATAAACAAGACAGATTCACAATTTTTAAAAACAATAACCTATTATCTTAATACTTGCTGTCAATAATCAGCAAATGGAAGAGACAAAAAAGAATCAGAAAAGAGAATTTTGGCTCAAAATCTCTTTACAAAAGTAATTTTAGTTACAGGAATTTTTGCCTTTAAACTTCTGACATTTTACTTTAGCCAAGTGTCTAAAATGAGAAAAATATAAATGCAAATCAAGAACTGCTTGGTTGTGCTAAAATAATTATAAGAAGTATTTTACTCTGCCCTATCCAAAGTACCAATGATTTAAATACTTACTCTGAGCCTGCAGCCATTTCCAAGTATGACGTTTCTGCTGTATCAACCCCCAATGGGATCACTATGCTCATGACGTTCGCCTCTGGTAAATTCGATTACTATGGAGTCCTATGCATTGGTATCCAAAACACTGGGGCATGCCAGCCACAGTGCTCATTGCAAACATCTAAGTGCATCCACAAACCCTGTTTAAAAGAAAACGGAACCAGAAGTTAACAATCATCTTCATATTCTCAGAAACAGTCAACCTATAATAAAGAAAAGTAAAATATATAAAGAAAGCATTCTTTATTACAATATCAGTATCAGTGCAATTTCCTCAGGCAGTCTCTATTTTGTTCATCTTTCTGGAATTAAGTAATGAGATTATGCTCAAAAGAAGTTTCTGAATCATAATCTTCCTCAGGGAATGAATTTAGGGTGCCATAATAAGTGGGATTACTTAGGCATATTGCTTAGTAAGGAACCAACAAATATTATTCATTTTGAAAAATGAAACAGAATTTCTTAAAGCACTTTCCAAAAATATGTCTTCCTGGTTCAGTGAATGATCTAACAATAAACTAACAAACATTGAGTACTTACTGTGAACTAAGCACCACACTAAGCTTTTACATGGATAATCTATTTAATCCTCACAACTCAAGTAGGGATCTCCATTTTACCACCAAAGAATCCAAAAGTAACTATGGGTAAATAACATACCCAAAGCTGCTCAGTTTAAGGGATAAAGCCAGAATTTGAAACAATTCTACTCTATTGTTTCTATATTTTAAAAAGCTATTTGTAACAAAACTGTTTTATAGTGGTTGTCACTTTCTGTTCTACATAAATACATGTATATTAACGGAGTTTCTCTATTTCTCCAGTTTTCTTCCATGAGTTAATGATCCATAATACAATTAGAAAACTAACATACTTGAATTATGTTTAAAGAAATTTACCATAGTAAAGAAAATATATTCAGCTTCACTATCAATTTTTCCAATTTAAAATTCATTGTTTGTGCATGCGTGCTCAGTTGTGTCTGACTCTCTGCGACCCCATGAACTGTAGCCCACCAGGTTCTTCTGTCCATGAGATTTTCCCAGCAAGAATACTGGAGTGGGTTGCCATTTCCTCCTCCAGGGGATCTTCCCAACCCGAGGAACCCGCGTCTTCTGCATTGGTAGATGGATTCTTTACCACTGAGCCACCTGGGAAGCCCAAAACACCTGCTATATGTTCTGTGTGTGAAATATCTACTTAAAATATTTCAGCAATGATATAGTACAACTTGGAACAAAGCAGATATAAACAAGAAAAACAGTCAAAACTGTCCCCCTCGTGTTATACCTAAAATACTGAAGACAATTATTTCTTCAAATAGCAATTCTTTATTTACCCTTAATTTTTACAAGTAAGCTTGAGAATATCTACTCAGGTTAATTCCTGTTTCACAGATGACAGATTGTGAGCTCATATTTTATGGGGGAAAAAAATACCAAAATAGGGAAATAACGAGGTAATAGTGGTTTGAATTCTCCAAGAAAACTAGCCTTTATTTTTAAACTGTATATAACTGGGGAAGAGCTACTAGATTATAAGTTATAATCAAAATATACAATAATAGGCAATTGCACTTGAAAGTTAAAAACGTAAACACTGGAACCTATCTCTAACACTTTAACAGTAGACGTGTGAGCTAGACAAGTGATTTAACCACTCTAAGCTTCAGGGTCTCTGTTTATAAAATGGGGATACATCCTCATACAGTTTCTGTGAAAAAAATGAAAAAATGACTGCATTTCATACACTGCATTATGCCTATTTAGCAATCATTAAGTGGTAGTCACATAAGAGTTGCTCTTATTTCATAATCAAAAAACTATGTGGATTAAAACTCTCCAGCTCTCATTTAAAGAGATTCTTCTAATAGTTTTTAAAAATAAAGTATGTAATTATAGCTCAATGTTTGCCATGATTTTACAGTTTTCAACAAATTAAAATTATCCTCTAAAAACAACTGCCCTATCTACTTTTCTGTACCTGGGACTGCTTTACAGTTACTTCATAAAAAGCTGTATTTATTAACCTGGACAAAGCTACAAAATTATAAAATTTCTAAATGATAAAATGCAAGCAATATATAAATCAAATGTTATATTATTCTTTAAAATGCTGAAGACCTGGACCTAAGAACAATTATAATTTAAAAAATTACTCCTTGTTGGTAGCATCTAGTTGGTAGAAGCTTTCTTCAGCTCAGCTTATCTTTCGACTCATAGGAAGCCTTATCTTTTAGGTGTATGTTGCTAAATATATAGTTGTATGCTTTTTTTTTTTTCTTAAACCAGAGGCAGAAACTGGAAAACAGAAGTCAAATAATTATGTATTATTTTAGGTAACTGAGTAGTATTTCCAATCTAAAACCATCTATTTGAGCATGTATTTATTAACAGTATAGCCTATTTTAACATAAATATACAATCTTCAATATATAACACTATACTTGAGCTGTTTTTAAATAGCAGTGAAGAACATGCCACAAAAACCTATTTCAGACAATAGCTTATATTTGTGTCATTTCTCTCTCTCAAACCCTGCACAGTGCACGGAATCAAACAGGCACTCTACAAAGAACAGGTAAATGAATTAGAGCACCCGGGATGAAAATGCAGCTCTGGCCTCATTAATCAAATGAGTTGTCAACCTATGCAAGTAAGTGTTGTAAGAACCACCACATGACACTTTTTTCAGAAATGCACCTCTCTTCTAAAATCACAGAAGCTCATCCCCAGGATAAACACAGCATTACATCTGTAAAAGAACCACAGACGTTTGAGTTTGATTCAGCAGAGAAGATGATATCAGAATCTACTTACAAGAGGTCAGAGGCAAGAGGCCATATCTCTTGAGAGCATAAAAATGGCAAATATTTCACTTCATTAATATCAAAAACTACATAGCCAGAAAACTCACGCTGCTTAAAAATCCAGCTGGTACTTAAATCATAAATTCATTAGGGTCAAGTCATTGTGTCTTCAAAAATAAGAAAAGACAATATAGTATACAGATGTAGAAGAGATGTGAGCTTATTAACACAGACATAACTAGAGAAAAACAATTCAACAATCGAAAAAACTACCACAAAGGTTTCATATCTTATATGTTAATCAAAAACCTGGTTTACCCAACTGGCAAGTTAAATATATACAAAATATATTGAGAATAAATGGTGGTCATTAAAGAAATAATATAAAAGGAAATACCATGAGATGTCTGGTAAATCTGAGGTCCAAGAAAGAATATAGGTCTTCACAAAACCTGCTATCCAGAATAGACCTAGAAACCAAGTGAACATAGGAGTATTGAGCTATTTATTAATGGCATAAAAGTATATATAGTACTTCTAACATGGAACCTAAAACCAAAGGGATTCATAAAGACAGCAGCTAATTCTTAAAATGATAAATGTGTTCTTCACTCTTTAATACAGATGAATGCAAACAGAAGCAAAGGAAACAATGCTAACTACCAAATCAAACTGGAAAGAAACTGGGAAGACAATATTACAAAGAATATCCTGGTAGTCCAGTGGTTAGGACTCTGTGCCATCACTGCTGAGGGCATGCGCTCAATCCCTGGTCAGGGCACTACAATCCCAAAAGCTGTGTATCATGGACAAAACAACAAAAACAAATGAGAACAAAAAAATGAAACAACCCCACAGATTCAGCACAGGAAAGGCATTGATACCAAAACAAAAACAAGCAAAACCATAAAGTAGGAAAAATGAGATAAAAGGCAAGAAGGAAAAGGAATTACATTAGAAATGTCTAAAAACAGGAAAACTGAGGCTGCAACCACATTTAAAGGGTTCAGAAAACAAAACAAAACAAAACAAAACAAAAAACCACTAAAAAGATGAATATGATACCAAACAGGCAAAAAGGATGAAAATAAGGAAAATTGTTTTCCTAAAATTACAAATAAAGGGCCCAGCTCAATTTAACACAACCTCTTTGAGGAAAGCGTCACTTATTATCTTTCAATCCTTAATAAACACCTTACATACACAGAACTCAATAAACATGTAAAATTAGATCCATATTGACACTTTGAACATGTAACACTAAGAGAATAAGCGGGTGAATTTTGGACTCAATTACTAATAGAAAGGAAACAAAGAAACTTACAAGAAATTATGAGGCCACATAACTGAGATTTCCTTAGAAATCAAAAATTAAACTGTCTTCATTATTCAGATAAGATTTTAATTTTATTTATATCTGTTGACTAAGGTATAGTAAAAAAGAATACTAGTTGATCAAAATCTATTGCCAAGTTACTACCTATGAAACTCTGGACACCTCATTTCACTTATTGTGGGCTTCAGCTATAAATAGAGGTAGGTTAGGCTGATGATCTTAGTTTCAATTTTAGTCTTAAGTACATTAACAGATATTTCCTGATAATCAAAATGACAGATACATATCAGATTCTAAAAACCTACAAAAAAGAATCAATTATATATTTCTCCAACTGGGTTAATGTATCATCAGTACAGTGCTCCACAAGCACTCAAATGTCCTGAAAACAGGTTATAATAATGATACAAATGATGATACTGAGTGCTTTCAATGCTTAATCCTCACAATGAGCCTATGGAATAGGTACATTTATTATCCCCATTTTACAGATAAGGCAGAGAGGTTAAATTTATCCAAAGTTCCACAGATAATAAATTAGAAGAATCAAGTTTTGAACCCTAATGGTGTGACTCTAGAACCTACACACTAGTTTCCCTGAAATTAAAATTTCCCAGGTGACTGGTAAAATAAATAATCTAGAATTTACAGCTAGAGGGAGAGAAACTGACAATTGCCTCTCTCAAGAAGAGAAATTAAATAATTAAGTGTTTCACTACAGAACATCCAGACTATACATTTATTCTGGCTCATTAAGTAATAGTTAACGAAATCTACTTAGCTCCCTCCTCCCCACAAACTTCATCTACTTCATAAACTTACACCTATCCCACAACAATGCATTAAAACACTATGAAATATCAGTAAAGATGCACGGGCTCAAAGCCTAAAATTTGAAGCCTGAAATACTTTAAAAGAGTATTTCACTGACAGTACAAAGCATACACAAGAAGGATGAAAATATTCAAATTCCCTATTATTTTCAGGAACAAACACATGCCTTGCTAGTGGGTTGAAAGCAACCCAAAAGTTAAGGAAACCAGGATCCAAATCTGAGATTACTCCTGGTGCCTCAGTGGAAAAGAATCTGCCTGCAACCTGCTCCAGTATCCTTGCATGGGAAGAATGGAGAGAGGAGCCGGGTAGGCTATAGTCCATGGGGTCACAAAGAGTCAGACATGACTTAGTGACTAAACAGCAACAATGTATACATAAGTATACTCATTTCCTTATACAAAACTATATTAAGCAAAGACCACCTATCTAACCAGTTGAATTTTAACCTGAGTCTCCTTTGATAACAATTTTGTTCCTAGACATAAAAAATTTCATCAATTCAACTTGATAGTTTTGGCACAAACTCATTTAGAAAAATCTTTCTTCTGGTAGTCAGGATTAATGCAGATGGACCTACTTGAAAAATGGAAACCTGTATATAAAATTCAATGTTCAAAAAGCACAGTTTCTGTTTCTATTTGAGAGTTCCACAGAGTTTCACTATATATTTTAGTACTAAATTCAGTATCAAATTAGCAATGCTTTAGTTTTCATACTCTGCCACTTATTAATAATGGTTACTTATTCTCTTGAAGCATTAGCTTCTCATCTGAAAATAGAAATAATCACAGAATATATTTCTGAATTGTTTCAAGGATTCTGTGTGACATTCAGTTACGTATAAGGTATGATTACCAGATAATATTTCTAGGAATTAAATATTTAGGAAAAGTCTTTAAAAGATGAGTATTGGACCGTATGGCATATGCGGAAGCTAAAATATGATACAAATGATCTTATTTACAAAACAGAAACAGACTCACAGACATAAACAAATTTGGGGGGGTGGGAAAGGAATTCAGTTTGGGATTAGCAGATACAACTTACTGTACATAAAATAGATAAACAACAGGGTCCTACTGTATAGCACAGGGAACTATATTCAGTATCTTATAATAAACCATAATGATAATTTTTTAAAAAAAAGTATTGCAGAACAATTCTCAGCTATTATACTTGTAAAAGTCAATTAAAGAATTTTTTAAAAATTAAAGAATTTTTTATTAAGAATTTCTGATCTAGAGTCCATTTTTGTCAGTAAAGGAGAAAGGATGCTTCTGGTAACAAACTGCAAATTTAGAGAATGTGACAGAAGTAGCTGCACTTAAAAAGCCAACAGCCAATCCTCTTTATTACAAATTCTAAATGTACTATTTCAATTATTTTCTTAAAATAAAAACCTGTACAGAGTAATGGTTAAAATAACTAAGTCATATGGCCCTTGAAATCCTTTGTACAAAATTTTTGTCAAAACAAGATTGGCTTTAATAAGATTAAATTCTTTAAAGAATAAGCCAATACCAGCCTTCATGATACTTCCCAACAAGCAACAGACCACCCCTANCAAAAAAAAAAAAAAAAAAAAAACCAAACAAAAAAAAACATAGCAACATGAATACAAAGAGTGAGCCCTAATGTAAATTTTGATTATTAATGATGTGCCAGGAGAAGGAAATGGCACCCTACTCCAGTACTCTTGGTTGGAGAATCCCATGGGAGAAGGCTGGTAGGCTACAGTCCATGGGGTTGCAAAGAGTCGGACACAACTGAGCAACTTACCTGACCTTACCTTAGTGTTGGATCACAGAATGTAACAAATATACTATAATGATGAGAAATGTTGATAGTGAATATGATATACTGAACTATCTGTCTGGGGTACCACTCTTTCTAACAGGGTCTGGAGAAGCTATTTTAAACACCAATTCTTCAGCCTGTCAAACTACTGCTATACTCCTCTATTACCACCCTAAAACAACCTTGAATTAAAATCATTTCAATACTATCCAGTTTTTTAAGGCATGCTATTACTTTAAAAGTGTTCATTCCTTAAAGTGTTGGATATCGCTAAACTCTAATGTAAAATCTAGTAAAACTTAGCAGTGATTAGCATCTGGTTAGAGTCTCCGGGTATAAATGTACAACTTCTGTTTCCAGGTATAAATGTACAACTTCTGTTTCCTACACACACACAAACTATTCTCAGAATGAGTTTAGTCTTTGTTTATACTCCAGTATGTAAGTAACAAAAGTATTTCATTCTAAACTGTTACCTAATTCCACTTTCTACTTGCCATGTGGCCCACGACTATATATCTTAGAATGTACTGCTTGATATACAAACACAAAAGAAAAATAAATCTTCAAATTTAAGAATCACATCTTCCCAATTCCTTAGTATCTTATTTTTATGTACAAAAGTAATGAGTACTATACTCATTACCACATGCTTCAATGGGTTCTAAACCTTCCTTCAGTTAGGGGAAAAAAGCATTGTTATTTACAACAGTAATTTTAAAACTGTGCTCCCACTAGTTCTAACAGAGCTGGGGATTGAGATAATAAAAGAAAACAGGGAAGCAAACAAAAGAAAATGAGAGACAATATGTTCTGTAGATTTAAAAGGAAAAGTCTGAAGCTGTATGTTCTATGTGGTAGCTACAAAATGAGAAAATAACATTAACACTACTTAGCAATATAAAGGAATGAACTACAGATACATGCAACAACTTGGATGAATCTCAAAGAAACTGTGCTGATTAAAAAGTCAACCCCCAAAATGTCACACATACTGTATAATTTCATTTATCTAACATTCTTGAATGACAAATTGTAGAAATGGAGAACAGACTAGTATGGCATTAATATTAAGAGAGTGACACCAGGGATCCTTGCAGTGATAAAACTTCTGTATCTTAACTGTGGTGGTGGAGATAGGAATCTACCTGTGATAAAAATGAAAAGAACTATATACACACACACAAGGACAAGTAAAATGGGATATCTGAACATAATGTGTGAATCAATGTCAATATGGTGCTCATACTGAAACCAGGGAAAAGACATACCGAATTTATTTCTTACAACTGCATGTCAATCTACAATCACCTCAAAATTTAAAAATTTTAAAGTGACATTAAAATTGTGACCTTGAATTTTTGAGTACTGATAGAAACTGCCTGCAAACAAAATCTTACACAAAAATCTAATCATCTATTTTTAATCTAGGATAAAAGATAGTTTTAATCTCCTATGCTTTCACCAATGATTGCCAGCGTCAGCTTCAAGTGTTGTGTCAAGAAGGCTACAGCCACATAAAAATGGTAAGTGGCCACAGTGATTAATGATATTGCTAATGGGCACAGCAAACATTTTTACTTCATTATTTGCTAAGTCTGTGGTTAAACAGAGTGGCAGGGAAAAGTCCCTGCCTGCACATCCTCCCACCTACCAGTTAAGTTTTATTAAAAACCTAAGAATTCCTGGAGAATAGTTTGAAAATCATTAGCTAAAACAAAATACTTACTAACTTCAACATGTGACATGAAAAACTTATTTCATTGGTGAATTCTCTTATCCAAAGGCAAAAAACAAAAGCACTCATAAAAAAGTAGTATTAAGATGTAACAACTAAAAATCAAAATAATCAATACAAATACTGCATTTATCTTTAGTCTCTCAACCTATACAGACTATCAAGCAGGTTCATTCTCGCTTTTTTAGCCTACAAAAAGTATGTCATCAGGAAAGGGCATATTTTTGACTGAAACAAAGTTGGCAATAATTTTATTTTCTCATTCTTTATCCTACTCTCACGCAAAACAATGTTCTCACTCTTCATGATGAACTAAGTATTCCTTCTATCATTTTTTTCAGTCATTTCTTTTAGACTGAATTGAATCCTCTCATTTCCCTATATAAAAACAATGTGCATCAAATCTAATTAACAGGATTTGAACACATCTTTCTGATCCTACTGTCCACATTTTACTCTATTAGACTAGGCTAGCAGAATAATTTTCTAAGTAATTGCTCTTCTTATTCTGACATGACCTTTAAACCAGTGATTCTCAAACATAGATCCACAAAGTGCCCCTTTTCATACACATGGAGTTAGGAGTTGAAAATAACAGGTTTGTAGGCCTCACCCCAGAGATTCTGATTAAGTCTGGATGTGATCTTAAATATATATATAAAGGATCTGCTTCAGTGCTCTATTTTAGAACACTTGCTTAAACACTGAATATACTTCAAAGCCCACTCTAGCTTCCTAATTTTGCCCTCTTTAAAAAAGCATAATAGCTCACAGTAATAACTGGCTCCTAATCTTGGCATTATCAGGTTACCTTGTTCCAATCTAATATTCCAATATATAAATCCACTGATTATGCCAGTCTTTTTGTGATTGTTGCCATATCCTTGCTCATTCTCTTTCATTCCCCTGTATTTATATCCATCCCACCCAATAATAAAAATATTATTAAACCTTCCAGGATCCTTTAAGTACCAATGTTTCCTTGAAGTCTCAACTTCCCAACTTTGACATCTCTGCCACAACCTAGCTTTAAGTTTGTCAGCAGATCAACCTCCTGATCACTGTTTTCCTTATCTGTAAAAAATAATGTGACTAGGTTAACTCAAAAACTGTTACAGCTATAAGGCCTCTTACACACTAATCTCTTCCCTTTTTAACTTCCCAAAGAATATATTACTTACGTTTTTTAACCACTGGTTTATATTCTGACACACTTTTAAGTGTTAAGATATACAGATTCTCTACTTCATGATATAGCAAGAACTGAGATATTTATATCTGAGAGAGGGATTTAGCTCTCAAAGCTTAGAACAAAGTGGCTAGGACATCACCTAAGCTATTCTTTCTTTAAAAAAGAAAATTTATTTTTAAGTTTTTGGCTGTGCTGGGTCTTTGTTGCTGGGTGGGCTCTTCTCTAGTTATGCATGCGGGCTTCTCACTGCAGTGGGTTCTCTTGTTGGGGAGCATGGGCTCTAGGGCACTCAGGCTTCAGCAGCTGCAGTTCCCGGGCTCTAGAGTACAGGCTTAGCAGTTGTGGAACTCAGGCTTAGTTGCTCCAAGGCAACTTAGCAGGCAGATTCTTATCCACTGAGCCACCAGGGAAGTACCACCTAAGTTATTCTTATTTAAACCACACTTTCTTTAACACATTTAATCCCTTCCTCCCCTTTTAGGTGAACATATCTTAAAAACAAACAAAATATCTGCCATTGAAGAATGTTAGTGATTGATTTCCATCTGGAAACATTTTGGGGGGGGGGGTTAATTGCTTCTTTTTTCTTTATTACTCAAAACTGTGGTTGTCCTTTAAGGTTCAATCTTTCCCATTATTAGTCTCCAATCTTGGATTTAACCATTCATTTCTGATTCCCTATTCCTAGTCATCTACAGGTTGTATATTAATTCAAATACCTGCCATCACTGCAAAAATCAAACTTTCTAACAGAATCTTTTCACATTATCTTCTTCCATTCCATTCTTTTTATTAGTACTCTATTCTCCCAGTTCTATTTTTAATCCTTCTTTTCTCTAGTCAATTTAGTCACCCAGTCTTTTGTGTCTCCCCAGTATTTCAGATTCACTCTTTCTCAATTTTCATGCCCACCTCCACCAATCATCGTCATCACCTGAATAATTTCCAACAATCAACAACCCTTACAGCTTATCACCATTGAGTTGAGTACTTTGTCTTCAAACAATAGAAGAAATCTTGAGTGTTAAGTATTCCTCTTCTCCACATCATGGCAACTATTCTGTTATTTCAAAACATAATAAATATAAATGCAAATTCATTCATTTAACATACTTATTGAGCATATATACTTTCTCAATACTATTCAATGTGCTGGGGAATGAGTAGTGTATAAAATTAAGTTGCCCTTGACACACCTGAAATGAGTTATGACAATCTAATATAATCAAGGGTATCTTAAGAGTAGTCTTCTCAAGTAACTGCCTTGGATTAATAATTTGTATATTCTCATTACCTTGTTAAGAATTAAGTCTTTTTTAAGGATTAATGGAAAGCTATGATGATTTTCAAATGACTTAAAATTCTTGATCACTCTAGCTCTGTGACCCTCAGTCTCTTTAGGTCTTTCATGAAAAATGGGTGAAAGATCTACATTGCAGAGTTGCTGCGCAGAGAAAATAAGATACATAAATACACTGTAGATACTCACTTATGGACATTAGTGTTGTGCCTCTGAGAATTAAAGCCATGGAGTTTATATTTTCCAATTCAATGATAATTTAATTACTTCCAGTCAAAATTCTGTTGAGTATCAAGGCCACTCAAATGTGAAAACACACATGAAAGAACAAATGATAGGACCTCCTGGGGGTCCAGTGGCTAAGAATCTGACTACCAACACAAGGGACAGGTGTTTAATCCCTGGTCTGGGAAGATTCCACATGCTGCGGAGCAACTAAACCCATGCGCTACAACTACTGGTGCCCGCATGCCCTGGCACCCATGCTCTGCAATGAGAAGCCACTGCTATGAGAAGCCCACTCACTGCAACAGAGTAGCCCCCACTTGCTGCAACTAGAGAAAGCCTGCATGCAACAATGAAGACCCAGTGCAGCCAAAAATAATTTAAAAAAATTTTTAAAGATCAAATTGATAAAAATAAATAAATGGTGAAAGAAAACAAATACATGATGAAAGAGTTTAAAATATTTACTATCAAAATCTTAAGTATAAAGTAAGAGTACTTTTGGGACTTACCTGGTAGTCCAGTGGCTAAGAATCTGCCTTCCAGTGCAGGGGACTTGGGTTTGAGCCCTCATTGGGGAATTAAGATCCCACATGTCACGGGCAACTAAGCCCACATGCAAGAAATATTGAGACCAAGCTCCATAATGAGAGAGCACCTGCATGCTGCAATGAAAGACCCCATGCCACAACTAAGACCAGATGCAGCCAAATAAGTACATTAAAAAAAAAAAAAAGAGTACCTTAACTTCTAAGTATTTAACAACCTACAAAAGTCAGCAAGAGAAAGAATTTTAAAAAGGGAAAATACTTTCCATATTTAAACTGTTTACTTTTATGGAATTTTTCCCAGTCTTTTGATTCCAGAGCTTACAGTATTCAAAGATCAACTTCCTCTTCATACTTTAATACAAAAACAAAATCTAGAAATGGAAGACTAGCATATTACTAGACAGTTGAAGCTCAAGAGAAAAAGTCAATGCATTTCACTCTCAAAAATGAATCATGACACTAACAGATCTAAATCTCTATCAGGAAAGCTTTTAGAGGCATATACTCACTGAAAAATTTTACAGTAAAGAGAAAAAAAAAATCAAGAACAAAGTTGGTAGATATGAGTGAGTATTATTTGCTAAAAGACAGGTTACATCCACTTTTACTTTCAAATTTCACTGTAAAGATCTTTATGGAAAAGATTACATATAAACAAAAAAATAATCCACATGTACTGAGCTGATCAGCCACTCTTATAAAAGTCATTTGAACATGGAGAAAGAAATTACTATGTAAAGTCGAGGACTGAACTAGAAATATTTTTCCCCAAATCCATAATGAACCACTTACTTTAGTACATAAGAAGCTTCTTTTAAGTGATAGTTTAGGCTATATATATCAGCAGAACATCTTTTAAAATCTCCATCACTCTAGATTAAATATCACACAGGCTGAAATTTGAAAACCACACAAACTGATCCCACAGACATTAGCAACACAATCATCAGTTACTTTCCATAGGAAATATGTACAAGATCAGCAAGCCAAACTTAGTAGCTACCATGATGCTTCCATATAGAGGGCATTCAACTCTTTGCCGTTAAATGAATCTAGTTTATAATATTATCAGAGATAGAAAGGTCCTTAAAAAAAAAAAAGTACAGTTTAAATCTCACAAGATAACAAGGGCTCTTGGATCTTAACATGTTAGTGTATCTGTTAAATTCCAGAATCTGTCATTTCATTTAGGAAGGGTCTTATAAACCCCACTGGACAAACCAGGGTCTAATTCTGAAAGAACATTTTTAGATCTCCAAGATACTAAGTAAAAAAAGAGTTATGGAACACTGTAAGATCCATCCTCTTTTGGATTAAATATAGAGAAATATAGATTTATATATAAAAAAGTGTCCTGTGCTTAATTAGTTGCTCAAGTCACGTCTGATTCTGTGATCTCATGAACTGCAGTCCGTCAGGCTCCACTGTCCATAGTGATTCTCCGGGCAAGAATTCTGGAGTGGGTTGCCATGCCCTCCTTTAAGGGGACTTCCCAACCCAGGATTGGAACCCAGGTCTTTCACACAACAGGCAGACTCTTTACCAAGCGAGCCACCAGGGAAGCCAAAGAGTACTGGAGTGTGGAGTCTATCCCTTCTCCAGGGGATCTTCCCTACCCAGGAATCGAACTGGGTCTCCTGCATTGCAGGCAGATTCTTTACCAGCTGAGCTACCAGGGAAACTTAGGGACTAGAAATTCATGAGTTCAAAGTCCATCATTTAACACAGAGAATAATGAAAGATTATATACAAATATATAATACAAACCTGTATTTTAAATTTAGGCTATCATTCATCATTATCTTTGTGTCAAGCCAAAGTATTTTTTGAATATGGCTCTTATAATGTGAATCCTGGGTTCTCATTCTTGCATAAACCATATCTATAATGCGTTATCCATGGTTTTTGGTTTTAGATCATTCCAAGGTAAGAAATCACCTAGACACTTATGGAGCAACTGAATGCAGACTTCCTTCTAGATTTGCATTATTTTTTCCCATGATTTTTTGTCTTACCAATACCTAACTTGACAATTTTCTTCAGCAATTAATTTGCCTTTATCAAGTTTTCCAAAGCATTTAACTAAGGTTTCGTCTAAACAATTCTCTCTTCACATTCACTTATCTGATTCATGTAATATCTAATATAAGCACAATAAGCACTCCATGTAAACGATACATGTGGGGCCTGGGCCACAGTAAGACTATTTAAAGAAAAGATCTCACACATTAATTCTAACTATAGATTTTTAACTTTAGTCAACATGGTGATATTTTACATGTCTACAATGGGGATAAGGGCCTAAAAGAAAATCTAATTCATCATAGGACTTGTTTTTGCACCTTTTCACTCTATACTTTTTTAAAAACAATAGGATAAGATTTGGTAAGGCTACAAATAAACTTTCTCTTAATGCAGTTGTATACAATTGACTCGAATAAGTTTTAAATCAACAAAGTACCTCTAAAATGCTTCAAATCCACTGTATCATTTTATTAATTCTCACTATTCTGAAATATGATCATCTTAATTTTCTTAGAAGGGAATTTTAAGTTTTATAGAATTAAATCCCCACTCTGCAAATATTTACAACACTTTCCTTCTCCTAATCTCTCTGAAAATTTCCAAAGAAATTAATAATTTTCATTCAATATGTTATCCAGGACCTGAATCAGTATAACATTCAAATTATCATCCAAATTCATTACCAAGATTTTGCTATCACTGAAAGGAAATATGCCAAGTTGATAAAAGTGTCATCAAAATGTAATCAAAGTATAAATGTGTGTTTTTTCTGTTTCTTGTCCCTCTCTTGCCCTTCTGAACTTTTTGAGTTCGTATTTCTTTCACTGCAAGGTTCCAAAGATCATACACTGCTTTGTCCTAAGAGTTGTAGATGTTTGATGCTCTGCTGTATTACTATCTTACCAATGCCTTTTTAAAAAGTACTGGCTTGTATATATGTAAAACAAGAAACTGTCTCAATGTTTTCAGAAAAAAAATACTTTACTTGTAAAAAAAATACACGAAGGAAGAATTTTTTAATGGAGGAAAAGAAACAGCACAATTAAAATAAGTATTTTCAGCCTTGCCCTAGAAATCAAATTGCTAGCATTAGGAGCAAATCATAAACTGTGACTCAAGGTTCATATAACAATAACTCTAAAAATTAAACGAGGACATGGAACTACACCATTAAAAAAAAAAAACCTACCAATCTAGGTACTTAATTTTTATGTTCTGAATTTAAAATTAGACCAGATTTGAGAAACTATTTTAAATCCCATTTGTATGGAAAACTGCAGGAATACTATCAATACTATCAAAATTATCTGTACTTTTCTTCCTTAAAATTAATTTATTGTTGTGATTATGAAAGCAAATTATATGCATTACAGAAAAACCAAAAAGGAAAACTCCCATAATGCCAATTATCTGGAAGCAAACTACAAACTAAAAACCTTGGTAAATGTGCAGTCACCAGGGTAAAAACCTACCCAGGCAAGAATCATCAACAGATGCTAAATCTAGGAGAGGAAAGTCTGATGAGGAACAGAATATTTACACAATCTCAAAAATATCTCTTTACAAATTACTTAATAATGGTAAAATGAGAAACAATTTACTATAAAATGGAGAAACTACTCAATACCTCAGCAAGCAATCAAAATGAACATACTGGTAGTGGGTAAACAAACATCAAGTACTTCCAGATAATAAAAACAAACACAACACAACACTTATTACTTATCCAGTATTCCAGCCAAAAATGCAACATCTGAATTATGAAGAATCCTTAGATAAACCCAAATTGAGGGGAACTGGATAAATAACTAGCCTGCCGATGTCATCACAAAAGAAAGACTGAGGAACTCTCTTCCAGACTATTGGAGTCTGAAGAGACCTAAGAACTAAATGCAATCTATGATCCTGGATTGGCTATTGTATCAGAAAAAAAAAAAAAAGAAAGAAAGAAAAATACTAATAAAGGGCATAATTGGGACCACTGATGAAAATGGAATATGGCCAATAAGTTAGATAAAAGTATTACATCTTTGCTAATTTTTCTGAATTTAACACTCTGGTTACCTAAGAAGGGATGCTTGTTCTTAGGACATGCATACTTAAGTATTAAGGGCTCTAACAGGGCATGATGTATACAATATACTCCCAAATGTTTCAAAAACTTTTTTAAACATGTACAGAGAGAACAATATAGTATATAGTGAAAAAATGTTAAAAATCAGGGGATCTGGATGAATTATATAAGGGCAGCTTTCGTACCATTCATGTAACTTGCCTGTAAATTTGACATTATTACAAATTAAAACAAAAATGAAAACCTTGGTTTTTCTGGGGAAATTGGTCAACATACACATACATATTTATTTACATGCAATATACCATTTTTAAATTAAGAAACAAAATCATCAGTTTGATAATACTTAGTTTTAGAAATCTTCCCAGATACATCCGGGTACAGTTTCATAATTCTTAGTTTTAGAAATCTTCCCAGATACATCTGGGTATCTAGAAGAAAGGCAATTATTTTCAGATGAATTAGAGGTGTTTTTCTCTTGCCTTCCATCCAAGGAAACTATTCCCCACCCTACCCCCTAACACACAAACCATAAAAACTCAAACCACTACCATCTCCTTTATCAGTCACAGCTAATTAAAGGGATCAAGATGGAGAATACTGGCTCTCTGACACCTTGCCAATTCTTGTGAGGCCCAACTGCACTTGCTTCAAATAAGTTTTGTGAGATTCCCCTACAGTCTTACAACAAATCTACCTAGCTGGAGCTGATTTCTGTTCCTTGCATCCAAACAAATCCTAAAACAGTAGGCTTTTGAGAAGTAGAAATAAATGGAACAAGGGAAACAGTCTCAAATTAATCTTTTGTCTGTGCTTGAAAAACAGTATTTAGGTGGAAGTTTAAAGCTAAGATGTAATAAGGCCCTGTCAAATTCAACCAATTATGCACCTTCATTTAAGGAGAAATGCCAACAATTCCAAAAGAAACAATCTTACTTTCAAACTTACTTTCTCAAGAAGAGTTACTATGTATCAGACTAACCTCAGACCTGCCCCCAACTCCATCAATTTATGGCTACTGAAGTAAAATCCTAACCATTCAAATATCTCACATCAAGAGAGTCTTTTGCCACATGATTAAAGATGAAATGAGCTTTCAAATTCTAGAAAGTTGCCTCTCTTTAGGTGACATACAAAATATGAGGAATACAAAAGATCTCTCTGTAAAATCAAAAATAGAAACTATCACCTCATTAATCTTGGGGGGGAATATTAGAAGGGTGTATCTTTCTCATATAAGTCTCCTGACAGACTAAACAGTAAGAAAAATGGAAAACATATTATTAAACTTATTTAACTCTAAAGTTTAAATTATTTAAATTAATTTATCATAGTAAATTCTATTAAGCCTTTAAATAAAAAATGTTTTAAATACCTTTTGAGAATAAAAGTCAACATAAATCTTTAATCTTTTTTTAAATTTCTGGTCTCAGACAAAATGTTAGATAACTATGTAAACTTGAAATTATATATACCACAATCCAAAACTAACTCAATCCCACTGTTATACACTTAGCTTCTGCCACAGGCTCAGACCTTAAATGCTGCACCCTAGTTGGTTATAACACAGGTATGATTACTCAATATTATCTTTCTCAATAATAAGCTTCAGAACCAAAAATGTTTATTTGTTTGGATTAGCTCTAAACTGAGCAATCTAAGAGTTGCTAGAAAATTATAATCTTCTCCAGTTGTATAAATAAAGAAAGCTGTACTTATTTTGCTTCTCATGTTAAACCCAGATTTCACATTTGAGATAGTTTTAAAATGCAAAAACAATTTAAAATTATGGGTGTGTAATTATCCACCAAATTATAAATCAATTATTTATTAAAAAGCATAATGCCTGTTTTGATGACATCTTAATGCAACACATCAAAAACAAATTCTGTGACTGACCTGTTGCATGGAAAATATTCAATACCCCCAAAAGCTGTTCTGGTAAATAACCCAATGAGATTTGATAAGGCTGTAAATTTTACCTAACAATAAAATATGGCTTTCCAGTTTAAAACAAAATTTGATTTTTAAGCTGTCCACAAGAATTCATTTCAAATCAAAAGAAATACAAGTGAAATACAAATACGAGTGAAATATAAGACTAACTACCTTCTTTATAGTTTTCAACCACAAATACTGCTCTTCATATTAAATTGTTAGGTAACAGAAATAATATCATTTTATTATTAAGAAAAAATGAGGCTCCTCCCAACATTATTACAAAAGAGGCAGTTAAAAAAAAAGGGGGGGGGGGATCCACTCCAGTTTTAAACCCAGCCTACAAACTGAGTAAAATTTACACAGCAATATCTCAAATAGTATCTGTCTTGTTACTCTGCCAATCAACACAAAAAAATTTATCGCAAAATAAAAATGTTATACTCAAAATTAAAAAGTCTCGCAAAATACAAATATTTAACATTTATTCTAATACATGACAAGGAATGTCCCTGATCACTCTGAATATCTGAGATGTAAACATATTCACTTAAACAAAAGCTTTAAACTGAACAATTGAGCACCTACTATCTGCTAAGAATAACTCCCTTGGATACAGACACTATATTATTAAAATATTTTAAAAAATAAACATTTCTTAAGATTCCATACTAATATTCTTTAAAGCAGTTTTTTGATAGCTGTTCAAAGTTCTGTTGATTTTATACAATACTTTAAACACACAGTGACAGTACAGTACACATTTTATGTCCCAGCAATAATTTCCAGAAAAGAGCTATTAGAATAATACACTCTAAAAAATAAAACCATACGCTTTTTTAGGAGTTTGATGCATTAAAAAGGGTATACTATTCTTAGAAACAAACTTAATAAATTACAATTTCACTAAGACCACCATGGTATGTATTGAGAAGAGTTTTTCCTAACTTATTAATTGGCTTTTTGCCTCACTTTTTTATTTTTGGAGTCAAGAATTTCTAGAGCTAACTGTGGTATATAAGGTAAAAATTCTCTGGCTGGAAGCTGTGAGGAAAATAGGCAAGGCAAAAATTGTAGAAGAGTTATCAGAGAGACCTAAAGAGTTGAAGAGAAATGAGAAGTCCTGTAAAGGTTCTAAACTTCAATTGATATCAAAGGGATCCTATAACTTATCCTGACAACAAAAAAGAAACATGATCAAAACATAGTCTCTAAAAATAAAATTTGCTCTCCAATTATGTTATTTTCTACAGATCCATTTAAACAGATAAACAACTAATCCCTCAAACTTAGCCACCCTAAGAACAAAGACCATTTGACTAGCTTTGCCACAAGGGCCAAATGTTTCAAAACTCTCTGTGACCAAAAATTATGCCTCACCTTTTAACAAATTTGCCTTGACAATCCAAAACACATAAAGTCAACCAGAGTACACAAGAATCAAAAGCAAACATTTACAACCATGTTTTTTATAAAGGGCAATATACAAACAAATAAATACAAAGCCAGACTCATTTTATAGGGACCAAAAACAAATCAAAAGAAAACAAAAAGAAACAAACCCCAAAGCAATGAAACAGGCCAGTATGAAGAAATCTCATACAAGTGAAGGCATCTTTTCTCATAATTTCCAACTTTGTATTGTTTCTTTGAAGCCAAATAAATCCAAATGCCTTATATGTCTAGACTTGATCAAGGTCAAGATCAACAAAAACACAGGTATAGACAGCATTCCCTCCTATGACTACATAAACCAAGTTTTCCTAGGAGTATACTTATTTCCTACATTAGGTAATAAGTTTAAAGTACCAACCCTCTGATCTTAACCCACAGATCTTAATCGCTTAAGTCTGTAAGTGCGCAATCTTTACACAGCAGTTGAGGATCTGAATGAAATGCTCACTCAGAACATAATACAAATGAGTTATGACCCCCAATCCCTACACAAACTCTCTCACTACCCACCAACATTTCATCTTAAAACATTTCAAAGATTTTAAGCAAGGCAGTGTGTTCAGTCTTCCATGATGAAACTCCCTAAGCTAGTACTTTCTACTATTTTGTAAATCAGAAATTATCAGACTAATTCACGAGAGCTTCATAAATCTCTTATCCCACTCTAAATATTTTACAGCAGAATTTACAATGGAATAAGAGAATCATTAGAGAGTGGACCCTCTCCAACCTCTTTAAGTAGTACTGGATTGAAAGGCACTCATCTTCCAGTTGCTCCACAATCAGAATGGTCATTAAATACCATTAATGACCCACTCATATCTCACTGCTTACTTCAGGCCAAAAAAGATCGCCCTCCCACTAGACAGATGAATTCTAATCATTCACACTTTTAAAGTTAAGTGACATCTTTTCATTTTCTGCCCAGATTCAAGGCCTATTATGATATGACTTTTATTTAAAGCCCCACTAAAACAGACTAAATTTCACATCCCATAGTGAATAAATAAATGGACATGTTTGGCAAGGAACAATATCAAGAGCTAGAGCTTTACTTTTTACTTACATAATTGTGACAGTATGTTATAAGACAATTACTGGGCAGCAGAGCACAGAGCTCTACTTTATCAAATACACAATCAACTTACAAAATTCCTAAGCAACGCTTAAATATATGGGGAAAATGGATGCAAAATATAAGAGTGAGAAGAACAAGCTTCTCCACACCCAGTGAAGTAACAGGTTTAGGCTTGTTTGTACAGCTCCCTAAAAATTAATTTTAAAGAGTACAAAAACCAAAATTCACAAAATTGGTCAAAAGTTGAATGAGAAACGTTCTACTGTAGATTAAAACATCGATTCTTACAAAATAGGCTGTACTTGTACACTTACTAAATATTTTAATTTACTTTAGCTTATTGAATGAAAATCGCTTGGATTAAACCAAACAAAAACTATTTGCCCCCTAATAATTTTTTTATATGTAAGAGCACCTGACCTCATTGTTGAAATTTCTAATAAAAACACCTGAGTGCTTTTTAGTTTTTGAAACGTGGTGTCATTTTACTTGCCTCTCAGGAAAAACCCATAAAACTAATCAACTAAAACACAGCATTGCAATTTGCAGTAAAATCGACACATCTTTGTAAACGGTTTGGGGAGGTGAAAAAAGGCCCAGCCTTTTCATGTAAACATAATAAGCCTGTAATATGCTGCAGACAAACGCACTGCAAGGGGTGTGGAGGACCCGAGCTGATTAGATTACCACAACATCAGCCTGAGGCCGCCATTTTTAGAATCAGTAAAGGACAAAAGAGGGAAATTTCACTTTTTACTGGCCATCTAGGAGATTAAAGGAAAAAACTGACTGTTTTCCAATTAGGTATTGATGTCTCCAGCCTAGAGCTGAATGCACCTCACTTAATTCTCTCCAAGGTCTCCAGAACTCCTCACACCTTATGTTATTCACATCTCTAAAAGGTGAGGGGAAACAGGCAAAACGGGGCACACTCTAAAGCTAACTCTAGCGATTCCCCCCTGACTTTAAACTGTATCGTTCGTAAAACACAGTCCAGCAAGAATGCATCTCTAAGGAGCTAAGGCCGATGGAAGAGAGCCCTCCGGATTGTTTGCTCTCTCCTCCTCCCCTGTTTAGCACAGTGAACCGTTTGTTTCCCTTCTGTGTCTGCTGCCACGGTGTTTGTGCCAATCCCTTGGTCAAAATCAGCTTTCCTGAAATGTGCCATATTGTGGCTTCTAAGCCTCCGCTACAGTAAAGGGCGACGATAATGCAACCGGGGAGGGGGCGGAGGGTAGACTGAGACGGCTGGGTGCTGGGGTGACCACCTCAGGGGCGGGTTTACCCTCTCCCGGAGAGGATGAGGAGCTGACTCGTTCTCCCACAAAGGGATATACCCAAGGCATTCTTTCCACCCCCTTCGTATTTGCGAGAAAATTAAACCAGAGACTGCCAGGCGACAAATGGAAGCAGCATTAGAAAATGGGGCCTATACGGGTTCCCAGCACCTGAACAAGATGCGGTAGAGGAAAGGGAGAGAACTGGCAGCTCCTGGGACCACTTCGACAAAACCCCTACTAACAGTCACAAACCTACCTCCTTACCCCAAGCGGCTCTAACCCGCTGCCGGCAACGAGTGCGCCCCCTCCCTAACTCCCACTCTCAAGGGGGTTTAACTGCCAGTTTCCCCTTCCCCAACCCTAAAACCCGCCATAATGCTCCCTTCCTAGGGACAAGGAGGAAAAAGGATATATTCGAATCAAACAAGCAATGTCTAGCCCCCGCCAAGACACCTGAGTCAACGCCGACTCCCCCACACCGTAAGGATAAAGATGAGAAAGCCCCCTCCCCCTGGAAACACACGTCCCTCCACCCAGCAAACCCCAGGAACTCCCAAGGAGACGACAGGCACTGACCTGTGATGTTCACACACCAGACACCCGAACCCCGTTATTTGCTCGACCCCCAAGGAGTCTCTCCACACCTCCGCGGTCAGACGATCCCCCGACAGCAGCCACTGCAGACACAGGACCCGGCTCCACACACCCCCTCCCCAAACAGCAGCGCTCAGCCTCTTCGCCAGCAACCGAGGAGTAGGGGAGGGGGCACAGAGACAGTCAACAGGAACGCAGAGGCTACGGCGAGGCTGCTTAGAGTGTCTATGCCCCCTCTATTTGCTGCTCCCGTACTCAGGTACCGTCTCCGACTCAGCCCCCTGCGCCCGCTCAGTGTCACTGCCTCTCGCTCTGGGAAAATGGCGGCTGACGGCGGCGGCCGCGGCGGCGGCGGCGGCCGCGGCGGCGGTAAGTGCACGGGGCCCGCCCGCCCCGCTCCGCAGGGGCAGAGGGGGAGGGGACGAAGCTGCCCGCCGCCATTTTGCTTATGGGCTGCCGCCCGCCGTTGCCTCTCCACGGAGGCTCGAAGACAGCCAACTGGAGGCAGAGCGACCAACAGAATCTCCGTCTATTTCACAACAGATGCATTCAACAATTCACCGAAGGTTTGGGAAAGTTTCGGTATTTGATGGGATTGGTTTTTCTATCCCCTTTCCCTGAGTAGCCCTTAAGTCTGGATATCGGTAAGCTTGGGCGCGACCCCACTGGGTGGAAAGATAATGATTGTAGGCCTTGGAAAGACCCCCACCCTCCCCGCAAGCACTTTCTCCCACTCCCAAAACCACTTCTGTCCTATTCTTTCCTCCTCCCCCTCCCCAGTCTGGCCTCCGGAGCGGGGTGAACTCGGTTAGGGTGTCACTCGACGCCCACTAGGGGCTGAGGCGGCTTCAGTGCGCAGGCTCCGAGCACCGGATAAAAGCGGAGCTGTTGAGTCCAGCGCCGTCTCGATGGAGGAGCGAGAAACGGAAGAGGCCAGGGGGAGAAGCAGCTGGAAAAATACAGCCACCGTCAGCGCCGCCTCCCTGCCACCGTGTATCGGGGTAAAAAGCTGTCGTTGCCGTCGGTGCAGTTGCCGTCGCTACCTCCTACTTCTTTGGCCCGGGGGAACGATTTCTCCGCCGCGGGATAACGTGCAGGGAGGGGATCGGGAATTCTTTTAGGTGGCAGTTGACTAAACGGGGGAGGGTCAGACAGACGGTTATCTAAGAACAAAAGGGAAGGCCAAAAAATAAAGGGTTTCCCCAGTAAAATGACACGGTGATTGCGGTTCTTGTTTTCGGGGTCTTTCCCCGAAATGGCGGTTTCCGTCTTCTTGCTCCACAGCGACCCGGAGCGCTCGGTAAGCGGGGTGGGGAGAGGCAGAGGTGGTCCACGCAGCCAATCAGTGTCTGATGTGTTCTGTCGAGCGCGTCCTGATTGGCTAGCAGTGACCTCATGCTGCAGCAGCGGGTGGGGCCAGAGCCGCCGGGGGAGGCTGTTGCAAAGGCCGAGAGGGAGAAGTGACGAAGGTGTTCGTTGCTGCCGCGCCCGATTCGGAACACAAGCTGTGGCGAGGGCGATCTAAAGGCTCTTCCTTGACTGTTTTCTCCTGTCCCTGCGCGAGGTGAGGGCCCCGGCTCGGCCTCTGCGAAACTTTGGGGCGCTGGCGCGGACGAGAAAACAAATTCTCCCGTGACTTTAGGAACTGCGTCAGGGCAAGATGGCGCTGGGTCTCCTTGGGGCGCGGGGGGAGAGGCACGTCCACCGTCGCCGCAGCGCATGTGACCGGGCTGCATTCCTGTGGGGTTTGGCTCAGACCCAGGCGGGGGCGGGGGAGGGGAAAGGGCTGGGGCGGAGTAGTCTGTGGTGCGGTCGGCGTCGGCCGCCTGAAGAGGAAGAGTTGACTGAGGGCGCTTCCCCTCCCCCATGCTGCTTAACAGCTGCGGCTCGCTGGGGAAAGCCCCCCGAGGGACGCTCCTGATGGGGATGTGACGGCTGTTGGTGAACGGAAAGGCTTGTCGCCCTATTTTCTTATCTGCCTTTCTCCTTACGAAGTATACTTAAGGTGGCTGGTCCCTAATGTGGGAGCTGGAATCAACCACGAGTCGGCAAAGGCCACTGGACTGAGTCGAGTCTAGCTTCTGGGCCACAGCGCCGAGGAATATCGATTAATTTCTGAGAAAACTTAAAAGTTTTTCAGATTCGAATAGCAAAATAATCTTAAGTTTGGAATCAAGTGTAAAAAGTGTGATGATAAATACCCAGGAGCACTTGTAATTTCCTGAAAGTTAAAAGAAATCAAGGAGTATACCATCTGAAGTTTGAGGGCCCTTTCCAAACTTGTTGCTTCTATCTGTATTTACTTTATTCCCCTTTTCTCCCTGTTTGTATATCCTACAAGAATGTGAAGTCCTATCAATTTTTTAAAAATTTAGACATGATTAGTAATACAGAATAAAAACTGCTAGTATTGTAATATACATGAAGTTGTAAGGGTGTTTTCAGTATTCTTGGTCTTCTGTTGATTTTCTGTCCTCTTAACTGGTTTTTAAAAATAAAAATGAAATTGTAATCATTTTTGGTAAATATTCAATAAGATTCCTGTACCATTATGAAACATTAAAACTTGCCTCTTTAAGTCACTTTTGTATAAGTATGCATTTTAATTTTAGTATTTGAAACTTTGCTAGGTGAAGATTTCCAGCAGCTCAAAAGTTCTTATGGTCAATATTGGCAGATTAAGTAGGGAAGTCTAATTTTATTTTTTTATTATTCTCACTTGCCAAAGTAGTGTAGCAGCCATTAATTGAACTAGAGAAGAAAAAGGGTTTCTCACCTTGGGTGGTGTTCAGTGACAGCTGGAAGTTAATTCAACGAAGACTTTCCCATCTTAAATCTGACTTGCTTTTTTACTGAATATCTATATTTGGTGCTATGAGAATGTTTGTTGGTTCTAAAAAAATAAGTTTAACCTGGAACCAAGGTTGAGCTATTTCCTTAGTCTTAGTTGTAGACTTGGTAGTTTGAAAACAAGATTGAATTTTTAATACTTCAGTAGTAAAAAGATTTTAAAATTAAACTTTTTGTCCACTTTCAATATATATTGGGCCTTTTTCCTATGAGAATTCTTGAGTAATTTCAGGGATCTATATTATCTATAAATAAATGTTTCATTCCCCTTAAAGGAATTTTCTGGCTTAGAGGGACTAAATACGAAGTCAGTAGATTTAAATGTAATTTTCAAAAATGTTATAACTTCACTGTGCCTTAATGAGAAAAACACACCATACTGCAAGCTAATGGAACCAAATCCTTGTGCTTTTAATCAGTTTGTGACCTCATTATTCCTGATTGCCTAATCCATGAACATATTTAGCTCTAACTTTTCTTTATGTTCCTGTGATTCTTGAAATAGTACTTGCAGTTACTTGTCTGTGTCTGCCTTCTTGCATTTTATGTTTTCCCTCGACAATTTCATTTGTGCCCGTTCTCTAATTCAACATCCAGATTTTCATCTCAGAGCTGCAGATGCAGTGTTCAGGTTTACCAGGGACCACAGGCTTCCTGAGGGTTGCAAAGAATTCACACAACTTACTGACTGAACAACAGGCTTCCTGAACTCATTAAAAAAACAACAACAACAACAACTAGGTACTTGATCTCAAACTGTAAAGTACTAGCTTTCAGACTAAATCAACAAACCAAAAAAAACCCCTCTTTTGACCCTGAGTTTCGAGTAAAGGGCTGATGATGCTGAGCAGCAAGGTGAGATGGGGAGGGAAGGCTGCTAATGGGACAGAGATAGTGGTGCACCTGCAAAGATGGGAAAACAGCAAATGGCCTTAGTATTTTTGACATTCATATTTGTCACCTACTAATGGACATTTTAGCCTACAAACTTCAATGATATCTGAACACCAGAAATTATTTGGGTTTTATAGTTCTTGATGTATTTGGGGCTTATGTAATACTGCTTGCTCTGATACAGAGGACCAAATAAGTTCTGCCCTTGTGTTTTTGTCACTTGTCACTTTATGTGTTACTGTGTCAGCCACTAGCAGTTACATGTGTTTTATGTATTATAAGGTTGACATTCCAATAATAGGGCTTATTATGTAAAATGAAGTCCTGCAGGAAATCAATTTGAGCTTTTAGCATAAACATGGAGAAGGCAATGGCACCCCACTCCAGTACTCTTGCCTGGAAAGTCCCATGGACGGAGGAGCCTGGTAGGCTGCAGTCCATGGGGTCACTAGGAGTCGGACACGACTAAGGGACTTCTCTTTCACTTTTCACTTTCATACATTGGAGAAGGAAATGGCAACCCACTCCAGTGTTCTTGCCTGGAGAATCCCAGGGATGGGGGAGCCTGGTGGGCTGCCGTCTGGGGTCGCACAGAGTTGGACCCGACTGAAGCGACTTAGCAGCAGCAGCAGCAGCTGCAGCAGCATAAACGCTGATAACCCTTCTGTCTTAAAGCTTTTGGGGGGATTTTTGAATAGACATGGTCTATTAACTTTATTTTTTGACATTTGCTGAAACTAAATTCATAGTAAAGAAATCATCTTAATTACATGTGACTTTCAGTGGATTTTATTTTTATATAAAACTCTGCTCCATCTCTCCCTGATTTTAATGGCCTTTAAAATGCAGAATGAAAAGATTTATGTTGGGGACTGTTTGAGTTGAAACCATTAAATATACCTTAAGATATTATAGTTAAACAACCATACACAGTTTGTTTAGTTTAACTTCCTGGGGGGTGGGTGGACACAGACTTAAGTGCAATTTCACTTTCCTTGGGCAACGTGTTTATTTGTGTTAACACTAAAATTCGTATTTGCAAGTGTTGGTCAAAAAAACTTTCCAGGGTTGTGGATACCTTAGGTCAAATTGATGTTTTCCTCTTAAGGAGAGTTAATAAGTTTGTTCCTCTAAGGATCTAAAAGAAAGTTACCTGCTCTCTGCTGTTGAAAAAGATCAGATCCACAGTCTCTTCCCTGTTGATTTGTTTGTTTAGTTCAAGTTTGAAACATCTGTAAATACGGCATTTCACCTGGAAACTAGAAAAATCATGTTCTTTCTACGTGAATCAAATAGGAAATAGCAAAAACTTAATAGACCCCACATTCTCTGAGTGGTCTAGGGAAAGTATTTTATGCCATTTTTTTCTTCAGTGCTTATGTTTGCCATAAATTCTGCTTGCTTCAATGTTGGTCTTGCACTTATATTTCTTAAAAAGGAAAACTGGGTTTGGAGGTTTTTTGTTTCTCCTTTATTATATGTGTACAACTTAACAGAAAAGGGCATGGTCAACATTGTGTCTCTGAGGTACAGAATATACCTTCAGTAAACAATCTTTTATATGGTGCTGGTCCTATTAAAAGTAATTTGGTTATGGACCCAGGGTAAATGGTATTTCGTACAACTGAAAGTTAAACCAAGTTAAATTATGTGACAATTTATTCCTAGGGATTATATCACTTTAATATATTTTATTCTCATAAGTATTTATTTTTAAAGGTGATGGTGGTTTAGTCACTAAGTTGTGTCTGACTCTTGTGACTCCATGGACTCTAACTTGCCAGGCTCCTCTGTCCATGGGATTTCCCAGCAAGAATACTGGAATGGGTTGCCATTTCCTTCTCCAGGGGATCTTCTCTACCCAGTGATCAAACCCAGGTCTCTTGCATTGCAGGTGGATTCTTTACCAGGTGATCCACCAGGGAAGTACGCTCTCAAAGTATGTTAATATTTGTATCTTAGATTTAAAACCATATTATGGTTTTCTCTCTACAATTGCTTTGTTCTTNTCTACCCAGTGATCAAACCCAGGTCTCTTGCATTGCAGGTGGATTCTTTACCAGGTGATCCACCAGGGAAGTACGCTCTCAAAGTATGTTAATATTTGTATCTTAGATTTAAAACCATATTATGGTTTTCTCTCTACAATTGCTTTGTTCTTGGGATAGATTGGAACTCTAGCTCTAATTTCCATCAAATAATTTGCATTCCTACCATATTTAGGGCTTCCCTGGTAGCTCAAATGGATGGGAGATCCAGGATTAGTCCCTGGGTTGGGAAGATTCCTTGGAGAAGAGAATGGCCACCCACCCCAAGATTCTTACTTGGACAGTTCCAAGGACAGAGGAACTGGGTGGGCTACAGTCCATGGAGTCACAAAAAGGTAGACACGACGACTAATACTTTTCACACCATATTTAAGATACATGGAAACACGGAAGATAATTCCTAGCTCTTACATTTTTCAGTTAGGTTGACAAAATCTCCTTCGAAAAATTACATATGACTAAAGAGATATTCTACCCATAACATAGAGGTCAGGGGTTCACTTGTTCCACCATTTAGGTAAGTTTTATCTTAGGAAATAAGAAAAGATTATATACAACTGTTTGCATTTATAACATTTCGTGAAAGTTCTGTATTTTTGTGCTCCAGATGTGGGTGGTGTTACATAACCTATAGTATGTGATTTCTTAGAATATACCTCTTCAGAACTCCTTGGTCTATATGCTAATTCCCTTTGCTAGTTGCTACTCTTGTCCTTCCTGTTTTTATTACTTGCTTTTTTCTGCTTCTTGTTTTCCAGTGTTATGTCCACAATCACCTTTTGCTGTTTAGTCGCTAAGTTGTGTCCAACTCTCTGCGACCCCATGGACTGTAGCACACCAGGCTCCTCTGGCCTCCACTATCCCAGAGTTTGCTTAAATTATGTCCATTGAATCACCTTTACACAATCAATTCCCACCCTTTTACCTATCCATGACTCCAGAATTTATATAGTCTCTGAACTGAATTGAAACTGATAAATATTTCACAGGTCTCTGAACAAATTCAAAACTGACCTTTCTTCTCTTAGCTTTTCTCCTTTTGTTTCCTTTTAATGGTTCTCCCCTTCTAGGTAATTTTATATAATCAAACATTTTTCCAATCAATCTTTCTTGCTTAAAACACTCAATTAGTTTGCCACATTTGAGGATCAAGCTAGAACACACCCTATGGCATGCAACATCCTTCATCTGTCTCCTGTTTATCTCCGGAAAATGAGATAATCCCTTTTCTTTGTTAATTATGTATCTATCACACTGTCCTGTTCATGTTCTTCTTTTCCGTTATAGTTTATGAAATATTGGTAGGCAGTGTCTCATCTTTGTAACGAAAGTGCAAAATTCCTAGCATTTAACAGGCACTCAGTTTTGGAGAAGGCGATGGCACCCCACTCCAGGCTGGAAAATCCCATGGATGGAGGAGCCTGGTAGGCTGCTGTCTATGGAGTCGCTAAGAGTCAGACACGACTGAGCGACTTCACTTTCACTTTTCACTTTCATACATTGGAGAAGGAAATGGCAACCCATTCCACTGTTCTTGCCTGGAGAATCCCAGGGATGGGGGAGCCTGGTGGACTGCTGTCTATGGGGTTGCACAGAGTCGGACACGACTTAAATGACTTAGCAGCAGCAGCAGCAGCAGTTTTGTTGCAGGAATAACAATATGCTTTGATGCTAACTGCCTGAACATTGTGCCATAGCATGTGTTTATGGTAATAATAGTCAGTTGGATATACAAATGGACGGAAAATGTTCTGGTTGATTGTATACCATCATGTTACAAAACTTTTGGGGTTGTTCTCCCACCCACCCATCCATTTAACACCTATTTTGCCCCTACTGTTAGCCCTCAAATCTGCTTTCTGCCACCTGGTCCTCTTCACTTAAATATTTGTACCTGTTATTGTACAAGCTAGGGTTTCTCTAGTGGCTCAGTAAAGAATCTGCTTGCAATGTGGGAGACCTGGGTTCGATCACAGGAGGAGAGCATGGCAACCCACTCCAGTATTGCCTGGAGAATTCCCATAGACAGAGGAGCCTGGCGGGCTGCAGTCCATGGGATTGCAAAGAGTTGGACATGACTGAGCGACTAAGCATAGCACAGGGCTAGTCTGTATTCTATTAATTTATAATCTGGTTTGGGATTGGGCTTCCCCAGTGACTCATGATAAAGAATCCGCCTGCACTGTGGGAGACCCGGGTTCAGTCCCTGGGTTGGGCATATCCCCTGGAGAAGGGCATAACAACCCACTCCAATATTGCCTGGAGAATTCCACGGATAGAGGAGCCTGGTGGGTTACAGTCCGTGGGGTGCCAGAGTTGGACACAACTGAGCAACTGACACTTCGGGGTTAAGCCTTGTAGGTGTGTACTGTAAGCATTCACCCAGGAGCTCCAGTTAACAGGTAATGTGCTTTGTAGAGGGAATTGAATTTTTGAACTAGGAGGGACAGTGTGGATTTCAGTAGTGGATGGGGTGGGAGGAGTGAAACGATGTATTTGCAGTCGGTATGGCTTTATGTGCAAAGGCAAAGAACAGGAGTAGAGAAAATATGTTATAAGTATAAGAAACCTGTTTGACTAGTCTAACATGAAATACATTGAGAGATGAGACTGGAAAAGAGAGTGAACTGGAACCAGATGATTTTTTTTTTTTTAATCTCGAGTCCTTTTGTCAGTGAAGCTCAAGCCATTTATTCCTCTCTTCTTTCTCTCTTATTTTGAGAAAATAAGTTTCAAAGAGGAAAATTACTGACTTGTCTCACAGAAGTCCTCAGGGACTTCACAGGGACTCAGATATTGCTTACTCACTCCAAATTGAAAACTGGACATTTAGTAAAGAGTCTGTCATGTAACATTTTAGATACCAGAGTCATAATTTGTAAATGTTCACAAGTAACTAAACATCAGAACAAGCTAAGAATGAATACCATTTATAAGGGGTCTTGATATCTGTAGGGCAAGGATATGAAGGGACAGCTGTACTTAATCTGTCACGTGAGCTAGTGTTATCTTTGTGTTGTGTCTTACAGAAATTAGTTTTTAGTGAAAGAAGAGACTTGGTTTTGATTGTCTTTTTACAAGTGAGGAAATATCCATCAAGATAACTTGGATTTAAGTACTTCATTTTTATAGGTATGACCAAATTTGATCATGTTTTTTTTTTCTTAATTTTTATATGAATCCTAATCAGTGAGTGCTTACGGTAAAGAAGTCATTCATGTTTGTTTTCAATACTTTATGTATCTTTGTCTTCCTCTCCTACGTGATCATTAGCATAGAGTAGACACTTAATTTTTGGTACCCATTCTTACTGTCCTCCCCCTTTTTTCCTCTTCATTATTCTCCAGACTTCCCTCTTGACTACTCACTTGATAAATTGCAGTTTTCTGTAGTTAATGTAAACAATGTATACTGTTGAAATATGTGTATCAAAGTGATCTAAATTTATCCTTACCTCTGTAGGCAAGAATTAGTATAACAAGTCAAACTTTGGTATTATTGAAGCTCTCAGCCTCTGTAAAGATGACCAGTTAAATTGATGGGGAGATGAAGACTTTCTTAAAATTGCCTCACATTAAGCTACAGAGTAAACTGAGCTTTAATTGAAGCTAGGTAGTAGATTACTTCCTAATTCATAGCTTTAGGTCCAAATAGCCTTCTCTGAAATTAAAAACAAAACAGAAAACATTGAAAGAAGCAGGTTTATGTCATGAAAATCAAAATTTTGTGATTATGAGACTATAATAGCTATGGCATAGTTATTTCTGTGTATCCCTACCTTTTTTAATCAGCCAAATGGGAATTATCAAATTATGTTCAAGGATAAGGTCTAAATTCTGACAGGAATTTAATTGGAGGCTTAGATCAAAGTGAAAAAAATTTTTAAGATAAATTCTTTGAACAAATGGTTAAGTTTTCTGAACCAGGTACTTAATAAAATCAACTATTTGTGGAAGCGAAGCAGCTGCTTGCTTTTCTATGCATAACCTTTTGTTCTCCCACCAGTCCTTGCCATCATGTGTTCCAAAAATACTACTAATAAACAACATTTAGGTTATGTCTTCCATTTGTCAAACAGTAAGACAAATCATATGTTCCCGCTGGAATAAATGTTCCATTTATAAATGCAGTTTTTTCCTTGCTGTGCATTTTTGTGAAATAACATAATTTGTGTGAAGTTAAAATATAATCATTTTGAAATGAATCAGCAATATAAAATGAAGGAATTAGATTATAAAATCAAATGAGGTAAGGCTTAGAAGATGGGAAGAGGATAGTTAAGCATTCATATGTGGATTTTTAATTTTGTTCTTTGGAAAGGAATTCTCAGTGAAAAGAAGATCTTCATATCAACCATAAAATTTGATATTTTAGAACTCAGTAATTACAGCCAGCCCAGCAAACTTCTTAGAATTTGGGGCCCCAGATTGATCAGGTGAAGGTACATGTGTTTCAGGGTATTGGTCCTCTTTAGATTGAGAGCGTAAGGAAGAGTTTTGACATCACAGGCTATTTTGACTTAAAGCATGAAAGTAGTTTGATTTTTTAGAGTTTAATTGTTCATTCCCTTGCAGCCTCTCCCTCTCACTGGCAGAACTTACTTCCTTGCTTGCTCATTTTGTTACTATGCATCAAAGAGGTATTGTATACCCAAAGTTGTTAAGCTACTTGGAAGAAAGGTACTTACAAGAACAGGGTAGTTATTAGTCATAATAAACCATCTTTGTAGAGATACATGGGTAGCTCCCTTATAAATTAGTAGCAGTGAGCAACTAGATAGGTTGCCAACAAACTGGTTAGATTTGTTCTAAATGAAGGACTTCTGCCTCATAGTCTAGGTCTAATGTCTTACAGGAACCTAACAGAGTCATTGTTTCGAAGATAGGATAACAAAATTTAGGACAGATCAAACAATGTGTGTCCATAGATCTCTAAGATATAAATCAGTAAAGCAAAACAATCCTGAAACTTGTAGGGTTGTTTGGTAGAATGTAGCAATTCAATCCAGTATGTGTGAGAGGCAAACTAAAAAGCACTAGTTGGCAGGGGTTTAGGCCTAATCAAATACACTGAGGAGAAGGCAATGGCGCCCACTCCAGTGCTCCTGCCTGGAAAGTCCCATGGGCGGAGAGGCCTAGAAGGTTGCAGTCCATGGGGTTACTGAGGGTCGGGCCCAACTGTGCGACTTCACTTTCACTTTTCTGCATTGGAGAAGGAAATGGCAACCCACTCCAGTGTTCTTGCCTGCAGAATCCCAGGGACGGGGGAGCCTGGCGGGCTACCCTCTATGGGATCGCACAGAGTCGGACACAACTGAAGTGTCTTAGCAGCAGCAGCAGCAGCCTAGAGTTGCTAGATTAGTTGTCTAANATTGGAGAAGGAAATGGCAACCCACTCCAGTGTTCTTGCCTGCAGAATCCCAGGGACGGGGGAGCCTGGCGGGCTACCCTCTATGGGATCGCACAGAGTCGGACACAACTGAAGTGTCTTAGCAGCAGCAGCAGCAGCCTAGAGTTGCTAGATTAGTTGTCTAAATAGCAACACTTGTCATTTTTCAAAAATAGTTACTAACAGCAAATAAGGACATGGTCTCTCGATTTTAGAAATTGTTACTTTGAAAAACTTACTGTGCTGCTTAGTCCCTTCAGTTTGTCCAATGCTGTGTGATGCTGTGCACTGCAGCCCGCCAGGCTCCTCTGTCCATGGGATTCTCCAGCCAAGAATACTGGAGTGGGATGCCATTCCCTCCTCTAGGGGATCTTCTGACCCAGGGATCACACTCAGGTCTCCTGCATTGCAGGCAGACTCTTTACCACTGAGCCACCAGGGAAGCCTGAAAAACTTGCTACATTGTTCTTATTCTCATTTTGCCGTGGAATAATGATGGATTATTATTTGTGAATCATTCATGTTATCTCACTCTGATTTTCTGACAAGTCAGTCCTAGAAGTAGACACATGTGTAAAAGGATTATAAAATTCTAACAATCTATTTAAAGTAGAACATGTGCATAAGAACAGCCATTAAATAAAGACTCCATTTGAGAGCATTGTATACTACAAAAAAATGGTAACAAAAACATGAAAATTTATAGTTCATAGGGCATTTGTATATTGTGTGTGCTTTCACAGAAACGAGGGTAAAAAAAAAATAAAGTAGAATGGTTTCACTGGTTCTCTTTGGGTTGTATGCTTACAGATGAATTTTTTGCAACAGACAAGGATTCCCAGAAAGCATTTTTCTTCAGAGTTCTAGTTTGTAATGACAAGGCAAAATGCTTGTATATTATCTTTAAAAATATGATGCAAACAGTATGATCTACAACTTGTCAAAACCCAGGAACCATCTCTCATTTCAACACTGGGTGTCTGTTAGGTCCATAAGTATGTCTGTTATTTTTTAGTTCACCTCTTTATGACCATTGCCACTATTTTAGCTCAGACCTGGCATAGAGTAGCCTGTCACCCTAAATATTCATCAAATAAATGAGTGTATGTATAAAACTGTGTTGAGACGTAGCTTACTCTGGCTTTAATTTTGCCCCTTCTAATCCATCTGTCATCCTTCAAAGTGATTTTCCTAAAATGTGAATCTGATCTTACTTGAAATGCTTTAAAGGAATTCTGATTTGGTGGCTCCTCCCTTTTTCCCAAAGATCCAGTTGCTTTTCCTTTTGCTTCCACCCATATTACTGCTTTCGGTTCTCCACAGTTAACTTGTTCTCTCAGACCTTTCTTTTGTTTCATCTCTTCATGGAATATTCCTACTCTACCCCCTTGTGAATGCATCCTTCAGTTCAAGTGTTCCTTTCTCCCTGATGCTTTCTCTGGTGCTCTCCAAGAAGTCTGTTGTTAAAATTCCATGTACCCTTTATCCAGTTCTATTAATATCATAGCAGTTTGTTACAATTAGTTAGAATCTCCTCACCCTGCTAGAATGTGAGCCCTTGAAGGGCAGTGTTTAACTTACATTGTTTCTCTCAGATAAATGCATAGTCCCTTCATTAATTCCAAGGGCAAAGTAAGTGCTCAAGTAAATATTTTAATTACTTAGGTCTCTTCTCTCTTTGTTGTAAGTATGAAACTGCAAAATAACTCCTGAACTTTTAATTGTGAAGAGAAGTAAAGAGGGTTAGAGTTGAATTTTTGTAGTTAAAAGCTAGGAAAATGGTAATGGTGTGCCCAAGAGCAAAGCCGCCCTATTTGGGGGTGGAGGTGGATGAGTAATTGAACATCAATTCTATCTTTGAAAGACCAACAATCCCAAGTGAAGGGTCTCCTAGTACTCTTTGTCCATTGCAGATAAAAGCCTCGTCCAAAAAAAGTGTTGAGTTGTGTTGATCAAATTGAAAATTCCTGTCCAACCTCTGGCATTTGGTTATAAATTCTTATTTTTCAGGTTAAACTTGCCTTTCCATAGCATAATAATAAAAAGATAACTGTACGGGTACTTTTGCTTAATTACATTAGAAAAAAAGAACCTTTCCATTGCAAACTTTTCTAAACTGATCAACAACCCTATTAACAGGATAGAATTTCAGGGCTAGACTCTGGTATCTCATTTCAAAAGGATAGGTGAGGTCCCACAAATAATGAATGGAGATCATAAATGCTTACCAGTATGCAGCAACAGTCGTAGGGACTAAACATGCCAAAGTGGCTTTGATTATAAAAAAAGTATATGTTTATCTCTGCACAGAAAGATACTTAGTCTGAATTCTTAATAGTTTACAATCAACAGATGATATCATTGATATTCATTTTTATAAAGTTGAATCCAGTAATGTGTTGACCAGTCCCTTCCACAACACAAGCATTTTTATAATCTACAGGCAGGTTTGGCACTATTAAAAAATCAATTCTAAGATTTGTAACATTTTTATAAGTTGATACATTGTTTTACAGATCCTGAGAAATTCTTTTCCTTTGCCTAAGTGTTAGGTGAAAGTGCTACATAAAAAACTGGTAGAAATATCATCACACATTTAATTCAAGGCAGACTTAAGGTTGGTCACCCATTTCTAACAACTTAATTGATTTTTTATTGAAGACAAATTCTTATGCCCATGGTCATACTCATGGCTACCAAGCCTTTAAAAGAAAAACACAACACTTAAAAAGATTAGCGCCTCTACTACAGACATGTTAAAATGTTGCATGTCAGTAGTTCCCAAGCTAGTTTGACTACTATCATTATCTGGGAAGCTTACTAACTATACATTCCAGGACTCCACCCTAATTCCCCCAAACAGGTTATTATGTATCATTTGTAATTTTCTTAGAATGTAGCAATTCCATAAGAACCACAATTGCAGAACTCCATAGTGTGACCCAGGAATCTGCATTTTGCAGAAACTTCTCATACTCAGGTACTTTCCATGCGAGTACTACTTTGATAAACACTTACATGGAATGAAGCATTTCACTAAAACGTTTCTATAAAAGTACAATGCCAACAGTTGTTCCCAACCCCCTATTTCTTTTTTGGAGAGCTTTATTGTACCTCCAACCTAAGAAGCTTGGAGGTACTATTGGCATGAACCATTTAGTTTCTTCTTGGAGATTTCTTCAGAATAGCGACATAATTTGTTTCCTAAAAAAATCATAATGTTCTGCTGGACTTTTTTTTGTAGTAGATAAGGGTCGAATCTTGTTAGCCTGGGAATCAGTCTGTCTTTTTTTAGGAGTGCTTAGGTTTTTTTGTGAAAAATACCTTATTTCTATACTCTTTTAATATATAGGAGCATTTTAAATGGAGAGGAGCTATCGGCTGTTATTTTAAACATTGTGACATTTCCGCCTACTACTTTTACAACTAATTGTTTTGAGATATTTAGACAATGATCTTTCAATGGCTGTTACTGTTTTTTCTTAAAGGTGAAAGCAGGAACTTTAAATCCCAGAAGTGCAACTCAAGAGCAGAAAGAAGCATCCTTTCATTTAATATTAGTAATTTAAGAGGAGTTGATTTTAAGAACTTTAGATATCATAAGCTAGGCCTTAAAGGCCCAATTCAACATAAAAAATCCAGCCCTAGTACCAGTAAATATTCTCATCATATAATTCCACATGTATCATGTTCACCAGGCAACTTTATGGACACTATTAGACTTCCTGTATAATAACCTCCTTGAAGGAAATTACTGACTAGAGAGATAATAATGTGTCTTTTCTTCATAAACTGATAAATGATTTTTTTTTCAAATACACCTGCTCCTTGGTTACTCTGTCTTCCAAGAGATACCAGTTTGCTTATTAACAAAAACAGGTTTTCTGATCTTATATTTAGATCGTTAAATTAGTATTCTTTTGACTTAAATTTTAAATTCCAAATACAAAGAACTACAAACGACTACAGCAAATCCATAATGTAGCATATGGAAATATATATGTATATAGTAGATAGTATACCAGGAGTTTATGCTTCTGTCAAGCTGGTAATAAATGTTGTGTGTAGGTAGGTGTGTGTGAGGGAGACACGGAGGTTGTTTCTGAGAATGCTGACATATCTTTTAGTCTTGATATGGTCACCATATTGTCCAGAGGATTAATCTGGAATAGGATATGTAAAATTTAACTTATTCTAGATCAGAATTAAGCTCAAGGAGGTCTCTGCCTGCTGATTGTGCCAAACTAATTGTCTTGGCAGAGTTTGTCTTGGATGCTGGGTAAGGACAGTGGGAGTTGCATTCATTGGCATCACTGTTCTGATGATGAGGCGTTTGGCTATCTTAAAGAGTCATAGTTGAAGAAGGCAGTGGTACCCCACTCTAGTCCTCTTGCCTGGAAAATCCCATGGATGGAGGAGCCTGGTAAGCTGCAGTCCATGGGGTCGCGAAGAATCGGACNTTCTGATGATGAGGCGTTTGGCTATCTTAAAGAGTCATAGTTGAAGAAGGCAGTGGTACCCCACTCTAGTCCTCTTGCCTGGAAAATCCCATGGATGGAGGAGCCTGGTAAGCTGCAGTCCATGGGGTCGCGAAGAATCGGACACGACTGAGCGACTTCCCTTTCACTTTTCACTTTCATGCATTGGAGAAGGAAGTGGCAACCCACTCCAGTGTTCTTGCCTGGAGAATCCCAGGGACGGCGGAGCTTGGTGGGAGGCCATCTATGGGGTCACACAGAGTTGGACATGACTGAAGTGACTTAGTAGCAGCAGCAAAGTCATAGTTACTCCTTATCTTACCCACACTTCACTTATTTCTTTTTGATTTTTAATTAACTTTTATTGGAGTATAGTTGATTTGGAATATATTACTTTCAGTTGTACTACAAAGTGAATCAGTTGTACATACACATATATCAATCTTTGTACAATTCTTTCCACATATAAGTCATTACAGAGTATTGAATAGAATTCTGTGCTCTTTATTATCTATTTTATATATATAATAGTGGGTATATCTCACTTAATTGAATTTTTTTACTTTCCCCCCCCGCAAATTATAGATTTGCCTCATATGGGAAACCTAAGTGGTCATGTCATTAATTATGGGATTCTTCAACTTGAAAAGCATGACAACATAAATGCATTTAGAATGTATATATAAGAAGGGTGAGAAAGAAATAATATTTTTTTCAGATGAGTGTATTCCAACACATCCTGGCTAATAAATTCAAGTCTGAAGAGACAAATGAGGTGTGGAATTGAGTCCTTCCAACATTCCACTATGTTGAGCATTCTTCCTGTTCAAAGAGGCAGTGAGGGATAATTTGTGAGTTGCTGTAGTTAAAAAGAATGTGCCATACAAGCACCCAAGGGCAGAGAGAAGGATGGAGTTACTAGTCTTAAAAAGAGAACTGAGTTTACAAAAGTGCCAAATACATGAACAAGAACACACCATTAAATTCCTCTCAAACATTGTATATGAGAGTAGGTACATCTGTGGGCTGTCACAATGGTCAGTCTTGCTCCATGCAGCATAAGCATAGCAGATGTTAGCAAAGATTGATAGAATTCAGATTAGCCTAAAAACCTCCAATATACGGTGTTACCTCTCCCTCCCTCTTTATGCATGCAGTAGTTTGCCCAACAAGTGACTGACTTCTGTTTAAACAGCCTCAGTGATACTGGGCATCCCTGTGGTCAGCTCTTTTTTCCTCTGCACCTCTGGAACTGAATACATTATTCCAAATTGGTTCTGTCTCACAAAACATGATGAGTAAAATGAGGAACTGGATAGGTAGGTGGCAAACAGCAAAAGTTATTTGGGCATGTTACTCACTTGTAAGTAGACTAACCAAGTAAGCAAGAACTATTGGAGAAATTTAACCTTAGTTTTTATTTTATTTTATTTTTAAATCTTTGGGAATATTCAGAATAACTTACTAGAATTACAGCAAGTTTCAGAAGCTTCTTGAGATAAAAGATGTTACATATAAAACTAAAATTATACATAGTATATAATTGTACATATTACAATAAACTTAAATCTCAGTTTGAGTTATTTCTTCATAATCATTGAGTTTCTTTTTTCCCTAAGGTAAAGTGTGAGTATGTTTTAATACATGCTGTATTAATTGACCAGACAAGCACTTGGTGATATTTTCAGGTGCCAGAAAGCATTATGATGAAGACCATGTTGAAATAAATATTCAGCCAGCACTTGTAAGTTACTTTGACCATACATGCTTGCATGAAGTTGAGGTTTATTTACCCTTTATCCCATTAAGGCCTAGAATAAGACTAGGCAAACTATAGCCAGCATTGCTTGTTTCTTTAGAGCTGAAGAGGTTGTTTATATTTTTGAAGTGTTACTGTGAGGGTACAGTCACCCTATTTGAGACTGTGGTTTGAAAAGCCTAAAATATTTCCTTTGTCACCCCGCTGTATACAGAAGAAAAAAAAAAAATTGGATGCCTGAACTAGAGCAGTTAAAGTATTCTGAACTTAAGACTTCTGAAAACAAATAATGTTCAAATGGTAACCAGTAAGCCAGAGAGTCTGCTGGTCATCAAGGGATCAGTTGGTACACGGGAAAGGAAGCCAGGCTAGCCAGAAGGTCAGACTACACATACCAATAAATGGCTAAGGAATAGGCAAATAATTATATACCCTGTGTCTGAGCCAGTAGATGGAATAACATGCTTATGATTAAAATGAATTTATAATAACATGTAAAAAATGTTCTTAATATATTTAAAGTATTAGTATAACGCTTTATACCCTATATGTTAGTGACATATAGGAAGAAAATACAGGAAGTATGTACATATAGTGCATACTTCTTTTGTAGGGGTAGGGGTTTTACTTAGTCCTATGCTGAGTGCTGCATAGGTGGTCATACAACAGCACTCTGTGAAGTACCATGTTGTTTAGTCACTCATTGTGTCTGACTCTGTTGCAACTCTGTGGACTGTAGCACACCGGGCTCCTCTGTCCATGGGATTTCCCAGGGAAGAACACTGGAGTGGGTTGCCATTTCCTTCTCCAGGGGGTCTTCCTGCCCCAGGAATCGGACCTGCATCTCCTTCATTGCAGGCAGAGTCTTTACCGCTGAGCCACCAGGGAAGTACAGTGCTGTATTTTCAAGAGAAGCTAATGCATTAAGAAAATTGTGATTCAGGCCTAAATCATGCTCAGTATTCAAAAATAATTAATTAATGAGATAGGTGACATTAATAAATGGAAAACAATTATTTGTCTCCTCACTAGGAAAATAACCTTCAAATATGGCACAGACCAAGTAAAAGTTTTAGTGCAGTAGAACCACAGATTACTATGAATACTTCATTACTTGACAGACTACTAATAAAGTTAATTGAAGTTTAATAAGCATTGTCAAGATTTTCTTTTGAAATGATGGACTCTTCAGTGAGGTGTTGGCATTTTATAAAGCAATTAACAAAGCTGTATTGAACCTAAAAATGGGTTACCAGTTCATGTACATCCTATGTATAGTTGCCTTCCTTGGGCAGCCTTTGACATATTAAAATTTAAAACAGAACTGTGCACTTAATCACATTCACCAATAAGAGAATTTAATTTACTTCATGAGGCATTAATACATAATATATACTTTACTGACAATTTCACAGGGGGGACTGAGTAAGGAATTTAAACTGCAAAAATTACCCTATAAGATTTTCATCTAATTGTGGTAAAATACATACATGAGGTCTGTTATCTTACATTTTCAAGTGTACAGTACCATAGTGTTTCTCCTGAGCTTGCTTTTTTTTTGCTGCTTATTTTCCAGGTTCCCTGTCTTTCTAAAAATGTCTTCCTCTAAGTCATCTTTCATTTTGCAGAACAATTTAGCACTTGTCAGCAATATACAAACTTAGCAAGTATATTCTTGTACTTGTTTAGGAAGTAGCAAATACGATCAGATTGCAAGTTCTACCTTGTGGCATTGATCTTGGTGCAAGGTCCCACTGGGTTGAGGACTGGTAGTATCAAGAACGCTGTAGCTGCTTGTCACAGATGGACAAGGCTATAAAAGCAGCAGCGTCTGTCTGATATCTTTGAGAAGTGTCTCACTGGATTTAGCTAACTAATTTTACCAAGTATTCGGCAAGGTGTGACTGCAGTACAGGGTCTTTTATTTCACAACTTGATTCAGGTCCTTGGCCTGCAAAGGCTTGGTTTAGTTCAGTGCTTTCCCTCAACCCCAGGCCCTTGGTTGACAATAAACAAGGTAATAAAGAGTTGTACATTTTAATCATAAATAGGTGAAAGAGAGCTTAAACTGGTTTAATAAACTTAGCATTTTATCTCTGAGCCTAAAACATCTTGAAGAAATAACAGCATTTGTGCAAACTGGCTTTTCTATAAAAAGGCCACATTTCCATCCAGCACATTTTATTTGGCTGTGTGTTCCTTTCCTATAATAGGACAGAACTTCAAGAATTCCAAAGCAAATTTGCACTTTCACATAAATTACTCAGTTTGGTGACTGTCATGCCTCCATAGGTATTTTCTACCTGATTGTATAAAATATGGAGAGCTTGCAACTAACCAGAGAAATGATTCCAGGCAACCATGATGTATTTGCTTTTAAGCCAGTAGTTCCGGAGAAGGCAATGGCAACCCACTCCACTGTTGTTGCCTGGAGAATCCCAGAGACGGGGTAGCCTGGTGGGCTGCCATCTATGAGGTCACAGTCAGACACGACTGAAGCAACCTAACAGCAGCAGTAGTTCTTAAAATGGGGATTCTGGGTCAACCTATAGCAGAATTAACTGTGGTGCCTGTTTTTGACAAACCTACCAAGTTAAATCAGTCCTGTATTTTGCAAAGGTATACTCGAGAAAATTTAACCCTTTTTGAGGTACTAAATTTCAATGAAAATGTCAGAGAACAATGAAAACACTTTGAAAGATTAGTTGTGGAGGCAGGAGAGGAGGATTTTGCCTGGCCAAAGAGCTTAAATGTTATAACAAGGAAATTAGCAATCTTTAAGAAAATTGGTATCTAAAGGAAGTTACTTGTCTGCACAGTAGGTTCACCATAAACAATCTGATATTGCTAACCTTTGGTAGGCTTTAAAAAAAACTTTACAGTTATATTTGTAATCTGAACCCAACCATTAACTGGAAAATAGTCGGGAATTCTGGTCCAAAACGCAAGATCTTTGTACATAAGGAATACAGCTTCAAAACACCTCCAGAGTGTGGATTAAAGTTAGTTCGTCAGAATCCTTCCTTCTCTTATGGCGTTTCATGGAACCAGATTATTTGGGCTAAGATTGTTTCAGGCTCCCAGAAAATAAGCTTAAATGACCTTTAACATCATTTTCTTCCAGAGATACTCCGCTAGATCCCAAATACGCAGATTGCTAACTAATTTTGTGCCATGACCTTTTGACAGCCCTATGAGTCGTGTTAGACTCTCTGCGACCCCATGGACTGTAGCCTGCCAGGCTTCTCTGTCCATGGGATTCTCCAGGGTCTTCCCAACCCAGGGACTGAATCCTGGTCTTCGGCATTGCAGACAGATTCTTTACTATCTGAGCCACCAGGGAAGCCCCGTAAAACCTAAAAATTCTCAGCATGCTGTAAATGTGCATTACAGAGTGCACACATGACTCTCAGGGCCGTTCCTGGACTCCTGGTTAGTAATGAGGCCTTAAGCTACTGTTAGCCCAGCACCCGGTTCTAGCTTAGAACAGCCTCTTCCCTCAACAGTCCTTGGAGAAACCAGCGGACTTCAAAGTGGAGGTGAGAACCGCAGTGAGGAACTTTAGTTGGAAACGCTAACGGAGGTTAACCCTCTTCAAAGTCGGGCCAATCAAGAGGAAGGAGAGGTTCTGTTGTCCAGTTTTGGCCTTTTGTGGAAATATGCCCTTTCACTGTATATATGATAAACGGGCTTAATCATACAATGGACAGACCCAAGATCCCTTTTTTTTCATTCAGAACTCTCGCTCCTGGTGGGATGGAATTTGCCCTCGTGAACTCTACCAGCCGTCCAAACATTGGCTCCCCATCTGGAAGAGGGAGCTGTGGGTGGCTGCGCAGCAGATGCAGCAAGCTCGTGGCTTGGCCACCGGCCCGAGCGAGTCGGGGCCTGGCGCTCTCGTCCAGGCAGCTGGCTGGCCCGCGCCGAGAAGGGCGGACGTAGCCGGGTCGCTGCGAGCGTCACAGGGGCGCCGCCCTCGCAGCGGGGCAGGGGTCGGGGTTGGCCCGGGAAAGCGGCTCGCGTCTCCAGAGGCCCGCCGCCCCCTAGCCCGAGTCTGCCGGCAGCTAGCAGTTCCACGGGGTTGGAGGAGAGAGCAGGGCGCCCAACCGCTGCCCGGCTGGAGCTGCTGCCCCGCCCGCGTCGTGGCGGAGGAGCCTCAAAAACGCATTTCCTCCGCGGCCGAGCCCACTTCCGCCCAGCGTTTCCTGGGGCCCCTTAGCCCAGAGTTGTAGCCTTTTTGGTGTTCAGTGTCCTAGTTGACACACTTTAAGGTCAGCTTCTCATTCCTTCCAAAAAGTATATAATGTATCTTACAACTTGCTGCGGTGCACACTGCTCAAAGTGAACCTGGCCGCAACCACTATCTTCGGAAATAATGGTAGCTGTCAGTCCGCCCATTGTCCTACGTGCTGAGTGGCAATGACTGTTCATTATGCTCTGCTAGAGGAGGCCAGAACGATATAGTCCCTGCCATGGGAAGGATCTGTATTTGAATTCTGAGTCCCCTGTCACTGCTTACCAGCTGTGTCCAAATTTAAAAGATGAATGTCGCTGAGTCATTTGTTGACGGATCAAATGAGATAAAGCATACAAACCCCTTAGCATACCTGGCATAGAGTTGTATCTAGCATAAAGGCTAAGTAAAAATAAGGAAATGTATAAAATGTTTATCGACCATCTGTTTGTTCAAATTATGTTGGTTGTGTTAGGTAAGGCTTCTCCCCGTCCCCATAGGAATGGCCTCCTCCCATCTGAAAAAGCTGGTGTTTCTTAGTATGTTACCAGCTCCCAGGCATCCTTTCAAGCTCCTGGTTCTGAAGAAGTTTCTGTTCGTATTCAACTTACTATTATTGCAGAGCTTAGTACTGGATGAGTATTTTGTAGGGACGGTAGACAAGCCTAGAATTGGTATGATTGTAGCACCGTTCTGTTTTTATTTCAGAGGAAAAAATGTAGTAGTAGTAGTAGACAGGCTTCCTCCCAAGTACATTTTAGGCTGCTAACTAACAACAAACCATAATATTTACCAACCTGTGCCCCCTACCATTTGGAGCCAGGTAGATTGGAGATGGGGTGGTGAAAAAAGATCTAAACAAAGATGCTAGATTCTTTTTGTTGTTAGTTGCATTAATGACTCTAGCAGTTTTCTGTGCTGCTTGTGATAATTTACAAGGAAATGATAAGAGAACTAAGCATACAAAAATTATTTTCTACCAAAAAAACTGACAAACTCCAAACTTGTGACTAATCCATTCATGATCCATTTGATCTTGAGATGTTGAGGGGTAATTAGAACTTTTCTAGGCTGAGTTGTTAACTTGCTTTGATTGATTTCTGCATTCCCAACAGGACTCTCAAGTCCTTGTCCCTTCAGACACTATTCTCACTTCTGCATAACTAAGACAAGATCTTCAAATATCACAGTTTCTACTGTGGAGTGAAATGATCTTGTCATCACGCTGGTTAAAGAGGTGGAGGTTCCTTATACTTTAGAACATTTTTAATGTAAGTTACACTACAGTTTTTTTAATGACATTTTCAATGCTTAATGACATGGAAGAATGAGCATCATGTATAGTTTGATGAAATCCCATATACAAAGTAATCTCATTATTGTAAAAAAAAAAAAGTTAAATGTTCTGCAATGCTGAGTTACTCCTCTCTTAATATGGGGAAATAAAAGTTATTTTGTAAATGGGTGGGTTGCTGTGCCCTCCTCCAGGAGATCTTTCTAACCCAGGAATCGAACCTGCATCTGTTACCTCTACCTGCATTGGCAGGCAGGTTCTTTACCACTGGCACCACCTGGAAAGCCCATAAAGATAAATAATGTCAGTTTGATAAATCAAGAAATAGACAAACATTATTTAGGAATCTGGAGTTACCTCAAAGATGATGCCTCTTAAGGTTAAGAATGGGATGTTGTTCCTTTTAATTTTAAGCTCTTGGATGTAAGGTGGGGTATTTGTTTTCTTTTTTTTAAATGCATGATTTACTTTGCTAAATAAATTTTTTTTTAAATCTCAGTGTTTAATTTTTTTTAATTTATTTTCATCCAGATTACCCTACCCTTTTCCAGATTACTCTTCACCACTCAGCTCTCAGAGCAAAGAGAAATTTGAAAACCAGGCTGAGAGGCACTTTAAATAACAATCAATATCAGGTAGAGACAAATTATAAATTGCTGAATATAAAGCACTAGGGTTTTTCCTTTCTTTTAATTGCGGGGCTAGAAATAAAGCTGTTTAATTGTCCTAAACTGCATCACACTCTTTCTGGGATGGGCTTCTGGCTTAAATCTTCACTGATTGTACGTTTTGTTGCACTATGGGAACTATATTAGCAAAACAGTTCTAGAGTCACAGTTGTGTATTTGGCGCCCTCTAGTGCAATTTTTAAATGACAAAAGCATAGTTTATCTTTGCTGAGCTGTTAACTGGAAGAGAATAAAATTTAAATTTACCTTCTCAGTGTGACTGATCTTGATTTTTTCTGACATCCGCCAAAACTGATAATCCCCTTTATCTACACGTTATTTCCTAGTCATGACACTCACTAGGCTGTGACCTTGCACTAACTCGATCCTTATTCTCTGCACTTCAGTTTCCTCATCGGTAAAATGAGGATGATAATCATAAGAATGCTAACATGAATGCCCTGCACATACTAAGAACACAATAATTGCTAGCTATCTTTCTTTTATACTTAATAGATCAGTCAGTACTAAACATACTTAAAGACAGTAATTGATCTTGACTCATAATCTGCTAGTTGGAGAATGTCAAGAATGCTAATGAGTAGCTTAAAAAATAAAGAATAAAAGCCTAGATGTGATTCTCCTCTCTGGTCCCATCTTACTGAGTCAATTCATGCCAATTCTGAAGTCTGGAAGCGTGGTGGATATCTGCATCCCTATTTCTTAAAGGGTATATAAATTACAGACACTGTACATTACTTCTAACCCTCAAAACCACAGTCTAGTTAGGCAAAGGGTATTATCCCCATTTTCCAGAAGAGAAAATATGCTCTAGGTCACCCAGATAAATGTCAGAGCCACACTTCCAACTCGAGTCAGCCTCCAGAGCCCATGGCCTCAAAGGGCATCAGAAACACTTTCCAAAGAGAGAGTTCTAAGTTATGTCTTCAGAAGTGCAAAGAAAATCTTGTAACTCCCTTCAGGAATTCAGCCATCAGTTCAGAGGATTCTTCCTGTCAAGAAAGCCCATCTATCTAGCTCTGCCATAATGATATTATTTTTTAGATCCCTGATGGTTCACATTTGCTTGGCAGCTTGCAGTTTTCAAAGATTGGCCCATAGGGTATCTCATTTTCTATTCCAGAAAGCTTTTTGCACTCATCATCCACTGAACCTCCAAGCTGGGGCAGTAAGTTCTTTCCTGGCAGAATATTGCAGCTGCTTTGATTTACCCTTGAGGGAATATACTGCACACCCTAAGCCTTACAGCTGGGAACACAGATCCGGCCATGCAAGCATAGAAATAAACTCGATGGGGAGAAGTGTTCACAATCAGATCAGCCTGGTCACCCCACAATGGGCAATGAGCTCTCTCACTGGAAGCCATGCTGCAGAATCAAAGGCAGGGTCTTGGCTATCGAAACCACATTCAGCAGCCCTTCAATCAGCCAGGTCTCCCCAACATATGTGGTCATTTGCTTGGGGCAAGTATATGATCATGTAATTGCTTTTCCTGTCTTTTACCTTTTCTCCCATCTTCCTCTCACTCCCAACTCCCTCTAGTCCTTAAAAACTTCCTCCAGGTTTACACCTTAACCTCTTTGTTAGGATTCCAGTGAATGCCTAGACTTGTGTGGGTGCAAGGTTATGAATCAGCCATAGACACAGGCCTGGGGGATGGGCCTCCTGGAATGTAGAAGGGCCACAAGTTGAAAACAAATGAACCTCTCTATCCCAGTGGGATTTTGGTGGTTTTCTAAAGCCTGCTCTTCCAGCAGGGCACTTCACCAGAAGCTACAGTTTCTGGACCTTCTAGAAAGCATAAGCACTAACAGCAGAGCTGCCCACAGGCGTGTCCTCTACAAGAAGCTCAGGAGAGCCTGGGGGCCGGGAAAAGTTCTCTCTTAAACAAGCCTCAGTTTCTTCCTTAGGAGAACAGACTTTATTTGAAAAGTAGCTTAAAGCATTATCACTCACCATCATTTTTTCCATAATGAGAAGTTCACAAAATGACAGAGGGGGTCAGATTTGAGAGATCTGACTATAAATTTAAGAAAAATAAAATCCTGTTCATTCTCAATTCTCTGTGCTGGTGGAGAGAAGCAGGAGACAGAATTCCAGTGTGACGTCATATACTGTTCATTTCTATTGGTTTTACAGGGCATTTTAGTCATTAACATTTTTATATGGGTGTGTCTGTGGTTCTGGAAATCTACAACTGTTTACAGCAAATAACAAAGCTACTCAGGGAAGATGCTGAAGGGACTAGAATGCTGTCAAATGACTTTTCCACCCTTTGGACCAACTCTATTTAGTGAGGGGTGGAAACAAAGTGGGCTTTGGCCTTAGAGGAAGAAAGGTTTAAATCCTGACGCTGCTGTGTGACTTTACACTCCTTACTTGGAAAATGGGGAAATGCTTTATGGTATTAGAGAATAACCTTCCAAGTTGTGAAGGAATTCTCAAAATACAACCATGAAATGTCTCCAGCATTCATTCAGGTATTTCAATCTAGAGGAGCCTGGATGAGTTACAAATGTCCAAAAACAGACCAGAGCTGCTAATTAACTTGGATTGGAGGCTTTAGCAACCTCTCTCTGAGATTCTGGCTACACAATATAAAGGGGCTTCCAGGGATGACCCAGGAATGTCACAGACTAGAGTCTCTGGCTGGAATCTGGCCAGTGAGTAACTCAACTTGGAAGATAAGCATATTTTGTGTCCCCATAAGAGAAATCAAAAAAGCTCAATTTCTTTTAAGTTGCTGCTCCGTGGTTTATTGTTTGTCATCTTATCCTGACTAATTTCCAATATTTCCAATTTGAATTAGAGATTCCAAATTTCTAATTTGAATGTATATTAAGTGACAGATGTGGCCTTGATTCATGATATTGCCTGAGAGGTTCGATGGCAAGAAGGCTCATCTGAGCAGCTGGCCTAAACAAAATCCTGGCACCATATGCACAAGTTCTGAACTGGGGTGGCAGAAATGGGTGGTGGTGGTGGAAGGATGGGATAAAGGCAGGGATGAGTTGGTTAGTATCAGAACTGGAAAGTGAGAAAACCCAAGTATATATGATCTGCTGAAAATACCAGATAAATTTCTGCATCTGTATTTAATCATACCTATGATGTAACTACCATGTTCTGGACTAAGGACCCACTCTTGATCACCAGAGTAGAGACGGGTCCTTGTGCCCATAAATAAAAGAAAGCTTGACAAACTCAATTGTATGTTCTTCCCAAAGAGTACATTTATCTTCAAGATCAGGAAGCCTGAACACTGTTCTACTAAATGTTTGGATCTGTATTCCTTAGGATATAGGTTCAACAACTAACAGAGAAAAGTTGAGGGACTTCTCTGGTCCAGTGGCTAAGACTTGGTGCTTCCAGTGTAAGGGGCCTGGGTTCAATTCTTGGTCAGGGAACTAGATCTCACATGCTGCAACTAAAGGTCCTGCATACCGAATGTAAGACCTAAATAAAAATGTATAAGTTCAAATAAAAAAACAGAAGTTCAGACAGTAGGGCAAGCAGCATTTTCTGCCATGATTCCCTTCCTGTGGTTTCCCACTCCAAATCTACTTGATTCATAATTCAGAATGTTGAACTAGAAGCCGACTAAATTTCCTATACACAGAAAACACTGAAAACTAGAGGCAGTATTACCGTCTCTATTGTTTTTCAGGTAGCATAGGTATATGTTTATTTTTGGGACAAAGAGTGAAAGAGCAAGGACTTAAGAATTGGCATTGTAAGACTATCCCCTAGTGATAATGATAGTAGTATCTTGATGTCTTTCCTGACAGTCTTGTCTAATACAAATGTAGACATGAATTACATAGAATATCTGGATGGTAATTTACATTACATGATGGCAGTGATGATAAATGGTCTGTATTGTTACATGGGGTGGGGAGAGGACTTTTAACTGGTTAAACAATTTAAAACAGAAATTGGGAGACTTGGATTTTAGCTCCATTTCTTAATTGACCCTGCATGACTGAGCAAGTAACGTATTCTTAATGTTTCCATATTTCCATACATAAAGTAGAAATTATGTTTGATTTTCTCATTCAAATCATTGTAGTGATTATCTCACTATAAAAATAGTTATGAGAATCAAGTATTCCTTCCTATATTCCTGCAAGCACTCTTGGGTACCCTCCATGTGGTGGGTACTAAAATGTGTTGTCTGCCCCCATGTCGCAGAATCTAGTGGGTGAGGCATAGCAGAATGTTTCGAGGAATGTCCACTGGGTCACACAAGTCAAAGGTTATTATCAAGGGGTGACCACCAACTATCATAATGTTCCTTGGCCCTTCACTTCTCTCCATACTTCTTTGTCAAGGCCAAAGTGATAGAAGAGGTAGGAAATTAAGTGGTCATTTGGGAGGAGGTGATCTGCTTTGGACAGGCTGCCATTCTCCCAGCCACACCCCCACCCCACCCCCTGCTCCCCAAACCCAATCAGCCCTAACTCTTAACTACTGACAAATCAGCATTTTCTGGTTACATCTCTTCTCTTCCATTTGCCCCACCCTCTTAGCAAGGAAGCAGGAAAATTGAGATTTGCAGAAGTTGGTAAAAACTCATGTCAGAAGGCAGAGTTCCATTTCTAGATCCAAGAAAAACTTCCTGTTTTGTTAAGACCCTTCTTAGGAGCGGAAACTAGCTCACTCAAATGAAAACCACAATGAATAATTTCACTGATTTGTACCATATGTTTAGCAAGCCTAAAATCCCAAGAAGGGGTTGGTGAATCAGAAGAGAAACCATCAGAAGGGAACTGATCCATATCATCCCCCCAACTGACCAGGCTCTTCCTCACTTCCTCCTGCAACACACCCTGCAGGAACAACCTCAACTCACAGAGTGGAATAACTTCGGGAGCACATGATACAAAGGCAACCTGGCAGAGCCTCTTAGGTTGGTTCAAGGATGGCACCACTCAGATTGCTCATCCCTTCTACAAAGGATTTTCATTTGTTTTCTTTTTTTTTTTTTTTTTAACAAAAAGATCTAGAAAAGCAGCTGTATTAGCTTAGACTATGCTGCAGCAACCAGCTAAGCCCAGAATCCTGGCTCAACACAAGGAAAGTTTATTCTTGCTTTCCATATGTGACTGATGCAGGCTAGGAGGAGAGTGGGAGGTAGACACAAGGGAATCCTGCTCAACAGCCCTGGCTGATAAAAGCTCTGACATTTGGAGTCTTGGGTCTTCACTGTCCTGGCAGTAGAGGAAGAGGATCCTTGGAGAAGGCACACACTTGCGCTCTCATGTGCACAGCCTGGAAGTGACACCGTTTACTTCTGTCCCAGTGGTTGGACGGCACACTGCGGAGGGGCTGTGACTGATGCGGAAGCATGCGGATATTTGGCAAGCGTTCAGTGCCTCTGCCCTAGTAGCACTGAAATCTGAGTGCATGCTGGAACATGTAACGACAGTTCAGAATCCCAGACCATGGAAGAACTGTTTGAATCTGAATCCACTGAGATGTATCATCTCTGGGTCTTCCTTATGGATTTCTTGAGTGCCTAACAAGCAGTTCTCAGGTCACAGATGGCCCACCCCATTTAATGAGTGTTCTTCATGAAGGTTTTGGTGGCGTTGCCTATTAATTTGCCTGATTAGCCAGTTCACAAGAACCGGTCACTTAGCATAGCCTCACCAAAGGTTGTTGGGGGGCTGACTTAGCTTGGTGTCCCTGAAGCATGGACAGATCAATCACTGGAATCAGAGCTGACTTTTTAAGTCATGGAATTTTAAGCTGTTCACATTTAATTCCACAAACATGACACCATAAAACTGGAAGATTGTTCTCTGAAGGATTGTTGACCAAAATTGTTCAAAATATGATTCAAACCTCCTCTTGCAGTTGACTCATGTCTGACTCTTGTGCAGTGTTTTTATGCCAGGGGAGGATGCTCTGTACTCACCATCATCACCAATTAAATATACATAAAGCCCATACATGGATGATGGAGTTCTCTTAAATGATTTTCTATGTCCCTGCTTGGGGACAAGGAGTCACTTTCTATGTAATAGCTTATCCAGTACTAGAATTTCTCTGCCTCCCCTCCACTCTTGCTCCTTGCTCTGGGGACATCTTGCCATCCACCAAAAAGGAGAGGAGGAGAGAAGCAAGGGAAATAAAGCTCAGTTCGAGGCCAGTTGACTTCACAGGGTGGTTTGCAGTTGGTCTGTTTTACTTGGCCTGCTTTGAAGCTGTTTTGGGACATATGAGGTTCTTCAACTAAGAGGTCTTTTCCAGACCTGATTTCCCCTTGGAATGACACATTGTTCTCCCTTCCAACACAGCAATTGTAATTCCTGCCTGGGGAGCAGCAATTACTTTGAATTACACACTATTTGAATAAACCAGTATGGGATTAACAAAGGCTTATTGTTCTGTAACCTTCTACTGAAACTTACAGGAGTAATTTCTGGCGACATTACTTTTCCCTGCCTAGCATTTGACTATTCAACTAACACTTCTCCACACTTTAATTGATCCTTCTTAGTTGAATGTAATAGAAGCTTTTTTTAGCATTCTACCAACACTGAACAGGATGCAATAATACTATCAGGGTTTTCTTAGTTCACCTTTTTCTCCCTTTCCCTCTCTGGCATGTTTACTATAATTCCATATCTTTAGAGTTTCTCAGATTTCTTGTGCCCCCAAACTACTTCCTGACTGCTATATATACATACAAGTACACACACTAACACACAGTTTAGGATTCTTTCCTTTACAATATGTGTATCATGCTGTTTTTTAAGTAGACCTCAGGAGCACAGAATATAAACAATGATCATCCCCGATCTGGGACAACTCTCATTGTTGAGCTAGAAATGCTATTTTAAACACGTTTTTGTGACGACTTGAAAACACCTACATTTTCTCTATTCCATTTTAAAAAATTCTCATTCACTTTTTAAATCATTTGCAAATGAAACTCGGTAACTAAGAATAAATCTACCAATATTCACTTCCAAACCAAAATTATTTCTAACACTACCCAAAGAAGATCTCTTTATAATGAGAAGGTCTAAAGTTACAACTATGAAAATGCTGAGACCAAGACATTATTGACTGATAGAATAGATCTTTATAAAAGCTTCTGATTCGGCAAATGTGAAATCAATCAATTAGAGCTCTAATGGATTTTTTTTCTAGCTGGTTTTAGGCCAGTTAAATATAATAAAGATCATGGAGATATGAAGCTAACTTGAAACCAAAATAACTACCAAGAGCACTTTGTACTCCATTAATAGGTAATAAAAATCTATGCAATGCTAAATGAAAATATAAATTCTGCTTACTTATTTATGTAAAACTTTAGGCCCACATAATTATTGATCTAAAAAACAGCTTAATAGCACCATATTTTTAAAATCGGCTTTGATGAAATCCACAAAAAATAATCTTGACTCATTTGTCTCCAAACTGTCTTCTCAGATCCTATACCTAAGTTGAAATTTTTCTTCCAGAGGGAGTTGGAAGATATTTCAGATACAGTTATGTTATAAGAAGTATGATAAATTAGTATTATTAAATTAGATCATGACCATGAACTCAGCTAAAAGAAAAGTCAAGTCTAGAATCTTCACTGAAAAGATTTCAATATATAAAAATATAAGCCAACTTTTCTCCTTTTTCAAACCAGAGACTTTAAAGCATTTCCTCTTAGAAAAATAAATAAATAAAAGGAAATGGTGTTGGTGTTGCTGCTGGTGATAATTTCATTAGCAAGGAGACAAAACTAATTCATTTAGGAAACTTGTTTCAAAGTTGAATTGTAGATGAAATCCAACAACACACAACTGAAGTTGAGTGGGCCTTATATAGGCACTTGGCTCACAGGCAGCATAAACAAGAAATCCCAGTAAGTTCAAACAAAGCTGAGGCCAAAATCATGCGGTGATTTGTAGAGAAGCAAAAGGTATTTGCAACTGTACTATAAACAGATGTTAAAGTAAATGAAAATCTTAGGAGCAGGTNGGTGTTGCTGCTGGTGATAATTTCATTAGCAAGGAGACAAAACTAATTCATTTAGGAAACTTGTTTCAAAGTTGAATTGTAGATGAAATCCAACAACACACAACTGAAGTTGAGTGGGCCTTATATAGGCACTTGGCTCACAGGCAGCATAAACAAGAAATCCCAGTAAGTTCAAACAAAGCTGAGGCCAAAATCATGCGGTGATTTGTAGAGAAGCAAAAGGTATTTGCAACTGTACTATAAACAGATGTTAAAGTAAATGAAAATCTTAGGAGCAGGTTTGAAAAAAAAAAAAATGAAGAGCTTTAGAAAACCTGCATCTATCCCAGATTTATTTTTTCCCCTCATGAGTAGTGAGTGCATGATTACAAACAAGTGGGTAGGAAAAAAAAAATAACAGGGAACTTGAAGTATAAACTTCCAGACTTCTGGTATCACAGTTTATAACAGGCTCAAGTATTCAAGCTTCTAAATTAAAAACAAACAAACAAACAAAAAAATCCCAGTCTGAGCCTAAAACATTTCATATTTGGTAAACTATTTGGGGAAATTCTACCAAATCTTCAGGTCAAGTAGTTTTATTTATTCTTACCCTGCAGCCTGTCCATTTCATTCTGCTTCAGCAGTTGTTAAAAAACTGAGTAGATAGCTGGGATAGACCCAGGAGCTCTCTTTTCTAAGAAAAAAACTACATGTGCATCCTAGGCAGATAAGAAAAGTCATTTTCTTCCAGGTTTGGGCCCTTGTCACTGTTGAGGAATGTTCTCCTTACTCCTGTCTCTCTCAGTGCGCCATATACTGACCACTCGCCTCCCTGGGCACCAGGTGATCACATTGCTAGGAGCTGTGCTGAGTGCCAGAGTCGCTGGTGGCCGTGACCAGTGAGGCAGAACTCTGAGCGCCCAGGTGCTCACCCAGATCATAGCTTTTCCTCCCCTTCCTTCCTCTGCTGGATGTTCACCATGCAGTGACCTAGTTGGTTATGCTGCCCTGGTGCCTCAATTCCCTTCATTAGAACTGAAGACCTGCCCCTTAGAGGTTACTCTGTCTTGCTCTTTGCAAGCTATATGCCTTCCCCTATCCACCCTCCCACAGCCCACATGGGCTGGGACTCTGCAGGGAATGAGTCAGTTGCTCGAGAACCAGATACAGTCATTTCCCCTGAAGATACTGATGACTGCCTGGACCAAATCCTAGTCTGGGGACCCCTGGTGATCCAGTGGCTAAGACTCTATGTCCCGGATGCAATCGCTCCCAGGGTTCTACCTCTGATCAGGGAACTAGATCCTCCACACCACAACTAAAGATCTTGCCTGCCACAACTAAGACCTCACACAGCCAAATTAATTAACAACAAAAATGACAACCCCTCCAAATTCTAGCTTGCCTTATCTACCGAGCCCACCTGAGTACCTTTTCCATACCCAGTCTAACCGACAAAGTTCACCCTTTGCCTCCCTCCTCCTACCGGCTGATGATGCTAAAATGTGGGAGATGGTAACAGTAATCAGTGATAGTTATTAGTAAAAAAGATTAGTCTCAGGACTTCCCTGGTGGCCCAGTGGTTAAAGAAAATGCTGGGCAATGCGGGGGATAAGGGATTGCTAGTCTGGGAACTAAGATCCCACATGCCACACAGCAACTAAGCCCGTGAGCTGCAACTGCTAAAGCTATCTGCCCCAGACCTTGTGCTCCAAAACAAGAAAAGCCACTGCGCAAGAAATCCGCGTACCACAACTTGATAGTAGCCCTCACTCAATACAACTAGAGAAAGCCCATGCACAGCAACAAAGATCCAGCACAGCCAAAAATTAAAAAAAAAAAAGTTTCAGCAACTGTCATAGGTGTTTAATATACTTATCTAATAATGACTATAGCACTTGGAGAAAACGACACTAGGAGAGGTTAAGTGACTTGCTCAAGGTCACCCAAAGAATAAATAGCACAGCTGGAATGTGAACCTAGATCTTTCTGATGCCAGGTATATTTCTGCTCCCAATTCCAACATGTGGGCTTTGCCACACACCAAGCAATTTTAAGGCACCAACTGGGTGTCCTATAGTTCAACTCCACTCCAACACTGTCTATCTGGAGAGCGTCAAATCCCACAGGCTGAGGGCTGAGTCCTAGGAAAATTCACACCCCACCTCACTTCAGACACCATCACAAGAACAGTTATCACCTGTGCTTCTGGTCATAGATCAGAGGTTCCACCAGCTTCTTCCTTGGGATCCATTAATTTACGAAACTTACAGAAGCATTTCGCTTTCCAGATTAACAGTTTACCGTGTAACTCAGGAACTGCCAGATGAAAGAGCTGCATGGGGCCAGGCGGGGGAAAGGACACCGAGAGCACAACACTCTCCTCCAGTCTCCACCTGTTCTCCAGCCCGGAAACTCCCCTAAGCCAGTCGTCTTAGCTATTCCTTCTTCAGTCACTAAGTCATGCCAGACTCTCTGCAACCCCGTGGACTGCAGTTCGCCAGGCTTCCCTGTCCTTTATTGTCTCCCAGAGTTTGCTCAAACTCATGTCCACTGAGAGTCGGTGATGCTATCCAACCATCTCATCCTCTGCCATCCCCTTAGCTTTTTCTGGAGGCCTCATTACTTAAGCATGATTGATTAAATCACTGATCACTGGTGACTGAGTTCAGTTTCCAGCCCTTCTCCCCTCCCCCTTAGGTCAAGGGCATGTGACTGAAAGTTCTCCCTAATCACGTTGTTGGTTCTCCTGGGAGCAAGCCCCCATCGTCAGGTAGGGTCCAAAAATCATCTCTTTGAAAAACCCACCTTTATCACTCTCATCATTTAAAAAACTCAAAGGGGCTCCGGCGCATTATGCTAGGAACAGGGACAAAGATCAGATATCTATTTCTTATCCTAAATCAGAATATCACACCAGATAAATTAAATACTCTTACCGCAGGTCTGGTGGCTCAGAGGTTAAAGGGTCTGCCTGCAAGGCGGGAGACCTGGGTTCAATCCCTGGGTTGGGAAGATCCCCTGGAGAAGGAAATGGCAACCCACTCCAGTATTCTTGCCTGGAGAATTCCACGGACAGAGGAGCCTGGTAGGTTACAGTTCACGGGGTCGCAAAGAGTCGGACACGACTGAGCGAGTTCACTTTAACTTCACCCGCAGGTCACTGGTTCTCAACATTCACTTTGTCACTACATCATCCCCACACGCTGAATGTCTTTTGAAGGGAGGCACCCCTCTGGGCTGTGCAAAATCTCAGCTATGTGGCCTCGCAGTAGGCCTTGGACACCATCCATTAGAAAACTGATGTCTTTGCCCCTCTCATTTGTGTTTTTGTTACGTAAGCTGGCTTCACTACCAGCTGACATGGCTTGTTCACAATGATTGAGCTTTACACCTAAGTGTGGTTACCCATCTACTCTCTGGGGCCTGTGTAGGTCTCCCCAGGATCTAGGAAGCTCCAAATCTTAGGGTTTGGGCCTAGGCCTTTACTTTTACTATTCAGAGCTGAACCTCAGAGAACTGAAGGGAGTTGTCCTACGTCAACAACTAGTTAATGGCAGAGCCAGGACATTTTATATGTAGCATTACCTTTTTCAACTCCCATAACAATCCTATGAAATAGATGCTTTATCACTGTCATTTAACTGTAAAGAAATTGAGCCACAGAGAGATCAAGTAACTTGCACAAGATCACACAGCTAGGAAGTGGCAGAGCCCAGATCTGGATGAAAATGTCTATTTCCTAACCATACTGCTAACACCTGCACCAGATTGGCTTTCATGGAAAATGGGGAATGGATGTTTCTGAAACTCCACTGAAGACACAGGGATCTGAAATTTTTGGTGCAGGAAGAGCAAGGACCATTTATCATAGACATCCATATTCCTAGGCTCAAGGCTTGCCTGCTAATGGCCAGGGGACCAAGGATGACCTTTACCATCCGCAATTAGCTTTTCAGAGCTTTCACTTTGCTCCAGGAAACTTATCCAGCCCCATGTGGTCTCTAGGCCATTCTCTGAATGCTTTATGGTCACTTCAATTCCTAGGTTAAAGTTCAAAGCAGATAAGATGCAAGGAAACATAGAAAAGGAGCCAAATAAAAGTACCAATAAAACAAAAGTTTGGCAATTTTTAAAATTGTTGCATAACTCTTTGCTTGGGAAGAAATGCTCAAAAATCAACAAAAGGAAGAAAAAACAGGATGTTAAAAAGTACTTTTATTATGTTTTTAGAAGCTTACTGCCAAACTACAATTATTTCTGCCAAAAATAACATACTTACTCCTTGCAACCTACAAGATTTGGGGTTTGCTTGGAATTTTGTGGACTTTTGGGGAGTGAAACCATAAGTTCCCACCAAGTTCATTTTCAAAAAGAATGTGCCAGAAATGAAGATGTGTCCAGGGAAGGAGTCCCCAGGGTGGAAAGAGGTCCAACAGCCCCTACTATGAGTGATGGGTCCCAGAAAGCTTTGCCTTGGAGACTGGCACCTTCTATGGGGTCCCTTCAGTGCATGCACCTGGAGTGACCGCAGGGCTCTTTTGGAAGGCCTCTGTCCTATGGGCAGGGGATGCAAAATGACACAAGATCTAATGATGTGGGAAGGGTCCAGGATCAGGAGCCAAACAAAGCTGGGCTCAAATCCTGGGTCCACCAACTCCTAGCAGTGTGACCTCCCTGACCGTCCATTTCCTCATCAGTGAAATGAGAATAACATACCGTCCTGCAGGATTGTCATGAGGGTTAAATGAGGTATCAGATATGTATGGCTCAGTGTCCAGAAGTGTCCAGAAGAAGTAGGTTAAGCCCTTCTACTTGGGAGAAACCTGGATAGAGCCACATCACTGCCAGCCAGGAACAGAGGGAGGGGAGAAGCAAGACTCTGAGAGGGCAGAGAGCTGACGGGTGACTCAAGGGTTCAGGAGGGAGAAGAAGAGAAGAGAGAAGGGCTTGCTTCCTTTTGTCCTCCAAGATATACTTGGTGGAGACAGATGAAAGATTCCAAGGGTAAAGAAAAAATTACTTTGCACCATCCAAGAGCCAGGTTTTTCAACCACTTAAGCACCACTCTTCCAAATACTGAAAGCATAGAAAAGTGGTCCCCATTATTGTTACTAGTGGTGGGATTTTTTTTTTTTTTTTAATGTTTTTAAAACATTCTCTGCACTTGCTTGGTCAAGCGTCATGTCGCCAACAGCAGGGGGTTCCTGATCTAACTTCCATATTTCTCAAGTATAGCAATTGTAGTGTGTTCATGAATTCAGTAGCTGCAGGGACAGCCCCCAATCCCCCACCCTCCTAAGTTGGGCAGAGATTATAGCTCCTGGGGGTGCTTGCTGGCTAGGGGTCAGTTCTCTGGGCTTTCAGGGAGTCACTGCAGAAGGCACCAGCCCAGAAGCCTTTTCCTTCAGTACTGTAAACTATTTTATAAGCACCAACTTTCCTAATTCGTTTTGTGCTTAAATCCTAGTTTGGTTCATATTTCTTATACTAAGAGTATACTATTCCAAAAACGAGGGCCGAGGGGGCCTGCCTTTAAGTGGAGAATCAGGACATTTGTACAGAAATGTTTATGATTCCAGAAAACCACGCCGTGTGCCAAAGGAGCAGCAGGACAGCATGTGTCTGAGAGGCTCCCAGGCAAAACTCCTCACCATCCCGGCTTTCTTAGGCTTCGCAGCAGGGTGGGACTTGAAGGAAACGTCTTCAAAGACCAAGCAGGGTGCGTTCTGGCTGACTTTCCTGTTTCAGCTGGCCATGGCCTTTGCCTTGCTCCTGCTTCCTTGTTTCCTTCTCCACACCTTCCTTTGTGTAACTGCCCATGTGCAGCTCCCTTCCTTTTCTCCTAAATACCAAGCCCCTTTCTCCTGCCATCTCTTTTACCAGCGTGACTCCTTTCAGAGTGTCCATGTGTCTGTATGTTTCAAAGAAGTGCATAGCCTGCAGCAAGCGTGACTAAATTGATGTCATTTATTTATTTCAGGATATGACCCCTGCTGATTGCCAAGCATTGTCCCAGCGCACGAGGACTCCACAGAGTTGCTGTTTGTTATTTGCTAGGGGAGCCTCCACTGTCTGAAGGCGGCTCGAGAAGCTGAACATGGAGATTTCTGTTGCTGCCCGTGCCTGATGAGCATTTGATTAGCTTTGTCGAAAATGAACAGAAATTCAAAATGACCCATTCCACGCCTGTAGAGTCAGCCTGGACTGACTCTCCCTATAAGAAGCCTTCAACATGAAGATTCCAGCTTGGCAGGCAGGAAATGCTTTAGTATTTCAGTTGAAGCCACTGTAGTTTTTCCAGGGGTAAAACCAGCCATGGATACAGCTCAGCAGGTTGGTGTCCTAGCACCTCTTCTTTAGGTGGAGGCACCATGAGCATTTCTCAGGGGGCTCTCTCACCAGCGGTGCTCACTGAGCCACTGCACTGAGGCCTCAGCTCCTACTCAGGAAGCTCCTGTCCCTGGTCTGCCATCTGCTAATCTCCTGTTGGTGAGATCAAAGTGGTACTTCTGTTCTGCTTCAAGTGTCACTCCTAAAGAGAGAGTACTATGGGCCTGCGTCAGTCAGGGTGTTCAGAGAAATGGAACTAAGAGGATCTGTATATATAGTGAAGGAGATTTATTTCAAAGAATTGGTGCATGCCATTGTGGAGGCCTGGATGTCCAAAATCTGATGGCAGAGGCCAGCAGCAGGCTGGAGACTCAGGAAACCGTTGTGGTTTATATCCACAGGTTCTGCTAGCAAGCCAGGGAGAGCTGATGCTACAGATGCACTGGCAGAATGCGCTCTTGCTCTGGGAAGTCCAGCCTTTTGTGCTGTTTAAGCTTTCGACTGATCAGATGAGGTCCACCTGCATCATGGAGGACAATCTGCTTTATCCAAAGTCCACTGATTTAATGTACACCTCATCCAAAAACATCCTCGCAGAAATATCCAGAATAATATTGGACCAAATATCTGGTCACTGTGACACATCAAATTAACCATCACAAACCCTTTTTACTAAGTGACAGGAGGGAGCTGTCTCATACTCTTTGTTCCGGCTGCACCCTTTCTCTGGTGAAGTCACTTCATCATAGGTACCCCCTGGCCAGCTTCCTGTGTCCCTGACCTGGTATTGTTTCCCTTGGAGGTCAGTGATGGGGGGTTTGAGGTAGAAGAAGGGGTGCTGGATTGGAAGATAGAGGAACACAGCTCAAAATCTACTCTTCTCGTGAATTCCCAGCCTATATGTCCAGACCAAGAAAGAGAATTCTCACTGCTCTCGGGTTTCCTTCCACAGCAGCCTTCACCCCAGGTCAGAGGAAGATGATTTCCCACCCTTCACCAACATCTTGGCTCTGGAGCCCAAGTTTAGCCAACCACTGTCTCTCTAAGGAGATACATCTCCAGCTGGTCAGCCCCAGCAGCCCATGGTGTGAGTACAAAACCTCCTGATCCCATGTATGTTGTTGAATTGAACTATGGAGACATTAGTCATGTTTACTGTTGATGGAAAACAAAGAAAAGCTGTAACCAAGGCCTCACTGTGGTTCTTAACTGTTGCTCACTAACTGTAATAAGATTATAAAAAGGCCCCAAATAGAAAGTGTATATACGGTCAGAGTAAACAGGGTCAGAGACCGGAATACTCCTGCAAGGGCGGATGGCGACTTGTCTCCTTCACTGGAGTAGTTTGTGTACACACCCTCCCTGATGCTGCCTGCATATTTCCTGTTTTATTGAGATACAATTCACATTTCATACCATTCACCCATTTAAAATGTATGACTCAGTGGTTTTTAGTATAATCACAGAGTTGTGCAACCATCGCCATGAAGAATTCTGGAACATTTCATCATCCCCCAAACAAACCCCATACCCATAAGCAGCCACTCTGATTGCTTCTCTCCCCCCACACTTCCCAGATCCTAGGCAGCCACTAATCTACTTTTTGTACCTTATGGATTTACCTCTTCTGGACATTTCATTAAATGGAATCATATAGTATGTGGTTATGACCAATTTTTACAAACATAAAATTAGCTTAGATCTTGTCATGATAATTAGACCAAGCCCTCACTTCCCAGAGATACCAGTCACATTGCTCATCTCAGTACAATAGGCAAATAAACATCTAAGTAGTAAGAAAGATTCTGAATTTCTAGCAGCACTAAGCAGGCAGAAATCCTGGATTCCGTGTAAATCTGACTTACAGTCAAAAGAAATCTCAAGGGGTGTTTAGTAGTCAAGGCATTGTGATCACATGAAGAGCCTGCTGAACAGTTCTGTCCAGCAGGCCAGGTGGCAAATTTCCTGGAGTCCAGCTGTACCCTTTAAGATGTGTTTCTTGGGAAATCAGCTCTCTTACCCCTTGTAATTCTCTTCCCAAGAAGAATTCAGTGAATATGAAATAGGCATTTTATGTCTATGCCCTGACTGAATAAGAGGAGGACACAGAGGGTGTAAAATCAAATGTACAGGATCAGAGCCGGACCCCAGGACCAAAGACCCAGAGCATGCTGCCCCACAATGTGGCACATTTGGCAGATTCCAAGGAGGAAGTACCGAGAACTGGAGTCAGTGCTTTGAAATGGTGAGAACAGCTAGCTATTCAAAACACAGGAAACACCCATTAGCCAGCTCTCAATTGCCTGTCTCTAAGGCCTGTGCTATGATTTTCCATTCTCGGAGTCTGAGAATTATAAAATGTGGCTTAAAAAGAAATGAGTTCTTAAACATAAGAGTTTAAGTATCCTTCTGCCACTTCATGAGGTTAATTAGGACCCATGTTTGTGACAAAGCTCCCTGTAGAGGTTACAGAAGGCTGGTCCATTGGAAAAAGGTACTGCCCAGATGAGCAAACTTGAGCTTGAAGGGAAAGAATGACTGAGTTTTACGTAACAGCAATGACCGAAGTGAGAGTGAAAGGAGAGGAGGGTGGAGAATGTCCCTGATGACAGCTCATTCCAAGCATGGCCTGGAAGTCAAATCCTCTCAATAAAGACCTCTGATGATGCCTAAGCTTTGTGCAAAAGTTTCAGTGACAGAAGATCACGGCTATGCCCTCTTTCATGCAAATTTATACAAAGCTCAAGTTATTTTCATAGGCCTTTGGAACATGCCAGATTGCCTTCCCTGATAGCCCATGCTTGGTCAGAGGAATGAAGAAAACAAATCACTCAGCTTATCTAGTCAATTAAGCTGGCAGACAAATACACATTCTAAAAGGAATCTAAACAAGGGAAAATTTGGAACATGGTCATTACTTTATAAACTGCCTTACACTGTTTTTATAATCCCTTGTGATTTCTTCTCTCCCCATAAGCGTTTTAATCTTGAAGGTGGGGGATGTGTATTTTCCTCCGGTGCTGTCATTCACTGTGCCCGGCACACGTGGGACAGGGACCTCTATCACTTTAGGCTGGTGGTTTGAAGCCAAGAACTCACATACAGGCGGGCGATAGTGACACAAGGCAGAAGAAGCAAAATTTTAACAGATTAAGCAAATGAGTTTGCGACTAATCAAGTTAGTTGTAGCATCTTGAAACCCATTCCAAGACCCAAAGTGTTTTAGAAATTAATCCCATGAAATGCGTTGCACATTTTAGTGAACTGAAAGCAAAGTCAAAGTTTTACAAGGAATGTATATTTTAATAAATCATGTGTGTAATCCCTTGAAACAGTCTAGAAAAAAATTTTTTCTTAGGTGGGTGCAAACATGTTAAATGAAGTTGAAATACGAGGAAAGAAAATGCAAAGGTCCTGTGTTGAAGAAGAGTTTTCTCATTCTGGGAAGGAAAAAAAAAAAAAAAACCCAANGTGTGTAATCCCTTGAAACAGTCTAGAAAAAAATTTTTTCTTAGGTGGGTGCAAACATGTTAAATGAAGTTGAAATACGAGGAAAGAAAATGCAAAGGTCCTGTGTTGAAGAAGAGTTTTCTCATTCTGGGAAGGAAAAAAAAAAAAAAAAAACCCAAACGTCATGTTGCTTTCTGAAGTGCTGCAGCCAAAGAAAATAATGCAGGTTCAAGCTGGACTAACCAAAAAATGGGCAAAAGATCTAAATAGATATTTCTTCAGAGAAGACATACAGATGGCCAAGAGGCACATGAAAAGATGCTCAACATCATCACTAATTATTAGAGAAGTGCAAATCTAAACTTACAGTAAGGTACCACCTCACACTGTCAGAATGGCTATCATTTAAAAAATCTACAAGCAATATATGCTGGAGAGGGTGTGGAGAAAAAGGGGACCCTCCTACACTGTTGGTGGGAATGTAAATTGGACAGTCGCTAATTTAAGAAACCTGCATACTGCTAATAACTGTATACAGGTTTCTTAAAAACCTAAAAATGGGGACTTCCTTGGTGGTCCAGTGGTTAAGAATCTGCCTTGCAGTGCAGGGGACATTTCAATCCCTAGTCGGGGAACTAAGATCCCACATGCCATGGGGCAATTGAGCCTGTGCTCCAACTGCAGAGCCTGTGCTCAAGTGGAGAGGAGGCCAGACTGAAATGAACATCCTCAGAGACGCAACGAAGAGCCAACACAACCAACCAAATAAATGAGTATTAAGAAATAAAGATCATTAAGAGTTAAAGAAAAAAGAAAGCTCGAGAATATAAAAAAAAAAAACCACAAAACCTATAACGACCATATGATCCAGCAATCCCACTTCTGGGCATATATGAGGTGAAAACCATAATTCAAAAAGATACAGGCACCCCAGTGTTCGCTGCAGCACTATTTACAATAACCAGGACATGGAACCTGCCTAAATGTCCATTACAGAGGAATGGTAAAGAAGANTATGATCCAGCAATCCCACTTCTGGGCATATATGAGGTGAAAACCATAATTCAAAAAGATACAGGCACCCCAGTGTTCGCTGCAGCACTATTTACAATAACCAGGACATGGAACCTGCCTAAATGTCCATTACAGAGGAATGGTAAAGAAGATGTGGTCCATATATACAATGGAATATTACTCAGTCATAAGAAAGAAGAAAATAATGCCATTTGCAGCAACGTGGATGGACCTAGAGATCGTCATAGTGAGTGAAGTAAGTTAGAGAAAGACAAATATATGATATTGCTTATATGTGGAATCTAAAAAACTGGTACAAATGAATCTATTTACAAAACAGAAATAGAATCACAGATGTAGAAAACAAATTTATGGTTACCAAGGGGGAAAATGGGGGCGGGGAGGAGGGATAAATTGGGAAACCGGGATTGACATATACACACTATTATATATCAAATAAATTACTAATAAGAACCTACTGTTAGCACTGCTGCTGCTGCTGCTAAGTTGATTCTGTTGTGTCCGACTCTGTGCGACCCCATAGACGGCAGCCCACCAGGCTCCCCCCGNTTGACATATACACACTATTATATATCAAATAAATTACTAATAAGAACCTACTGTTAGCACTGCTGCTGCTGCTGCTAAGTTGATTCTGTTGTGTCCGACTCTGTGCGACCCCATAGACGGCAGCCCACCAGGCTCCCCCCGTCCCTGGGATCCTCCAGGCAAGAACACGGGAGTGGGTTGCCATTTCCTTCTCCAATGCATGAAAGTGAAAAGTGAAAGTGAAGTCACTCAGTCTTGTCCGACTCCTAGCGACCCCATGGACTACAGCCCACCAGGCTCCTCCATCCATGGGAGTTTCCAGGCAAGAGTACTGGAGTGGGGTGCCATTGCTTTCTCCACTGTTAGCACAGGGAACTTTATTCAATACTTTATTATGATCTATATGGGAAAAGAATCTAAAAAAGATTTGATATATGTATATGTATAACCAATTCACTCTGCAGGTACAGCAGAACCTAACACAACATTGTAAATCAATTGTAAATCAACTATATTTCAATAAAAATTAATTAAAAAAATAAAATTATAGAGTGAATATATGTATAACTGATGCATTTTCTTGTACAGTAGAAACTAATACAACATTGTAAATCAACTATATTCCAATAAAAATTAATTTCAAAAACTTAGAAAGTAGAAATTGGGGGATGGAAATACTGACCTTATGGAATTTAATGTTTTAGTTGCCNCACTGTAAGTCAACTATACTTCAATAAAATATATATGTTAAGAAAAAAAAAAAAAAGAACCTGCCCTTATAATGCAATGATCTCTGTGGCAAACAATCATTGGTAGAGATCTTGGCAGAGACGGACTTACTCATTCATTCATTCAACAAACATTTACTAAGCACCACAAACCAGACTAGAGTAGGATCTACCTTGCCCAATATAATAGAAATGACAGACAGGAATGTGAACTGAGTATACCAAGGTCAGGATCAAGGGCAGGGGAGGATGGCAGAAGGACCCCTCATTCAGTTCAGATCTCCTTCCATCTGGGACTACGGTGTGTAAGGAAGAGGAGGACTCAGGGAAGGCGCCTGCCTGGGATTACAGAAAAGGACAGAGAGAGCTCTCAAAACACCCTCCATCCGTCTCTCAGATCTGTGCCTGGGGTTTGCAGGACTAAGCATGACCTTAATTTGCAGAGGTCTTGCTGCACAACTCCAGGAGGTGCCATTCTCCTAGAATATAGTGGCATTGGACAGGATGGAGCGTTCTGTCCTGGCACAGTGAAGACAGTCTCTGAGAGGGAACTGAGTTTGCCCCTGAAGGTATGTCATTGAGCATTTGTGGGCCTGTGCACCAGGAATCCTGACCCTTGTTGGGGGGCGGTCAGTGGGGGGTGGGGGGAGGAACAGGAGCCTAGATGGGTCCCACCTCTTGGATTTCTTCCCAGGGCTGACCTGACACAATGAGTTTGTTTGACTTTGTGGCCCTGGCCTAGCTTCTTGGGTGAGAAAGGGGCTGTGACCCTAGTTATACAGCCTCCCTGGGAGACAGAAGCCATTCCACTGGTGCTCTCTAGGATGTGCTTCCCAGGGGAGGTGGCCCGGGACCTAATCACTGGTCAGGAAGCCTGGGAAATGACAGGAGAGGGGACGACAGGAATGTTTTAGGTCCCTGAAACCTCTCTCTCTTTTTAAACAATTAACCAACAAACACGTATGCAGTGCTTTTATACACACCTTCCTGTTCCCTTTTCATGACAACTCTGTTATGAGAGGTTCTATTATTTTATTCCTGTTTTCCAGCTACGGAAATTGAGTCCCAAGAGGTGACATAATGTCCAGATAAGACAGTGAGTAAATGGAAAAGTTGGGATTGAATGTTACCCTGGTGCCTCTTTCCCTGTGTCACTCAGGTCCTGTGACCCAAACACTCCTAGACCTCAGACCAGAGCCCTGGGTCACCCTTTCCTCCTCACACACGACCTCTGGCGGAGAATGTCTCTACCTGAGAAAGGGGCTCCATCTCATTTTCCCTGTCTCCCTGCCACTGTCCTAGTTCAAGCCATGCTCATCATTCTGCTACGACTCTGGTGGCCCCTTGGTTTTTATTTTTTCCTCTTCTTGCTGGCTGTGTGTCTCTGAGCAAGTTTCTCAACCCCTCAGGGCCTGTGCATTATCTCCTTAAAAAGGAACTGAGACTAGCGCCGCCACTGGGCTATGCTAAAGATTAGGCATGATGCTTCGTTTACAGGAGTTCCTTCCAAGAGAATTATAAATGTGAGACTCACGTGTAATTTATAAACTTTTCTAGTCACCATATTTAAAAAGGCAAAAAAGAGATAAGTGAAATTAATTTTAGTAATATAATCTATTTAACACCACATATATACACAGTATCCATTTAAAAGGGGCTTCCCTGGTGGCTCAGATGGTAAAGAATCTGCCTCCAATGCTGCAGACCTGAGTTTGAGCCCTGAGTCAGGAAGATCTCTTGGAGAAGAGAATGGCAGCCCACTCCAGTATTCTTGCCTGGGAAATCCCATGGACAAAGGAGCCTGGTGGGCTACAGTCCATGGGGTCGCAGAGTCAGACACCACTGAGCAACTAACACCTTGACTTTGGTACTTTAAAATAGTAACATTTATGTTCATTTATTTCATAACTAAGTCTTCCAAGTCCAGTATCTATTTCACTCTAACTGCGTGTCTCAGTTTGAAGGACTAGTCACATTTCCAGTGTCCAGGAAGGACTTGTGGCCAGTGGCTCCCGTCCTGGGCAGTACAGGCTTCGAGTGCTCAGAGCAAGGGTCTGGTGTGCCCGTGCACGCTCTGCCAGTGGCCTGCTGGCTGTGTGCAGTGTCACAGCTGCTCTGTGGCCCTGGGCCCCAGGCACAGGCTTCCTCCTGAGACCATGGCTCCTGCTCTTGCTGTTCCTGCCTGCTGCCTTCACCATAGGAGGTTATGGGGCTGACTCCAGGGGGCAGAAGTTCTGTCGCGTTTCCTGCCAGCTGCCAGCCTGAATGTGAGGCCCGATACTCCTTAGTTTTCCTGTCTGCTCATGGGAAGCCCTTCCACTCAGCGAACCTAATTATATCCAATCAATCTTCAAACAATGAGCGTGTCTGGTGGGGCTTCCCGGGGTGGGAGAGCATATTTTGGGTAAGGAGGTGCGGAAAATTCCCCTTTTTAGTCAGGAGAAGAGGCCTGTCCACATCCCTGGCCCGGTGATGCGGAGGAGGGAGGTGCCAGAATCCACAGTGGAAGGTGGTGATTAGGAAGCAGTTTCTGGGCAGAGTGCCGAGCCTCTGCAGAGTTTAGACTGTCCTTCTATTTCTTTCATTTTGAAAGAGTTTGCCCAGAAGCATCTGGAGCCTGGAAGGACACTCTGCCCTTCAGTGGGGTTTCCTGCTCCCATCCCCAGTGCTGCCCGCCTCTGCCCAAGTACAGAAGCAGAGTACTCTCTGCAGAGAGCTGGGTCCAGCAGGCCAACCGCTGGCCCTCAGCCTAGGCTCAGCTGCTGCCAGGGGCTACTCATGCTGGGGGGTCCACTGCTCTCCTGCCCAGAGCATCTCCATGGCTTGGCTTTGCCTTCCTCCTGTTGCTCAGGAACCCAGCTGTAGACATTTGCTGGGGCTGCCCTAGCAAAGCACCACAAACTGGGTGGTTTATCTTAAAAGAAAGTTACTGTCTCCCAATCTGGAGGCCAGAGGTCAGAAATTACAGTGTGGGCAGGGTGGGCTTCTCCTCTGAGCTGTGAGGGAAGGACCTGTTTGAGGCCTCTGTCCCAGCTGCTGGCAGCCTCTGGAGTTCCTTGGCTTAAGGGTGAAGTCCTTTCAGTGTCTCTATGCTTGTCCTCCTCAGGGTCCACATATCCATTTGCAAGGACCCCAGTCAAGCTGGATTGGGATCCACTCTAATGACCTCATTTAGCTTGTTTATCTTGGTAAAGACCCTATCCAAACAAAGCCAATTTCTGTGGTACTAAGAGTTAAGATCAAACATGTGAATTTTGGCGGAGGGACGCAATCCACTTTATAACACTAGCCTAAGCTCTTCTGGAAGAGAAGAGGGAACGAACGTGGGAACTAAGGAGGTGGCTGAGCCTCTGAGCTCTCCACGGCCAGTGACTCTGTCTTCAAGCCTGTAGTGTATCCCATAGAGCTGCCAGGTTAATTACCCATAACTACCAAACCAGCTCACAGAAACTCAGAATTGCCTGGGGCTGCAGCCAATACAATGACCAACAAAACTCTGCCCCTGCCCTTTAGGAAATGTAATCCAATGGGAGAGAGAATCAAATAATAAAATACAGGGCAGAGAAAGGTATGGAGAATAAAGCCACAGAAGTGGGAGTACTTTCTTGTGGTTCAGAGATAAGTGAAAGATTCATGGAGCATCGCTTCGATGAGAGAAGCTTGACAGACCCTTTGAAGGCAGAGATGAGGCCAGCTGGGCACTCCTGGGGTGGAATTCGAGGGAAAGGTGGGCATTCCAGGGAGGACTGGATTGCATGGACATGAGTGGAAGCAGCTGGGGACAGGGTGGGGAAGCAGGACAAAGCCTGCTCGTGGTGGGCTTTTTTTTGCCAGGCCAGGAGGCTCATAGGGTGTTTTGTAGCAGGAGCACCACATAAAGCAAATCACTCCTTAGGGATATACATCTGGTCGGTGAGAACGGGCTCAGAGGGCTTAAGGTGGTGGAGGAAGGCAGGGGTGGGCTTGCAGGAGTCTGTGGAAAGGCCTGAGTTAGGGCAGGTGCCGTGGAAATGCAAAGAGAGGGGTGGGAGTGGGGAAGTGGAAAGGAAGAGCCCCGGGAACATGATGCCCAGGTGTGGGAGAAAAGAGGGCAAAGACAAAGCTGGCTTCAGCTTTTCAAGTCTGGGCAATTCAGAGAGGGCGGGTTCCCCTGCAGAGCAGGAAGCAGGGAAGTCAGGGTGTGGCCGTCCTGCCCTGTGCAGACACACCCTGCCAGAGGGGGAGACTTCCCCTCCTCCCGCCTCCCCGCAGTTGCCAAAAGCAGGAGTAGCCTCCCCTGACCCCACTTCATCTCTTTTTCTCCCTCAGAAGCGGTGTCTTAATGGGTTAAAGGTGCTCTGTTGTCTCAAGGGTGTTCTTAATGTCGTAATGAGAAAATAAGAGAAGGGAAAGATGTGCAAGCAATATCAGGGAGACTATGAAAAACGACGGGGTTTCAGTGGTATAAAATAGATACCTGACAACATCAGCCCACAGCTGTCTCAGTATCCACAGAACACCTCTGACACTGGCATCCTCCTTTTGAGGCAAAATAGACTTCCCTGGTGGCTCAGGCGGTAAAGCGTCTGCCTACAATGCCGGAGACCTGGGTTCAATCCCTGGGTTGGGAAGATCTCCTGGAGAAGGAAATGGCAACCCACTCCAGTATTCTTGCCTGGAAAATCCCATGGATGGAGGAGCCTGGTGGGCTACAGTCCATGGGGCTGCAAAGAGTCGGACACGAATGAGCGAATTCACTCATTCACTCAGACACTTTATTTAGTCCCCAGGTCCCGGCTTTTCTCCAGAACCTGACATGTGTAAGACATAACTTTCCTCTTCTTCTCATCTCCTGTGTGTTTAGGCTCTGGAACATGCCTGTGTAGTGTGTGTGTCTGTGTGTACTGAGTTCCCTACTTAGTATCTCTTATTCCCTACTCTTATCTCAGCCCTTTCCCACTGCTAGCAAGTTCCAGGGCCCCCAGCCTAATCAGGCAGAAACTCTGGTATGGGCAGGGAGATACCAACAGTGTAGCTCGAAAATCACTCTCTGCTAATAAAGATGCTGAAAATGAGATCTAGCTGATGCCAACTTTTTTGTCTCAGCCGTGATCTGTTCTCTCTGAGGGCTGAGGTGCGGGGTGAGCCCAGTAAGAGATGAGGTCGGGAGCCCTGACCACACCTGTTTCGGGACGGGGCTCACACAGGAAAACATCTGGAAACATCATAAGGTTGAGTATAACGCAGCACAGTGTACAAAAGGTTAGGGAGTCAGCCTGATGGAGACAATGGGGTTGAAAACCAAAAGGCTGGGATATCACCCCTTCTGGTTTCAGCGTCTGCCACTTCATAAAAGGATTTAAATTCCGTAAGAAATGATCCAAATGGACTGCGGTAGGGGAGTGGTGTAAACCATTAGCTTTTATCCATATAATAAAACACACTAGAGTCATTAAAAGGGAGTGGCAAAAGTGATTATACTGACACGGAAAGATGTTTATAATCTATTGTTGAGGATATACTGTAGAAGCTAATTTGTGTGTGTGTGTGTGTGAAAAGCATATGTAAACTAAGTGTTGAAAGTGTCTGTGACCTAGTTGAATTATGGGTGACTTATGTCCGAGTGTATTATGGGTGACGTTTCTCTCTTTTTCTTCCTCTTTTTTTTTGTTCCTCAATGAAAATACAGTACTTGTGAAATTTTAAATAGATACAATGACTTATCAGTTATTTAATATTATTTAATATATGCCCTTAGAAATACTTCATTGGTACTTAATTAGAGAGTAGCCTTAGATGAAGAGCATTTCCAGACTACACAGGGTCCCCCCAGGCGCTCTCCTCACTGCTTTCCATCTCAAAGCTCCTGTCAGCAGGACGGCTCTCCTGAATCCTGCAGGGGAGGCTGCCAGGTTGGGGGAGGCTCCGGCAGCATCACTGCCTTCCTCGGGAGAGGAAGGGGGTCTGAGGCAGGCTCAGTGACTCTTACTGTGAAATCCCGTTACTCGGGTCCTGTAGGAGGTGAGGCTTGGCCTTTCTTTCTCTCTTCTGTTTTCCAGCTGCTTCTCTCATGAACAGGTTTCCTTCCGGTTTCAGTCCCATGACTTTGCTCTCCCGGTGCTATTGTACCCAGACCAGCTGGTGAGCAGGACTGGTTTTTAGGGTTACAGAGTCTTCAGGTCACACTGGGGTTAAGTGCCACGGGAAAGACAGAAACAAAGTTAGAAGGTCACCCGGAAATCAGGGGGCCGGGGCCAGGGTGAAAGGAGGTGGGCCTCCCTGTACTGCCTGATTGGAGGGCCTGCGCTAAGGGGGCAAGTCACTCTCAGGAACTTGAGTGCGAGGTTCCTGCAGCAAAACTCTTAGGGCCGAAAGAACATCCAGCTGTTCTTCAGACAGCTATGCAGATTTTTGACGCTGCTCTGAAGGGTTAAAGCGGGTCAGCCCCACCTGCTCAGCCCCAGCTTGTCCTCCAGGGGGCACCATGGCTGCAGGTGAGGGTGCTCCGCTTTCGGGAGCGCCTGCAGTGAGCGGAGCCAGAACTTCGGCGCACCCTTAGACACTGCTGGGTTGTAGGATGGCGGGTTCTTTGTGAGTTTTTACTATGACCCAGCTATCAGTGTTTCATCTGGGGAAATCTGACCTGGAGAAAAGGGGCTACCCGAGGATACCCAGACTCCCCAGGGCCTCGGGCTGCAGCCTCTCCACTCTTCTTGACTGCTCAGCTTTTTCTTTTCTAAGGACAGAAGAATTCCGACAAACCAACTCCAGGGGCTTCAGCCGGAAAATAGGGAGCAGTGGTTACAAACTCTGCCTGTGACCCTGGGTTACTTAGATAATTTCTCCGAGGCCCAGTTTCTTCACATGTAAAAAGAAAGACTAGTGGTCTATCATTTGGAGCTGCTGTGAAACAACGTATCTTGAAGAATTTAGAGGACAGCACTGGGAGGCACTAAACGGGGATGGACTAGAAAAACATGTGACAACGGGTAAGGGCAGAGACAGCTGCTGTCCTCAGATCAGGGCGGGGCTGCTGGAGCAGGCTCTGGAGAACCACTGGGTGCCGGTGTTAACTCCTTACCTGCTGGATTGTGGGGAGACTCCAGAAACGAGCTGGGGTGATGAGCAGGGTGCTGCTATGTGTCCACAAGTGTGAAGTTACTTCAGTATTTTAACTCAAGTATGCGAAGAGTTGACTCATTGGAAAAGACTGATGCTGGGAGGGACTGGGGGCAGGAGGAAAAGGGGACGACAGAGGATGAGATGGCTGGATGGCATCACCGGCTCGATGGACGTGAGTCTGAGTGAACTCCAGCAGATGGTGAGGGACAGGGAGGCCTGGCGTGCTGCGATTCATGGGTTCACAGAGTCGGACAAGACTGAGCGACTGAACTGAACTGATGGCAGCATACCACCTGAAAATTGATTGTAATTCTGAATGTTAACTGTTAATTATTCATTAGAATAAGTAGATATTAGCTACAGGACTTTGAAAGCTATCGGGTTGTCCAAAAATTTCACTTGGGTTTTTCTGTAAGATGTTATGGAATAGATTCCCTCCTCCCCACTATATGTGTGTGTGCACTGACAGACAGACAGACAGACACATACTCACAGAACATCTTAACCTTTTAAGGCAGAAAACCCAGAAAGGTAAAGGACCGACATGTGTCAGACTTGGACTGCTGCTGCTCAGATGTGCAGTCTCAGGGTCTGGAGCGTGTGGGCGCCAGCAGCCTGTTCAGAAGGTATTACCTTCTGACGAGGCTTGCAGTTCCACTCTGCCTCATGTGGGTTCTGCGGAGTCTGCACTGCAGTGCCAGGGAAGGTTGGACGGGATAAGGGAAAACCTCCCTGGGCTCTGGCGGCAAATCAAGGTGTTTTCTGCTAGTTTGCTAGGACTGCCTTAACCCGGTATCACACAGTGGGCAGCTTAAACAAGAGGAAGTTATTTCCTTGTGGTTGTGGAGGCTAGAAGTTCCAGATGAAGATGCCCACACGTCGGTTCCTTCTGGGGGATCTGTTCCCGGCCTCCCTCGTTGTCTTGCAGATGGCTGTGTTACCCCTGCATCTCCACACCATTTTCCCTGGGTGTGTGTCTGCGTCCAGACCTTCTCTTTTTATAAGAATTCCAGTCACCTTGGATCAGGGCCTTCTTAATGACCCCACTTTAGAGCCTATCTCCCACTGTGTTTATATTCTTTGGTTTTGGGGGTTAGTACTTCAATATAACAAACTGAGGGGGAGACATAATATGGTCCATAACGAGTTCTTTCCTCCTAGCCTGGTGTGCCCAGCATACTTTGCAGGCTTTTCTCTCTGGCACATGTAGGGTACATGCTACTCTGAGATTTCTCCCCGTGTCTTCTTTTTTTGCTTCTTGTGAAAATACTCAAACACATAGTAGGATATATGCCGATACATGTATCCCTCACTAAATATTCTTGTATGTATGTATGTATGTATGTAGGTATATTTCCCTAAAGGTAAATATTTAAGTTACCTTTAAATGTTGTAGGATGCACTTCTAAATATAAATGATAAAGAAAAAGAGAGTCTTTCACACACCACTGTACCATTATCGTGTGTGTATGTGCTAAGTAGCTTTAGTCATGTCCAACTCCTTGGGACGCCATGGACTGTATCCCACAGGCTCCTCTGTCCGTGGGATTCTCCAGGCAAGAACACTGGAGTGAACTGCCATGCCCTCCTCCAGGGGATCTTTCGGACCCAGGGACTGAACCCACGTTTCCTGTGTGGCTCCTGCATTGCAGGCAGATTCTTTATCACTGTGTCCTTGGTTCTAACAATAATTCCCTATATCATCTAAATATAATCAATCCATATTCATGATTCTTAGACTATCACCAAAATGTCTTACAATGATTTTCTTCACCAACCAAGCAAGATTCATGCATTGAAATGGTTATGTATTGTCAGTATCTTGCCTCTTTTTAGCTTAAACATTTCTCCCTCACCCTTTCTTTCCAGAATACTGACTTTTTTAATACACTAAGCCACTCATTCTGGAAGACATTCCAGCCACTAATACTGGAATGTCCCTTGTTCTGGTGTTGTCTGACATCTCCCTTGAGGTCACTACAATAAACAACTATAAAAGCCATGTATTTACTGTAAAACAGTTGTTGAGGACAGACCTGGCATGACTCCAGCTCGTTATGTATGTTCTATATGAGAAATTCTCACCAGAGTTTAGTACTAGGAAAGAGTTGTGCCTCCCTCCATGAATGGGTTTTTTTTTTTTTTCTGATGAGAGCTAGGAAACGTTCTGTCTCTCTTTTTGTTCAAAAAGTGCAGAGTGAAGTTTACAGCTGTGCTACTTGTTAGGGTTATCACATCTGCTTCACCTTTTCCCCTTGATCCTGAGTTCTACTTTGTTCACTCTTTAAGGTGTTGTGAGTCTTTCATTGTAAATTCAAATTCTTTTTTTTTTTTGCTTTGAAGATTTGGGATATAAGTAAATCCAGCTGATATCCTCCAAGGCCTTTCCTAACATCCAAGCTCAGAGATGAAGGGCTTGCCCAAAGGTGCTTTATAGCCAATTCCTTTCAGGGAACCAGAGGGTTGCAGAGAACTTCTGAAGACCAAGCCTCTCCCCCACACAAAGTGTTCTTCAGGGTAGTTATGATTTAACACTAACCTTGTCTTCTTGTCTTGTTAACAGTAAACAGGACATCTGCTCCACTTATTGATTTTTTAAGGGGATCCTGGCTCTCCCATAGTAACTTGTGGTCCACATGTATCTGCCATCATTCAGCTGTTCACCAAGCTCTGTGCCAAAAATGAAGAGAAATCTAAGAAAGCAGTTATGGCCTCTGAACTATCGAGGTTGGGATTTATGGTTCTTTTATATTTCCTTGAGATCACAATACCTTTTGATATGCTAGGACTTATGCAAACCCATCCAGTGGGGCTATTAATCTCAGTGTGAACCTGATAGCCAGAAATATAAGTACCATGAGGTCTGATTTTAGTGGCTGCTTATTACGTACTTATTATGTGTCAGGAACATAAGTATATTGTCTTATCTAATCCTCACAACAATTCTGTAAGATAAACACTGGTGTCCACATTTTCTAAAACAGAAATCAGAGGTTCAGAGATGCAGAGTAACTTGCCTGAGTAAGTTGTGAAGCTAGGATTTAAATCTACATCTGTCTCCTAAACACATTTTTTTTTTAAACATTATAGTACATTGTCTGTGTTTTGTTCCTTGCCTAGAAAAAAATTAGAGAGGAGAAAAACACTGCTGCTAAACTCAGAGTCAGGGGAAAGGAAACTATTTATTACACTTTTGACCTCCTCCAATACACATGGGGCAGGACTGCTCCAGGACGGGAGTTTGGTTAATTCTGTTTATTTATTTTCCTGATCCCTAGGGTGGAAGTGACTTCTGACCACCCCAGCACCTGACAGTATGTGAGGCATCAGCAATAGCATCTGGTCACACAACCTTCTTCCAGAAGGCCCACCCACAGCCTGCTCCCCTTCACACTGGCAGAACGAAAGCATCAGCATTCCCAGACCATGAGACTCGCCAAGAACTCAAATGCTTATTCAGTAGAACAAATATGGTTGAAGAGAGTTTATGATTTGATTACATGTTGGCAGCCCACTCCAGTATTCTTGCCTGGAGAATCCCATGGACAGAGGAGCCTGGCGGCCTTTGGTTAATAGGGTCGCCAAGAGTTGGACACGACTGAGTTACTGAGCACACAGAGGCAAGCAGCTGCACCAGCAACCTTGATGATCTGTGCTAGTAGGGGGATGTTGGGACTGAATGTGACACCCACACCATCTGCATTTGGAGGGCCTTTTCTGGGGTCTGGAAGTGTGAGGTCAAGAAGTGGTAACTTAGGGCTCTTCCAGGGCTTCAGGAAGTCCCTGGAGTTGAAAGCAGACTTTGTGTGTATATGCACATATTTCTGGACGAGAGTCTTTAATTGATGTCAGATTTTCAGAGGGGACTCTCACTCCCAAAGGTTAAGAATCATCACTTTGAGACTAATTCAGATAATGCTTTATTATTTAATATTAACTGGAGCTAATTTAAAATTAGTTTACCTTTCTGTTTGGTTATCTAGTTGGTGGGGAAATGCCAAGAGTGGAAACTGTGTCACTGATTAACTAGAGGAAGTTGAATCCAGCAGTTAAGAGCCAGGGTCTGGAACTTTGCTCTTCTCTAGCAACGTGCTCTTAAGCAAGTTACTGAATTTCTCTGAGCTTCAGTTTAGTTCTCTAGAATGGGTTGGGGTACAGTTCTATCTCATGATGTTTCCAAGTGGCCCTAGTGGTAAAGAACCCACATGCCAATGCAGGTTAGATGTAAGAGACGCAAGTTCGATCCCTGGGTCGGGAAGATCCCCTGGCGTAAGGCATGACAACCCACTCCAGTATTCTTGCCTGGAGAATCCTATGGACAGAGAAGCCTGGCAGGCTGCAGTCCTCAGGGTTGCACAGAGTCGAACACGACTGAAGCGACTTAGTACACGCACACCTCATGATGTTATGAGGGTTAAGCAAGATAATAAACATAAAGTCTTTAGCATTACCTAAGGTTAGCCATTATTTGTTTTATTATTTTGTTTCTTATTTAACAGAATGGAATCATTACTTGTGGCAGAGTCTTTGTGGCAAGAAGCCATCAAGATTGTCCTTCTAATTTCCCCACGTGTTCAGCATAGGCTGGGTCTTCCCATTTCACCCCTCCTCTCTCCTCCCTAGATCATTTAAAGCTGGCTTAGTCTTGAGGCCAACTCAAGAACCACCTTCTCAATATCTCCCAGCACATTCCATATTCCAGCATGGTTTATTATTTCTTTAAAATTTTTTACACTGAAGTATAGTTGATGTACAATATTATATGTTATAGGTATATAATATATACAAAATTCACATTTTTAAAGGTTATACTATATTTACTGTTATTATAAAATATTGGCTATATTCCCTCTGCTGTACAATAAATCACTGTAGCTTATTTTATATACAATTGTTTTTACCTATTAATCCCCTCCCCCTGTATTGCCTCTCCTGATTCCCTCTCCCATTGGTAAACGCTAGTTTGTTCTCTGTATCTGTGAGTCTGCTTCCTCTTTCATATATTCACTAGTTTGGTGTATTTTTTTATATTGTAAATGTAAGTGATATCATACAGTATTTGTCGTTCTCTGACTTATTTCACTTAGTATAATGCCCTCTAAGTCCGTCTATGTTGCAGCAAATGGCAAAATTTCATTCTTTGGCTGAGCAGCATTCCATTGTACGTATGCATGTGTGTGTGTGTGTGTGTGTACATATTTTCTTTATTCATTCACCTGTTGATAGACAGTTAGCTTGCTTCCATATTTGGCAACTGTAAATGCTGCTGTGAATATTGGGGCACATTTATCTTTTCAAACTAGTGTTTTGTTTTTTTTGGATATATACCCAGGAGTGAAATTGCTGGATCATATAGTAGTTCTAGTTTTTTGAGAACCCACCATACTGTTTTTCACAGTCCATTTTAACCATCTTTAAGTGCACAATTCACTGACATTAGGTACATTCACACTATTGTGCAACCAAGATCACTATTTTATATCCAGAGCTTTTTTCTTATCATCCTGAACTGGAACTCTGTATCCATTAAATAATAACTCCCCTTTGCCTCTTTCCTCCAGCCGCTGCTATCATTCTACTTTCTGTTTCTGCAGATTTTACTATTATAGATAACATATATTGTGCAATCAGACAGCATTTATCTTTTTGTGTCTGACAGTGTTTCCAAGGTCATTCACACATGCATCCGAATTTCATTTGTTTTTAAGGCTGAACAGTATTCCATTGAGGAGCAGGCAATGGCAACCCACTCCAGTACTCTTGCCTGGAAAATCCCATGGACAGAGGAGCCTGGTGGGCTGCCACCTTTGGGGTCGCAGAGAGTTGGACATGACTGAAGTGTCTTAGCAACAGCAGCAGCAGCGTTCCATTGATGCATTAATATATATCTCATTTTGTCTATCCATGGATTTGCTGATGAATATTTGGGCTGTTTCCACCTTTTGGCTACTGTGAATAATACTGTGATGAGTATTGGGGTACAAAATCTGTTTTAGTCTCTATTTTCAATTCGTTCAGATATTTACCTAGAATTATCGGATCATACAGTAATTCTAGTGACCAGAGACCTGACCTTGGATCTTCCTCGTGTCCAGAGATCTGCCTGCTAATGGAGTGGGACAGGCTGTTCCATCTCTGCATCCTGGGGGGCTATGCAAATTAGGCTGCCTGGGATCTACCAACACAATGGTACCTTGTGTTCCCACTGAGCATCTACTTTGTGGCAGTTTCTGTGCTGAGTGTAGTGTCTTGCATGACTCTGTGAGATTTGATTATTATCCTTCTTTTGTAGATTAGGAAACTGAGGCCTGGGAGTGTTTCATAACCCTCCAAGGGCACACAGGTGGCAAGTTCTGAGCCAGGATTTGAACCCCAAAATCACTGCAGATGGTGACTGCAGCCATGAAATTAAAAGACACTTACTCCTTGGAAGAAAAGTTATGACCAACCTAGAGAGCATAAAGAGTCGGACACGACTGAGCGACTGAACTGAACTGAACTGAACTGAACATAATGTAGCTTTTGTGTTTAACTGTATGCAATTCTACTTTTCCAAATGGAGTGACCATTAATTTAGTCAGTCGGGATTGAATTTCTTTGCCTAGGAGGAGTAAACCATTTACGTAGGATAATTACGGTTAAAATCAAAGATATAAATAAAAAAGCGAATCCAAGCCTCTGTGGTTTAAGAGAAACTCTCTTGGGCACCACGTTCTATATCTATGTTAAAAAATTTTTTTTAGCCTTGTATGCTGTGTAGAGGAGCTAATTTGCTTCCTATCTCCAACATAAATCCTCAATTCTACGATATTTAAGGGTAACTCAGTGGACCTACAGAAATGTGCTATAAGGTGTTGAAATTTGCAATGAAATGTATCACTAGATGGCAGTACAAATCAATGTTTAAAAATCGAACTACTTTCTAACTCTGAAAATGAAGCTCTAGGAAAGCACCATCATTTTTGACAAGATCAGGGCAACTGTATTTAATTCAAGATGGATTTTAATTACCAAGAAGAGAATTCACAAGGTTTTTAAAGGTAAAAGACCTGAAAAGTGTAAAGACTTTTATAAGGAAAGATACTTCTAAGATTTTAGAAATTCCTGCTTTGGAGGAAGACAAGGTTCTAAATAAGTATTTTGACTTGGGAAACTGCCATCAGCAAGGTAACATCACCTCTGAATACTTCTGACAGTCTTTCAGTCCACCATCTTGGTTTGGATAAGAATCAGCCGTTAGTCCATAAATGAAAACAAGGCTGTCAGTTTAGTCCTTGGGGAAGTTCCTTTCAGTTAATGCCAGAGAAAAACCCAGTATTTAAGTAATTCAAGAAGCCAGAATTGACCTACAGGTTGGTTTAAAACCTAAGCCCCTGGGTCTGTCGACTTGTGGTTGAGATAATGAAATAGATCTCACCCATCAGAAGGGAATTCCCTGCTTTTTATTTGGGAAAGTAGCAGGCAGTGAGAGGTGAGGTAAACACATTTTCTCATCTCACCAAGATGTGGCTTTCATAGGATGAATTTTAATAATGTAACTGGTATCCTGCTTATGAGAGAGGATTAATATTTTATTTTAGAGAAGGCCTAGAGTCAAAATGGGAAACTTTCTTTTTTTTTCTCTCAAGCTATCATAAGCAAATTACAGCCTCTTCCAGAAAGTTCACGGGGAACCAGCAACAGAGAAATGGAATTGAGCTAATACCTCCAAGAAACTGAAATTTCAGGACACACCTTTCAAAAGGCACACATAGGCTGACTCCAGCCCACAGGCCACCGAGAGTCAGAATACACCTGGAGGGCACTGTCAAAGCACAGAGTGACAAGCCCTTCCTTGGCAACCTTATGGGCAAATCATTTAACCTCTCTGAGTCTCAGATTCTGCATTTGTTAAATGGGCATAATAATAGCTCACAAGGGTGTTGTGAGGGCAAATGAGATAATGAATGTGAAAGTACTTGTACGCTATATCGTGCCATCATATATGGACTACTATTGCTTTTTAAATGTCAGCCCACCTAACTCCGTTGTCATTCACACACACACACACACACACACACACACCCCAATAATGTAGACTGGAAACCCGAGCATTGTCTTTGTTCTCTACTGCCACATACCCATCAATCTGCACCTTTTTGTCTCCATTTCCACAACCAGAAGGATCTCCAATGTGGACCTTCTGCTCCTAACCTAGCCTTGCTTGACTCCTGCTCACTGATGAAGAAATAATCCTGTTAAAAACTCCCTTTGATTAGATCTTTCCCCTGCAAAACGTTCAGTGGTTTCCTACTGTCTGCAGAATAAAGTCCAAACTTCAAAGCAGCTGCAATGAAAAGCCATTGACAATCTGGCTGTCCTACCTAAATACCATCAATGAGAGGGCCACACAGAAATCAAAATTGTTACATCAGAGGATAGGTGATGTAACCACAAATGTTTGCCAGCAATTTTTTCTTCCTCCTCTTTCAATCTTGACCTTGAGAAAGTCCATCTGAGGCTTGCCTTCCTATGTAGGGCCATTTTAAGGGAAATTTACCCAACTTTCTACCCCTTCTAGCCTGCCCAAGTTCCCTGCACTCTGTCCTAAAGCATGCTCTGCCATAATACTTGGCTTACTTGGTGAGAGTTCACCCTCTTGCTGGAAGTCAGAAACTCATAATCTGTTGGCTGCACCTGACTCTGAGATGTTTTTTTGACCCCCATAATGTTGGTCTGCACTGTGCTGAACAATATATTAACTTACTGGACAACCGGTATTATAAAAAAATTCTTCCTTGTCTTGAGAAACTAGGAAAGCTAAGCAGCTGACCCTAGTGTCTCAGATTCAAATGGCTACAGTGGCCTTCTTGTAAAAGTTGTCTATAAAGCTGTCTCCACCTTCTCAATTTCAGTCTTTCCCCCTAATTCAATACTTACATATCTATTATTCCACAAAGACTGCTCTTGTCAGTGTCATTCAGTTCAGTTCAGTCACTCAGTCCTGTCCGACTCTTTGCGACCCCATGAATTGCAGCACACCAGGCCTCCCTGTCCATCACCATCTCCCAGAGTTCGCTCAGACTCACGTCCATCAAGTCAGTGATGCCATCCANGGGATGTTCTAGTATAAAGAAATAGTATAGTATAGTATTTAGAAATAGTATAGTGTAGCATAGTATTCTAATACTATACTATAGTATAGTATTAGTATTTAGTATTTTCTAATATAAAGAAATCCAGAAAAAAAGAAAGGGCCAGAGGATGATCAGAAGTGTTCCATGAGAGTGAAGAGTAAGTTTGAATGTGTGGTATGCTCCAAAAGTCAAGCAAAGAAAATGTTTCTAGACAAAGGGACAAGTCAATTATATTTAGGATTGTTGAGAGATGTGTATAAGAGACAGACACTGTACCTTAGAGCTGTCGGTTATTGTTTTCTGCATGAACTAATCAAGATAAGATGTTTATCTTCTTCAGATCTCTGCAGGTATTTTGACCTTTCTAACCCCTTGTTCTTCAGTTACTGAAAAAGTGAAAGTTGCTCAGTCCTGTCCAGCTCTTTGTGACCCCATGGACCATACAGTCCATGGAATTCTCTGGACAAGAATACTAGAATGAGTAGCCTTTCCCTTCTCCAGGGGAATCTTCTCAACCCAGGGGGATCGAACCCAGATCTCCTGCATTGTAGGCAGATTCTTTACCAGCTGAGACACAAAGGAAGCCCTCAGTTACTGAAAAGACCTGTTTAAAGATCCAATTTTAATTTCACTGTGAATTTGCTAATTTTTCTCAGTTCTGTTAAATTCTTCTGTGTGTATGTGTATATGCATATGTGTCTATAATATTAAGCACATGCAGATTGAGTCATTTTATATTTTGTGTTGATTACTACTGTAATCATTATGAAATGCTGCAGTTTATCACTCCTAATATTTATTATGTTAAAATCTACTTTATCTATAGGCAGAACAGAAGTTCTTTTTGTATTTATATACACATGATGTCTCTTAATATCATATATTTTTATTGAGGATATTTTCTAAACTTTTATTTCATATCCTATCAGTTTGATTGCTTAGGCAACTTATATTATGTCATTTCTGACCTTTTTTCAAGTTTACCATGTTTCTATCATCTTAGTTTAGTTTCCTCTGTTCTCTTTTTCCTTTGTTCCTCTTGCCATTTTAAACCAATAAAATAGGTGTTATTATTGTTATTGCATTTTTCTCCGGTGATAGTTTTTGTTATGCATTCCTTTACTTTTCGGTAGCAATTTACATAGGTATCACATTGTACTTTACCTCCCAACGTCTAATGTACTCAAAGTAGCACATTTATCACTATAATAATATAAGAACCTTACTAGACTTTGACTCCATTAACTCCTTTCCTGCTCTTGCTGTTTATTGCTATATATTTTACCTTTATGTATGTTTAGACCTTAGATATTTTTCCCATTTAAAAAAGTAAATATTTGTCATTATTATCCTCAGCTTTTTCTTTCTAGTGGTTTAATTTCTGTAGTTCTTTCTTCCATTAGTATTCATTACTCTATATTCTGAATAGCATAATTTATGTAATAAGTATTTATTTTTGATGGATATTTTCATTGGATTAGAATTCTAACATGGAAATTGTTTTTCAGCACTTCAAAAATATAATTTAATGTCTTCTGGCTTCAATGGTGTCTTTTGCAAAGTTGACTGCATGTATAAAGGCTACTATATTAAAGGTAGTGTGCAGAGATTATTATTCTGCAAGCTCACTTCTTTGTGTATATTCTAAATAAAAAATCCCTTGTTTCATAAGAATGTTCCCCTGTGTGTGTATGTGTGTATGTGAAAGATGTTTATCATAAAATTATTCCTGGTGACAGAGAGATTGGAAAATGTTAGATATCAATAATCAGATAATAATTTTAAAAAATAGTGTCAGTTGCATGTCATGAAATCTATAAAGTAATTAGAAGCAAAAGTGAAATATAAATTACATAAACACATTTAAAATGATTGAGTTGAAAGTAATAAATATAATAATACTTAAAACAATATGATGAATACAAGGTTCTAAAATAAGCATTCAGTAAATGACTTTATATTCATGTATCTGAGGACATATGTCAAACACAGTATAGAAGATTCCAATGATTGACAGGCCTAAGGATTAGGAGTGAAATTGGAGCATAAAAGTAAAAACAAAAAGCAAAACAAGAACTAGATTCAGAAAAGATGCAGTTTGTGCACCATTAAGAAAAAAATATCATGAAGCTTACTTCACCTTGAACTTGCAACTGAGCTTCAATAAATTTATTAATGAGTTAATCAGTTTTGAAGTCACTAGCCAGTAAAGTAATGCTCAAAATTCTCCAAGTCAGGCTTCAGCAATACGTGAACTGTGAACTCCCTGATGTTCAAGCTGGTTTTAGAAAAGGCAGAGGAACCAGAGATCAAATTGCCAACATCCGTTGGATCATTGAAAAAGCAAGAGAGTTCCAGAAAACATCTATTTCTGCTTTATTGACTATGCCAACGCCTTTGACTACGTGTATCACAATAAACTGTGGAAAATTCTGAAGGAGATGGGAATACCAGACCACCTAACTTGCCTCTTGAGAAATCTGTATGCAGGTCAGGAAGCAACAGTTAGAACTGGACATGGAACAACAGACTGGTGTNATTACCATCGGGTGGCATCCACGGATAAAGAAGACTCCCACCCTGACGATTCTGAATCTCCTCCAAAGCGCCCCTTGTGGCTCCATCGTCTTTTATAAAACTAAAATGTCAAGAAGGTGCAGTGAGATACCCCAATATTGACGGGAATATTGTAGGCCCACTACCCAGGGGCACACCCAATGCAGCCGAAAAAGAGTGCATGGTGCTGGGAGTGGAGGCAGCCTACATAGCCTAAGACAGGGGACTCACTCCTTATCAACATTATGAGCAGGTTTACCTGCTCGCTCACATTTAGATCCTCCTTTAAAGAATAAAAAAGGGGGAGATGTGAGAAGCCATGGGGCCGGTGTTGCCTAACAAACAGCCAACATGAATTATTGTGAAACCAGCAGCTTCCTGGAATCATTGTGCTCACGGAGGGCTTTAAGAAAGCCAAGTCACCACAAAATGTTCCCCTAGAAGAAAAACAACAGATGTGTGCCAAAGATAACTCTGGGACTGGAATGCTGGGCGGGGATAAGTTTCACT
>SJYV01002590.1:1208452-1301803 GCA_006410875.1 Neotragus pygmaeus
CCTAGAAGAAAAACAACAGATGTGTGCCAAAGATAACTCTGGGACTGGAATGCTGGGCGGGGATAAGTTTCACTTCTTTGTGTAATCCTTTTTCGCGCCACTTTTTCGCGCCACTTTATGTAACCCTTTCGCGTCACTTCCTTATGTAACCTTTGCCTATATATACTGCCTACTTTCAGCTAGTAAATGAGACCTTGACATCAGCCAGACTGACTCTGTCATTCTTCGCCGCTTGGTCTCCTTTCTCTCTCTCCCCCATGATTCTTTCAGGTAGCTCCCTCTCGGGGACCCTGGAATAACTGGACCTGCTGGACGGGTCACCTACCTCAGTAAATGGCACCACCATCTGCTCTCAAAGCAAAAAACCAGTAGCCCTCTTCCCACATTTAATCCTATTCTCAAAACACACATCTGTAGTGGATGCTGTGACGTGCCCAGCAAAGGGGACGAGAGGATGTACGCCCACAGCTGCTGGGTGTGCTGACAACTCACAGCCCTTTGCTCTCTCTGGAAATTGTCTTCACCTGGAAAGAGCTACCTCACTCAAGGTCACCCCCCTTTCCTAGGGGCAAGAAGCCATACAGAGACGGATGTTTGAGGCCTAACTCCTAAAACAGGGTTACTCTGGAAAGCCATCCCAGCTTCAGTGTCCTTCCCACCCCAACCCCAGGGAATCAGCTGAGGCTTCACTGAGACTGCATCACAGCCCAGCTTCTCCTTCTGCCCAGCCTGCCTCCTTCTTTCCCCTTTACTTCCCTGCCATGGGTGTTGACCTCAAGAGCCCTAAATAATACACTTATTTCACCCCGATCTCACTCTCTTAGAGTCAGCTTCCCAGGAAACCCAATCTGCAACACTATCCCATATTTATCCACCTTTTTCTATCTCCACTGACTATTCTAGTTTAAGCCACCACCTTCTCTTACCTTGACCACTGAAATAGCCTCCCCCCATGACCCTGTTACTGCTGTTTTCCTCACAACTGTCAGCTATCTTTTTAAATATTCAACTTGTTTTATCTTATTTCATTAGATGACATTTGATACAAAAATGTAATATATGTGTGTGTGTGTATATATATATATATATATATGTTTTGAACCTTTAATAAAAGTAAAAAATGAATGCAAAAAAAAAACCACGATGCAGGAAATTTAGTATGAATGTAAATCTCACTAGATGTTCAAATTTGGTATAGTGCAAGTTTTGTTCATACTATTTTGCATTTTAAAAAACTCAAATAACTTTGGTTTATATACTTGCTATAAAGTGTTGCCAACAAAATTCTTCAGATTCACAGTATTTTGGCTACATTATTTCTAACAGATATAGATTTACTTCCAGTTTAAAAGAAAGGAATCTTTATAAAATAGACAAAAGAATATTTACTGTTTGTACATAATCAAGTAGAGACTCAATTAGTGGTTTCATCTAAAAATTTGTTTTTCATAAAATGCTGACATCCTCATTGAAATGCATCATGTATATGCATGCCTTCCACTTAATTAAGATCTGGAATTATTGAAGTTGCCTGTATATCTTTCCTTGATGATAACCTCCCCTAGCTCTCCAGAAGCGACCACAATTGTGAGATTTGTTTTTATCATTCCTGTACTTAAATCTTTATAGCTTTACCAAATAGGCATTTGTCACTAAATAATAAAGAGTTTAGTTTTGGTTTTGAGATTTATAAAAATGGAGCTATAGTGTACCTGCTGAACTTGTGTTTTTCCCACTCAAAAGTATATATCTAATATAATGTAATCATTTATGTTGATATTACTTAGGTTTATTCACTTCCATAATTATGGTAGTATTCATTAATGACATTTAATAAATTGATTATCCACATAAATAAATCCACTATTTATATATTCTGATGATAAATATTTGTATTTTCCATTTTTGTACATTTTTTGGTGCTTATAGTTAAGAATGTCTCAGACATATATACCTAGAAATAGAATTGATTTAGTATATGTAAAATGCTCAATTTTATAACATACTGACAAATTATTTTTCAAAGTGATTATATCAAATTCTACTTTACCAACAGCATAAGAAGCCCTATTGCTGTACTTCACAGTAGTGCTTTAAATTTATGCCAATAAAANGAGAGGACAGCTGCCTACAAGCCAAGAGGAGAGGGCTCCAAATGAAAACCATCTTGACCTTGGACTTCCCAGCCTCTAGTGGGTGAGAAGCACACTTCTGTAGTTTAGGTCACCCAGTGTATAGTCCTGTGTTAACGGCAGTCTCTGAGATGACAAATCTAAGCATTTTCGCCAGTTCAGCCACCTAACTGTTTCAGGGACCAGGACATCTTAAAACATAGTTAATCTGGAGATGAATGGTGGTGATGGTTGCACAATAATGTAAACGAACTTAAAGCCACTGACCTGTAAGCTTAACAATGGTTAAAATGGTAAATTTTATATCTTTTTTTTTAACCACACACAAAAAAAGCTAACTCATTTTCTCATTTTAAGCTCAATTACTCCACTCCATTCCCTTTCCCACTTGCCATGTCTACAGCCTCCATGAAATAGGATACTATAGGGAAGACGTTCATCACATAGTTATTTAATGTTTGAAAATAGAACCATGAAAAAGAAATGTGTAGGCACAAGGGTTGCAGGGTAAGTGAACCGTCACACTGTAAGTTAATAACCCCCAGGAATCCTGAGAAGCTATTTTAAAACATTGTATAGGAGCCCTGGAAGAATCTGTGATGAAGATCAAAAAATACAAGACTCTTGGAAAACAAAGCCCCGCTTGCTAGCCATCAAAGGCTAAGAAATTAGAACAGCAGGCCTCAGAAACAGAAGGAGCAGGGGAACAGGATGCTTCCAAATGGAGAAGTTTCAGTAGAAATGAGAAGAGTGGGCAGGTTATAAAATAAGAGCCTTAAGAACTGCCTCCTGGAGTCTCATAGCACCATCACAGTATTTACTTGTCAGGGTCCCCTTGAAAGTAACAACTAGTCTTTGAGGAGATGCCTTGATCTTGCAGGTAAATTACTGCACCCGTTCATATTTTTAATATGTATGTTTTCCTGCACTTTATGGCATTTATATGTTCCCCTGGGGTAGGATGTCAGTGGATCCTAGCTCTTGGTGGAAATTTCCAACCAGTAGAGAATCCTTCTCTGTTTCATTACTTTGGCAAGGTAGAGTGGAGAGGTATGGAATTCAGGGAGAGAAGATGGAGGTCTGTTCATGGCCTCTGGCCCCTGGCAGGCTGTGACTAGTGTATCATTGGTACTGGTGGAAATCAGAGTGCAAGAAAGTATTGGCGGCGTTCTATCTGGCAGGGCGCCCAGCTTCGCTGAACCTCAGCCACCCCAGCTGTGAAAAGTGGATAAAACGGGATATGCTGGGAAGGAGGAGGGAGAGGTCAACAGGAAGCAGCTTTGTGAAACTGCATGTCGCAAAATACAGAAAGAAAAGTTTTGCATTGCAAATCTTTTAATTTATCACCAATTAAAATGGATGCCAAAGGCTACCAAGTCTATAATACCAGAAGAATGAGAAAAGTTGAGCTGTTGGCAAGAGGCTTAGAAAACAAAGCATCAAGCCATTTCATCCTGTTATGCAGATGACGGGATGGCTAGAAGATATTTGCAAGATGTTTACCTCGAACTTATGAAGAATTTAAACATTAAGCCAGTTTCTTTGAAGGTTCTTTTCTTGCCACATTTATAGCTATTCTGTGTCTTGTCATCGTAAAATTCAGTAGTTTGTTTACAAAAAGCCGTCCTGTGAAACTCTATGTTAACTGCAATGGTTACTTGTTACATTTCTATTATCCCATAATATTTATTTACCTGTTTGAGATAGAAAACTACACTGAAGTTACGATTCATCTATCCAGTATAGTTTTTAAAAAGTGGTCAGATTCTACTAGCAGGGAGAAATCTATAAATCTTGTTAAGAATTGAAATCGTATTTCAATTATGATGGAAGTATTAAACAATGCAGAATCTCATTATTTTCATCAGGAAAATACATGTAAATATTATTTATCTTAAAGTCAGGAAGTCATCTATAATACTTTCATAAGTTAAGTCCATATAGTGTACCTTCCATCAGCATGAAACTTTACTGGTTATGGGGCAAAAATAGAAAACTTCTATAAGCTAAGTTCTGACCTGATACTTAAGGGAGGTGAGGGGCAAAAGAACAAAGTTGAAAAGAAATTAGCAAAGTGTGAGCAAAGAATGGAGGAGATAAGCAAAGAGAAACACTTACGCTGGTCTGGCATCTCATTGATGTCAGATCCTTGTGGTTGGAGATGGACAAGATAATCTTCCTGCTGTGTTGATTAGAAACTTGCTACCAGTTCTAACCACATCAGAGACCAAATTCAAGAAGTTCCTTAATAAGCAGCATAAATAGTAATGCAAGCCATCTGGAGCTGGGGAGAGGCAATCGATGGTACCCCCACCAGCCCCTGGCAGGACATGCTTCCTTGCAAGAGGATGGAAGAGTGTCTGTGGGTCCTATGGGCAGCTGAACCAGGGGAACCCCTGCCCCTTGAAAGAAGAAGGGTGTGGCTGGTGGGTCTAGCACAGACTTTGGGGTTGGTTGGTTTCTTCTACCTTCTTCATGCGAGGTTGGTGGACTACTGCTTCAACATCACTGATTTCATTATTCTTAAAATTACCTCTAACTGTTCACATTAATTAGACAAACCAAGAATTGATTCTGGTTATATTAGAGGCTAATTAACCAGAACTACTGAGTTGAATAACTTGCTCTTACCCATCACAAGAGTCACGCTAAAGTATTTCAGTAGGACAGTACTAATAATAGGCTTTAACCATTGTTTTAGATCCAGCGGAGGGGTGAGGGGCCACAATAATGGCTGGAAAGTTAACATTTATTAAACACTACCCATGTGCTAAATACTACACTACAGACTGGCTTTCTTACTTAATTACAGAAACAAATCTGTAACATGTACAGGATTATCCCCATTTTACAAGTGAGAAAACTGAGGCTCAGAGAGATTAAGTAACTCACTCAAAGTCATTTAATTAACTAGTCTTAGAGCCACAATTCAAATCCCGGCTTGCTTAACACCAGAAAACACTGTTAAACTGAATCATTTGAATTTAGACCCCAGACCAAACTGTCCACAGAAGAAACACATTTTTCTCCCTGAAGTAGACAAACGGGCAGAAATCTGCTCCAGTTATCTGGAGTTTTGAAAGATTGAGACTCAGCCTTTCACAGTTAAAAGTTTCCTCATTTTACAGCAAACCGAAGAAAGGGAAAGGAAATGATGCAGAAGAAACTGATGAAGCTTCTTGACCAGCCAGGTAAGCTGATTTACGAGCCCACTGTCTGGCAACAGGATGCTCGCTACACAGTAGCAAAGTGGGACACTGCTCTTCTCCCCTGCCCACAGAGGACGGAGATGAAGCCTGATTCTTTGTTACATGTCCCATAAGACAAATACCAGGAGCCCAGCAAACCAATAAATGCCGAATAAATGACTGCGTTTATTTAATTAAGCGCTGAGTAGCATTTAGCACAGGGAGATGGGGAAGGAGTTTACTGTCTATGCAGCAGCATATTAAGTGCCCTGACAGATGCCAGCGCCCGGCACATGGAAGGACACAGGAAAAGCACTTAAGGGATTCTGAGGGTGGAGCCGGCAGCTGGGGAGAGATGGCTCCAGGTGAGGGTGATCCAGGTGGAGCAAAGTCCACCTGTGAAAGAAACAGATGCTAGGACTTGGGAGGAGATAATGGGCAAAGCCCGGCTGCTGACCTGCTTACTTAGGTGCACATTCAAGGGACCTGAACTCATCTTGTAAGCTATGGGGAGCGAGGGAGCAGGGGAGTGGTCCATGAAAGACTTCAAGCTAACAACCTTATCCCTTCTGTAAGTCTGATTATCTTGGAAGGAAGAAGTCCTGCTCTATAATTTGAGGGGATTCAGTGCCAACGATTAACACCCTACTGAGGACTTCTCTTGAGGGTCCTAGAAGAATTGAGGGCATCAGAAAGGGGGAGTTTTAGAACCGTCTGCTGTGTTGATGGCTCAGCAGTTAAAAAAATAAAATCCACCTGTCAATCCAGGAGACATGGGTTTGATCCCTGGGTTGGGAAGATCCACTGGAGAAAAAAATGGCAACCCACTCCAGTAATCTTGCCTGGGAAATCCCGCGGACAGAGGAGGCTGGCAGGCTGCAGTTCACGGGGTCACAAAGAGTCGACAGGACTTAGCAACTGAACAACAGTAACAGAGCTGCGCTGAAGTCTGAAGCAAAAGCTGGCGGATCTGCAGGGGTATTTACTAAGAGAATCTCTCCTACAGAAAGCAGGAGCCTTTCAGGGTCTGATGCTCATGTCAGGAGAGTCAGCCCATGTTGCATTTGAGTGCAATTTAAGTGTCTCTATGCCCAAATGTTGGGAGCTGTTTTCCTCCAACTCACCCATTACTGCCACAGCACCCTAACCCCATGCAACGAGCCCCAGGCCGGCCATTTGGGACATCCAGCTGCCCAACAGGAGTTACAAATCACCAGTCAGTATATCTAGCTGCATTCAAAGCTAAGGTTTCTTCTTTGTTTTTAATCCTCTGCTAACTGCCCACAGGAACAGATGTTGTTATTCTCAGCCTGGCATGTTACTGGAGTGACTTAACCGCCTCTCCCGCTGCCAGCTCGTTGTGTTTAGGGTTGGAAGGCACTGCGTTGTTTCCTTTTCTCCTTTTGAGTAAAACAATGTGCCAGAAGCCGTATGGAAATCAGAGACCACAAGCCTTCCCAGGCAGTCTTTGCGGGGGCAGAGAAGTCTCTCCTGAGAGCAGGGCTTGCTCTCCTGGGTGTAGCCTGACCCGCCGTGTCTAAATGACAGTGACTCAGGCTCACAACAGCTGGAAGAGACAGTTTTCTGCTCCGTGCCAGCCTGAGGGCCAGATCCCAGCCTCTGGATGTCAGGTATCACATTCAATTGGGCTTCCCTGCACAGGTGGAGCACCACGAAGCTCTCTCCCTGGGTCTCTCTCCATATAATCTCTGCCATTTCCCTCAAATCACACAGTCCTCTTCATCCACCTTCTGTTCTCCCACTTTTCACAAACACAAGGGCAGTGTGTTTTTCTAACCACAGGAGACACCAACCATGCTGGCTCAGTGACAACTGGCCACTAACAACTCAGCCAACTTCAGGGATTGGGGAGCACTGTAGTGAACTGATGAGTTTTCCATCTCAGGTGGGCAACCACCACCCGGCGTGGGCCCACCGTGGCTTTGTGGAACTGGTGTGCAGACATGGTTTTACTGTTTTTAGAGAGATGCTAACAATCCACGTTTTTAGAAAAACCATACTGGTTTTTTCCCTGTTGTTAAATGTCTAAGGAAAGGTCCAGATGAGATGGCTAGGGGGTAATCTAGGTTCACATTACCATTTCGCAGACGAGAAAACGGAGGTCTAGAGAAGTGAGTTGGCCACCTGGAAGTCTTGGTTCCCCCTCAAGAGATATGCATAACAGTATCTCTGAGCTCTTCTGCAGAATGAACCAATGGAAGATGCGAACTGCCAGATGAAGTGCTCTTCATTCCAGAGAGAGGTTTGATAACCTTGAGAACTACAGTTCATCAGGAGATGGCATGAGGCCAGATTAAAGGATGCAGGCCCTGCATCTACCCTGATCCTCATCATAACTGTGCCATTGAGCCACTGCTAGAAATCAATCACAAATCCCCCAGGTGAGGACACACAGCTTTGAGGAGGATGTGCTCAGTAGCAGGGAAGAATAGCTGTATTGCTTTGCCAGGCAAAGGGGAAACAGCGTGCTCGTCCCCCTCAAAGCTGTGTGTCCTCACCTGGGGGGATTTGTGATTGATTTCTAGCAGTGGCTCAATGGCACAGCTATGATGAGGATCAGGGTAGATGCAGGGCCTGCATTCTTCCCTACTCCACCTAAAACTCCGTCTCCAAGATTCACTTCAGCACCGGTGCACAAAGATGGAAAAATATGACATACACATAACATTAAGGAGCCTGGTGGGCTAAAGTCCATGGGGTTGCAGAGTCAGACATGACTGAAGTGACTCAGCATGTATACAGTCTGGCTCTGTATCTGCAATTCTGATCACCAATTCCACTGTCTACATCAAGCAGTTCTTCAACACCAGCTGGGTGTGTTAATTCAACTCGATGCTGACTCGATCTACTTGCATGGAGATAACTCAAACTCTACAGATGCAGGACTCAGTCCCACAAAGCTTCCCCTGTGCCCACTTCAGATGCCAACTGTGCTTCTGAGCACCTCTACTCTCTGGGCCGTTCTTTGGGCTGAAAATTCTCAAGAGTTTCAAAAGTGCCTAGTGAACAACCAGGAAATCTCCCTCAAGGCTGCTTGCATGACAACTGATGGATAAAATTGGAGAAAGTCAGAATGTGCGCTAAACATGAAGATTCAAGTTCCAAAACACCATACTCCTCAGCTGCTCGAAGACAGAGGAGAGCAGAGAGGTGAATGTCATTCTCTGTTATGCAACTTTGGCTGAGGCAACCATTTCATAAACTATCAACCTTCAGAAGATAAGAGAGTTATGAGCAACAGAGGAGGCTGGGGAATTCCCCAGGAAGTCGTTTGCTAGCTCTCTCTCCCCAAGAATTAAAGTTAGCCAGTGCTCAAGAGGCACAGGAGCAGTTCATACCCAACCAAGGCTCATGGTATTTGCTGAGAACAGAACGTGGCCAGGAACATCCTCAGCTGGCACAGGGTGCCTGGGGAGGTTTCTGGATGGGCGGGCATTGGGGCTTGGGGACACTAGCAGAACTGTTGTGTCTGGTGGTGCCCGCAACATCTTCACAAAAGCATTATCAGATTTCCCCCATACCGTTCAGCACAGGGTGGCAAACTTTATCTTTACAGGAGGCAGATAGTAAATGTTTTAGGCTTCGTGGGCCAAGGGATCACACATGCTTCCTATCTCAGCCACTGGGCTCTGCAGCTGGAGGTTAAGGTGGCCTCAGTTGAGTCATCAATGAGTTGGCCCTCAGGCTGTGGTCTGCAGATCCCGGGGCTACCGGCAGGAATGATTTCAAGGTTCTTGGCTTGGCCAGTGAAGACTCCCCACCCTCAGCCCTAGTCTGCGTTCATAGTCTTACAGACCATCACTCCTTTCAGAGGGCCGCATGGCCCCTGTTATGCTTGGTGACAAGCAGTGGGGATGCCCAGGGAACACATCGAAGTCACCAGCCTTAGAGCTGCTGTTGCTTCTTGGATCAGAGATTAAGAGCTACCGAATAATTCAGTGATCCCATGCCTGGCATATATCCAGAAAAGACAAAAGCAAACTCAAAAGATACATGTACCCCGGTGTTCATAACAACATTATTTACAACAGTCAAAACCTAAATGTTTGAGAAGTGGATAAAGAAGATGTGGTGTATATACACAATGGAATATTGCTCAGCCATTAGGAAGAATGAAATAACGGCATTTGAAGCAACATACATGAACCTAGAGATAATAAGTGAAGTCAGGCAGAAGGAGAAAGATAATTATCATGTGATAAGAGATACAAATAAACTTATTTGTTTGATAAATCACTTCTGTTATGTCCAGCTCTTTGCCACCACATGGACTGTAGCCTGCCAGACTCCTCTGCCCATAGGATTCTCCAGGCAAGAACACTGGAGTGGGTTGCCATGCCCTCCTCCAGGGGATCTTCCCAACCAAGGGAACGGACATGCATCTTTTACATCTCCTGCATTAGCAAGTGGGTTCTTTACCGCCTGGGAAGCCCTAAACTTAATTTACAAAACACAAAAAGACTCACAGAAAATGAAGTTACCATTACCAAAAGGAAAAGTTCAGTTCAGTCACGCAGTCATGTCCGACTCTCTGCGACCCCACGGACTGCAGCTTGCCAGGCCTCCCTGACCATCACCAACTCCCAGAGTTTACTCAAACTCATGTCCACTGAGTGGTGATGCCATCCAACTATCTCATCCTCTGTCATCCCCTTCTCCTCCCGCCTTCAATCTTTCCCAGCATCAGGGTCTTTTCCAATGAGTCAGTTCTTTGCGTCAGGTGGCCAAAGTATTGGAGTTTCAGCTTCAGCATCAGTCCTTCCAATGAATATTCAGGACTGATTTCCTTTAGGATGGACTGGTTGGATCTCCTTGCAGTCCAAGGGACTCTCAAGAGTCTTCTCTAACACCACACTTCAAAGCATCAATTCTTCAAGGCTCAGCTTTCTTTATAGTCCAACTCTCACATCCATACATGACTGTTGGAAAAACCATAGCTTTGACTAGACAGACCTATGTTGGGAAAATAATGTCTGCTTTTGAATATGCTGTCTAGGTTGGTCATAACTTTTCTTCCAAGGAACAAGCATCTTTTAATTTCATGGCTGCAGTCACCATCTGCAGTGATTTTGGAGCCCAAGAATACAATAAAGGCTCTCACTGTTTCCACTGTTTTNCTCTCACATCCATACATGACCACAGGAAAAACCATAGCCTTGACTAGACGGACCTTAGTCAGCAAGGTTTTATCGTGTATAAAAATGAGCTTAAACTTCTTAGTTCAGCATTTGAGATAGTCTATAAATGGAATAGAGCCAACTTTTTTGTTCCAGTCCCAGCAGGTTTTATGACAGTTCCCACTGTATTCCTTTTCTCTGCTTATGCTTAGTTGTGCAGTCATGTCTGACTCTTTGTGACCCCCATGGACTGTTGCCCACCAGGCTCCTCTGTCCGTGAGGATTCTCTAGGCAAGAATATACTGGAGTGGGTTGCCATGTTCTCTTCCTGGGGATCTTTCCAATTCAGGGATCAAATGCAGGTCTCCCACATTGTAGGCAGATTCTTTAGCATCTGAGCCACAAGGGAAACCCCTGGAGCTTATTGCTCCTTAAAAGTCACTGCCGTTGCGTTTTTATATCTTCCCTGATCTTCCCAAACCATACTTGTCTCTCTCTTNAAATGCAGGTCTCCCACATTGTAGGCAGATTCTTTAGCATCTGAGCCACAAGGGAAACCCCTGGAGCTTATTGCTCCTTAAAAGTCACTGCCGTTGCGTTTTTATATCTTCCCTGATCTTCCCAAACCATACTTGTCTCTCTCTTGGCTAGGAAAATTATGAGGTTTCAGGTGTGCTTGGTTACTGTAATTTTTCTGCTGGTAGAAAATATTGTTAGGCCAGAGATTTGTGTGTGTGTTTCCCATCACATTCTTCCAATCACTACTTAAACTGCCTTGTTTTCTTCGCCCTTTGTGTAGGCTCTCTTTTAATAATGTGTGTTTAGCTTATCTTCTTGAGAGCGGATATTATAGCTTTTCTGATAAATGTCTATTTCCTAGTACCTAGAACCAGGTCCTACACATATTAGGTACTAGTTACATGCTGGATAGTTAGTAATAGTTATATTTTTTGATCAGCATCAACCCAAATGATTATGTCTGGGTAAGATTAAGGACTCAAATACTACTTAGAGGTCCGTCTAGTCAAGGCTATGGTTTTTCCAGTGGTCATGTATGGGTGTGAGAGTTGGACTNTGTTCGTCTCCAAGGCAAACCATTCAATATCACAGTTATCCAAGTCTATGCCCCAACCAGTAATGCTGAAGAAGCTGAAGTTGAACGGTTTTATGAAGACCTACAAGACCTTTTAGAACTAACACCCCCAAAAGATGTCCTTTTCATTATAGGGGACGGGAATGCTAAAAGTAAGTCCCCTTCGGTTTTGTTTATCTGAGAATGACTGTATTCCACCTGTGGTCTTAGAAAACAGTTTTGATGTATAAAATTGTACATCACTATACTTCAATTTTTAAAAATATAATAAAAACCTTTGCTGAAACACTTTCAGGGTGAAAACTATTTTACTTCAGCACTTTGAATACCTTATGCTAATATCCCTGGGATTTATTATCAGCCTAGAAATGGTTCTTTTGCAGATGGCATGCCACTTCTCTCTAGTTACTTTTGTGGCAGTTTCTCTATGGACGGCACTTTTACTGTCAAGTTTGAATTTACTTTTCATTTATCTTGCTTGATATCTTTTATGATTCCTATATGTGTGGATTCATATTTTTCATCATTTATGGTGAAGTTTCAAACAATTTGGATTCAAATATTACCTTTCCCTTATTCTTTATCTCCTACTGGAACTCTAATTAGACTTATGTATCTTCCCTGATACTGAACCTCTTTTCATTTTCTGACCCCTGGGCTTTGTGTATTTCATTCTGGGTAATTTCTTTAGATTCATCTTCTAGCTCAGAACTTTCCTCTTCAGTTATACTTAATGTATATTTAATTTAAAAACATATTTTAAATTTCAGTGATCAAATTTTTCTAAGCATTTTTCTTTAGATCTCTCTGGTTATAGCCAAGGAATTCTTTATATATATATTTAGAAACCACTTTTATTTCTTTTACATATAAAATGTGATTATTTACATTCTCTATCTGGTGATTTCAATATCTAAAATCCATAAATATGTTGTTAATTATTTCTGATGATTCTGTCTGATGGTTTATTTGTGTGTTTAGTAATTTTAACATTGTGAGCACCCTCTGCTGAGCATAATTGGTGAGCCAGCTACTGGTATTCTAGCAAGTTAACAGATTTCTTGCTTTGGAGTTTGACTATCCAGAGTCTGTAAGATTGAATTCTAGACTAGAGTTGGCCAATTTCATGGGTTAAAAATTTCAGAGAGTGTCTATTCCTGTTTTTCTCTTCTCTTTTTTACCCTATCTAGAATCAGTGTGGAGACAGAGTTCTTGATAGGTTTCTTTGCTTTGCTAGCTTGAATATTCTTCCTGGGCTACGCTTATCTAAGGTTGTAGTCATCTTCAAGGATACTGGTTTAAGGTGTGGGGATTCTCAAATTTAGCCCATCTACTTCCAGCAGCCCAAAGCTTAACCTCCCACTCCTTTCTCCAATATATGGATTTTGCATTTGCTTACACTTTATGCTCCTTTTTATTCTTTTTCTTTTTTATGCCTTTGGGATTTCTCTTACTTCCTTGCAAGCCAAGCTATGTAGTAAAACTAAGCTCACTGTAACAAAAGTAAACAAATGGGACCTAACTAGGCTTAAAAGCTTTTGCACTTCAAAGGAAACCATAAACAAAACAAAAAGACAACCTACAGAATAGAAGAAAATATTTGCCAACAAAGCAACTGACACAGGATTATTCTCCAAAATATACAAACAGCTCATGTGGCTCAATATGAAAAAAGAAACAACCCAATCAAAGAATTGAGTGGAAGATCTAAACAGACATTTCTCTAAAGAACTCATACAGATGGCCAAAAAACATATGAAAAGATACTTGACATCACTAATTATTAGAGAAATGCATATCAAAACTACAATGAGGTATCACCTCACATTGGTCAGAATGGCCATCATCAAAGAGTCTACAAACAAGAGACTGGAGAGAGTGTGGGAACCCTCCTGCATTATTGGTGGGAATGTAAATTGGTATAGCCACTATGGAGAACAGCTTGGAGGTTCTTTAAAACACTAAGAATAGAGCTATCATTTGATTCAGTAGTACCGTTCATGAGCATATATCTAGAGAAAACCATAATTCAAAAAGATACTACACCCCAGTGTTCACTGAAGCACTGTTTACAATACCCAGGACATGGAAGCAACCTAAATGTCCATCAAGAGGAACAGATAAAGGAGATGTAGCACATAGACACAATGGGATATTACTCAGCCATAAGAAATAATGGAATAATGCCATATGCAGTGACGTGGATAGACTTAAGAGATTGTCATACTGAGTGAAGGAAGACACTTCACTTCAGCCAAAGACAAATATATGATACTGTTTATATGCAGAATCTAAAAACTGGGAATAAGAAACCTATTTACAAAACAGAAATTGAATCACAGATATAGCAAACAAACTTACGGTTACCAAGTGGACAGGGAAGGGATAAATTGGGAGATGGGGATTAATATATAGATACTGCTATATATAAAGTAGATCATCAACAAGGACCTAGTGTATAGCACAGGGAACTATACTCAGTACTCTGTAATAACGTTAATGGGAAAAGCATCTGAAAAATTATAGATATAGGAATATGTATAACTAAATCACTTTGCTGTACACCTGAAACTGATACAACATTGTAAATCAACTATGTCCCAATATTAAATAAAAAAAATAATAAGGTCATTGTAATATCAAAGACCTGGTAGTATTGTGTAAGGATAGAAGCACAAGCAAACAATAATCTTTTAAAAATATAAAATAGTTTCCATCTCTCCCCTTTAAGACCCTCAAATGGCTTCTCTGACACTTAAAAAATGTACCAACCATTCTGGCCTACCAAGCCAGAAGCTGGTTTCTGAAGCTCCTATTCCTTCCCTGCCATCTGCTGCTCTAGACCTACAGTGATCTTATTCCTGCCTTAGAGCTGTTACACTAGTGGCTCCCTCTGTGTGGCATATCCTTCCCTCTTTCTTCACATGGCTGGCTCTTCCTATCATTCAGGTCTCACCTTAAATGCCACCTTTTCATAGTAGCCTTCCTTGATTCACTTTCCTATTTCTGCATCACATCACCTTGTTAAAATTCTCTCTAGAACACCTCCCCTTCACCAATCACAGCCTTGTCATGGTGACTTGTATAACTCAATGAAGCTATGATCCGTGCCATGAGGGGCCACCCAAGACAAGTCATAGTGAAGAGTTCTGACGATACATGATCCACTGGAGAAGGGAATGGCAATCCACTCCAGTGTTCTTGACTCGAGAACCCCATGAACAGTATGAAAAGGCAAAAAGATATGACAATAGAAAATGAGGCCCCATGTTGAAACATCTTCAATATGCTACTGGAGAAGAGAAGAGAACAATTACTAATAGTTCCAGAAAGAATGAAGCAGTTGGGCCAAAGCGGAAACGATGCTCAGTTGTGGAAAGTAAAGTCCGATGCTGTCAAGAACAATATTGCACAGGAACCTGGAATGTTAGGTCCATGAACCAAGGTAAATTGGATGTGGTCAAGCAGGAGATGGCAAGAGTGAACATCACTATCTTAGGAATCAGTGGACTAAAATGGACAGGAATGGGCAAATGTAATACAGATGACCATTATATCTACTACTGTAGGCAAGAATCCCTTAGAAGAAATGGAATAGCCTTCATGGTTAACAAGAGAGTCCGAAATGCAGTACTTGGCTGCAACCTCAAAAATGACAGAATGATCTCTGTTTGTTTCCAAGGCAAATCATTCAGCATCAGAGTAATCCAAGTCTATGCAACCATAGTAATCCAAGTTTAACCCAACCACTGATGTTGAAGAAGCAGTTGATCAGTTCTGTGAAGACCTACAACATCTTCTAGAACTAACACCAAAATAAGATGTCCTTTTCATCATAGGGTATTCGAATGCAAAAGTAGGAAGTCAAGAGATATCTGGAATAACAGGCAAGTTTGGCCTTGGAGTACAAAATGAAGCAGGGCAAAGGCTAACAGAGTTTTGTCAAGAGAACATGCCAGTCATAGCAAACACCCTTTCCAACAACATAAGCGATAACTATGACTCTACACGTGGACATCACCAGATGGTCAATACCAAAATCAAACTGATAATGTTCTTTGCAGCCAAAGATGGAGAAGTTCTATACAGTTAACAAAAACAAACCTGGAGCTGACTGTAGCTCAGATCATCAGCTCCTTATTGAAAAATTCAGGCTTAAACTGAAGAAAGCATGAAAAACCACAAGGCCATTCACCTAAGACCTAAATCAAATTCTTTATGGTTATACAGTGGAGGTGATGAATAGATTCAAGAGATTAGATCTGGTAGATAGAGTGCATGAAGAACTATGGACGGAGGTTCATAACATTGTATAGAAGGCAGTGACCAAAACCATTCCAAAGGGGAAAAAAATGCAAGAAGGCAAAATGGTTATCTGAGGAGGCTTTACAAATAGCTGAGGAAAGAAGCAAAGTGAAAGGCAAGGGTGAATTCAAAAGAAGCCCAACTGAATGCAGAGTTCCAGAGAAGAGCAAGGAGACACACAAAAAAAGCCTTCTTAAATGAACAGTGCAAAGAAATAGAGGAAAACAACAGAATGGGAAAGAGTAGAGATTTATTCAAGAAAATTGGAGAGATTAAGGGAACATTTCATGCAAGGATTGGCATGATAAAGAACAGACATGGTAAGGACCTAACAGAAGCAGAAGATATTAAGAAGTGACAAGAATAGACAGAATTATACAAAAAGAGTCTTAATGACCCAGATAACCATGGTGGTGTGGTTACTAATCTAGAGCCAAACATCCTGAGCTGTGAAGTCAAGTAAGCCTTAAGAAGCATTACTACAAACAAAGTTAATAGAAATGATGGAATTCTAGCTGAGCTATTTAAAATCCTAAAAGATGGTGCTCTGAAAGTGCTGTACTCAATATGCCAACAAATTTGGAAAGCTCAGCAGTGGCCACAGGACTGGAAAAGGTCAATTTTCATTCCAATCCCAAAGAAAGGCAATGCCAAAGAATGTTCATACTACCACACAACTGTGGTCATTTCACATGCTAGTAAGGTTATGCTCAAAATCCTTCAAGCTAGGCTTCAACAGTACATGAACTGAGAACTTCCAAATGTACAGGCTGGGTTTAAAAAAGGCAGAGGAATGAAAGATCAAATTGCCAACATTTGTTGCATCATGGAGAAAGCAAGGGCATTCCAGAAAAACTTCTGCTTTATTGACTACACTAAAGCTTTTGACTGTGTGAATCACAACAAAATGGCAAATTCTTAAAGAGATGGGAATATCAGATGGAGAAGGCAATGGCACCCCACTCCAGTACTCTTGCCTGGAAAATCCCATGGATGGAGGAGCCTGGTAGGCTGCAGTCCATGGGGTCGCTAGGAGTCAGGCACGACTGAGCGACTTCACTTTCACTTTTCACTTTCCTGCATTGGAGAAGGAAATGACAACCCACTCCAGGGTTCTTGCCTGGAGAATCCCAGGGATGGAGGAGGCTGGTGGGCTGCCATCTCTGGGGTTGCACAGAGTCGGACACGACTGAAGCAACTTAGCAGCAGCAATATCAGACCACCTTACGTGTCTCCTGAGAAACCTGTATGCACAGGTAGAACTGGACATGGAACAACAAACCAGTTCAAAATTGGGAAACAAGTATGACAAGGCTGTATATTGTCACCCTGCTTATTTAAATTGTATGCAGAGTACATGTGAAATGCCGGCCTGGATGAATCACAAGCTGGAATCAAGATTGCCAACTTGATATTTATATATCAACTTCAGATATGCAGATGATACCACTCCAATGGCAGAAAGTGAAAAGGAACTAAAGAGCTTCTTGATGAGGGTGAAAGAAGAGAGTGAAAAAGTTAGCTTAAAACTCAACATTCAAAAAATGAAGATCATGGCATCTGATCCCATTACCTCATGGCAAACAGAAGAGGAAAAGGTGGAAGCAGTGACAGATATTATTTTCTTGGCCTCCAAAATCACTGCAGATGGTGACCAAAGCCATGAAATTAAAAGATGCTTGCTCCTTGGAAGGAAAGCTATGATAAACCTAGACAGTATATTAAAAAGCAGAGACATCACCTTGCTGACAAAGGTCTGCATAATCAAAGGTATAATTTTTCCAGTAGTCAAGTATGGATATGAGAGTTGGACCATAAAGAAGGTTGAGTGTCAAAGAATTGATGCTTTTGAATTATAGTGCTGGAGAAGACTCTTGAGAGTCCCTTGGACAACAAGATCAAACCAGCCAATCCTATTAGAAATCAATCCTGAATATTCATTGAAAGGACTGATGTTGAAGCTGAAGCTCCAAAACTTTGGCCACATGATGGGAAGAACTGACTCACTGATGCTGGGAAAGATTGAAGACAAAAGAAGCGGGTGGCAGAGGATGAGATGGTTAGACAGCATCATCAACCCGACAGACATGAATCTGAGAGAATTCTGGGAGACAGTGAAGGACAAATGAGCCTGGTGTGCTGTAGTCCATGGGACACAAACAGTCGGACGCAACTTAGCAAGAGAACAACAACAACAACAACAACAGCTAGAGCATCTATTATTAGCAGACATTTCCCTATTTATTATCTGTTTTCCTACCAGAACATGAGACCCATAGGAGCAGAGATCTTATGTTTCTGGCTCACTACTATCTTTCCCAGGATTTAGAATAATTCCAGACACACAGTAAGGACTCAGTGCATGTTTGGTGAATGACTCGAGCTGAGTACTGGCAACATCATCTCTGTAGACAGGACCTAGGCTTTCCAGCGCTCCATTGTGCCCACTACTTCCTATTATCTATGCTTTGCTCTGTAACTTACTCATCTCCCTGGCTCTAGTAGGTATTTGAGTTTTAAGTCCCTACTCATAGTCACTTTATCTTCAACATTTTGAGAGCAGAGGTCATGTTTCTGTTTCTTTTCTTCTTCAATGTCGTGCAGATCGGAGAAGGCAATGGCACCCCACTCCAGTACTCTTGCCTGGAAAATCCCATGGATGGAGGAGCCTGGTAGGCTGCAATCCATGGGGTCACTAAGAGTTGGACACGAATTCACTTTCACTTTTCACTTTCATGCATTGGAGAAGGAAATGGCAACCTACTCCAGTGTTCTTGCCTGGATAATTCCAGGGATGGAGGAGCCTGGTGGGCTGCCGTCTATGGGGTCGCACAGAGTTGGGCATGACTGAAGCGACTTAGCAGTAGCAGCAGCAGCAGTCTTGCAAATAATATTTGCAAGAAAGGAATTAAATTCATAGAGTATTTTGCCTACTAGTCAAGCACCAGCATAGCACTATACCTTAATTTATAGCCTCACAACACCACTATAGGGCCAGGCTTTATTATTTGTGTTCATTTAATAGATGAGGAGCTGTTTAGAGTTATGCAGTAAACGAAGGATCTGGCATTAGGACCTACCCAGACAACACATACTCAATATGAACTACTGCAAAACTGCTGCTCATGCCTAGGGAACAGGTGGCTGTTTCAATGTGCAAGAGCCAAGGTGGAGCAACTAATTGGGTATTTCAGAATATTTCAGGCCAGGTTTTACTTAACAATCTGGCTAGTCACTTCTCAATTTCATTCCACTGAGTCTATGAAGGTTTAGCTTGAGGTGTGTCTCTACTTGGTGAGAAGAGCCTTTGGAGGTTATTAATCATGCCTTTCGCATGATGAGAGTCCTGCACACCCAATAAATGTCTGCTCTTGGCAAATATTATGGAATCTGACAGCAAGGAGATTTTTCAAAGATGGTTATTTCAGTCAAGTCATCACCTGTCACTGGATCACTGAACAAAGACAGACGCTGAATACAATGAATGTATGCCACAACATCAAACAATTTTTAAATAACAAAATCTTATTTTTATTTTTTACAGAAATTCAGGTATTCCAACAAATTTCTTTACATTTTCTGGACCTTAAAAAATTACACACAACTTTTAGACGCAATACAACAGAACAGAATGAGAAAGGGAGTCACTTTTATTTTAAAAAAGATAAAAACATACTTCTTATACTGAATTAATATTTAGTGATTTACATGTGTTTTACCTATGTACAAATGGTACACTGTTAATGACCCATCTTCAGAGCACTATGGTATGCTAAATTACACTTAGGTTTTTTAGAAGGAAAACAACTTCTTAAAAACACTTGCATGTGGATAGGAAGCACTTTTTCATTTTCATAAACACCACTATTAGTGTTGTAGGACTCCCAGTGGAATCTACAATTTACACGGTTTAAAGAAAGCCAATACCTTCTATTTTTATTGTAGGTAAAGTGGAGAGGTACCTCCCCTTAACTAAAAGATGAATTCTTGAAAAGTTGTGTGTAATTAAATTTAGTAAGTAGGGTGTTTTGAATGCAGAGGGAGAGCTAATATTTAAAGCAACAAATAACTCCCAGAACAGCTAATACTTTAGAGATAATAAGGACTCCCCTAATGTGGTTCTTTAGAAAATCCATATCTTTGTGAATTGTGTTTCACTTATTTGACTGCATCTGTAATATACTTTTTAGCCATTTGAAACATAAGGCTCATTTGGGGTGAAAAGATGCTAATACCAGAGACATTGACAAAACTAGGAGCGTGAGACAGGATAAGAGAAATCAACCGTGATCTGTATCTTGGTTGATTCTTCTTGTATTACTCTCCATTGTTCCAATAATATATACTAAATGGATCTTAATTTTGAGTTCAAAAATGAAGGCATGCTACATGTTCATGTTTTCCGCTCAGGTATAGAATATGGTTTGGCTTATACTGATGATTCCTGCACATACATTTTAGCTTGTGTCATTCTCAAGCAATTGGCTACCTCAATATTAAATATTTTTCTGTTGTTGCATATTGCAGGATATGTGATAAGGGTGATGGTGGGGGATGCCTGGGAGCAAAAGATTGTTGAAGACAACTGATCATTTGTCACTACTTCTAAATGCCAATCAACTAAAAACAAACAAACAAAAAAACAGTGTTCTTGAAACTAAAATTAGTAAACAAAAAGGCAACTTACTTCTACCAAGTTTCTTTGACCTGTATTAAGTATATATTCATTTAGTTCTAACGCTATTAAATTATTATTTTGTTAGTGCCACTTACTATCATTTAGAAATAGGTTTAATGGAATGGTGTTAGTAAGGGAAAGTAAGGGAAAGAAAGGATATGGATTTCTGATGCTATGACAAAGGAATACAAAAAGAAGATATTTTAGATGTTTATTTGTAAAGTATATTAAATTCTTATATGTATTACTAGGGGCAATTAGAAAAAGTGTTTATTTGATAGCAGCCTATATATTACATGTGAGCATTCAAGGTGAAAATGAGCTTTCTATATTTTTCAGAGTTCCTTGATGCTGTTTCCTGAAAGACAGGGAAGTCTATGTTGCTTAGGAACCTATGATGTAAAGATGTACTTCCTGTAAGATACAGCTTGATGGAGTAATAGTATATGTCAGAAACACTTTCTCAGTAATAACTGGTACAGACAGATTAAACTGAACAAAGACTCAGTAAAAAGTTTGAAACGTTAACATCTCTTAACTGAGTGGTTGTAACTAATTACACAGTGACATAAATGAACGGCAGAGATGGGAACCAAAGGTCATGGCTCCCATGAAAATATTCAGAGGCATTTTCTAAGACGCTTCCTCAATAACTGATGGTTGGTCAGCCTCTTGGCTATTGAGATAGGAATAATTTAGGATGCACTGCCTTTTTTAAAATAATGTTGAAAGATTAAAGCTTTTTGTTTTCTGTTTGATTAAAAAAGGACAGTTTACAAACCTCAGTACATATATATTTTACATGTTAATTCTAGCACATTTATATTTCTCTTCCTTAAAATATTTCCTGAATGTGACTTCTCATGAGTGTCATCTGCTCTTATTCAATGATAGTTTCCAATGAGCTGGTGTGTAATCTGTGATCGTATCTCCTTTCAGGAAAATCACTCCCATCTCTGCCGATCTAGGTTTAGTAGGTGCTTTGACAGCTGGATGCTTCACTCTCGCCGGTATCCATCTCGGTACTCTGATCTCTCCCAAGCGTCGTCCTTCTCGATGCTGATGTACAAAAGCTGTTATTCGATTAGTTTAGCTGTTATTTGATTTGTTTTGTGCTCATTCTAGAGAATATTGGCTTAGCAGAACTGCAGGGGGGGGGATGGGCAAGAGAAAGAGAAAAGAGAGAAAGAACAAACGCATCATTTTCTGTCCTGAAGATTTTTGTGCATATTTGTCAAGGAAAAAACATACCAACAAATGTACCTTAGATTTGTTATCAAACAAGACTGAAAGGAGTGAGGTTTCTGGTCCATTAAACAAACAGCACAGCCTTCCTGGTGAGCAGGGGTCCCCTGATAATTCAGGCATGCATATTCCCTACATGTGGATGAAGATTACAGGCTGCTTTGAAGGAGCAAGGGAGAATGCAAAATGATCCCATGCATCACTGATTTTTCTCTCTGGCACAGAAAATGCCTCACTTGAGTGTGTTCCTTTTCCTTCCAAGTTTTATTTATTATTGAATGAACATTATAACAGTTTCAAAAGGAATGACTAGAGAGATGAATCATCCACAATCCAATCACTTTGAGACACCAGCTGTTTTCATCCCATGTCTCTTTCTATTCCTTATCTAAGGTGTGCACTTATTTGATATAGTTGGAATCACAGCATAGATGACATTTTCAACACAATATTAAAAACAGTTTCCTATATTTCCACTCTCTGCATCATCAGCATCAGTTTCTCATGACTGCATTATATTCCATTCCATTCTCATTCCTCTCCAGGCCACGCTCAATATTTCACTCTCAATGATTTCATCACTGTCAGATACGTAGGTACGTTTCTGTTTCTTTTGTTACTATCGAAAATGAATATTTTTGCATATGAAATTTGACTTGTTCTTTTAAATTCTTTTCTTTAGGACAAATGCTCAGGGGAAGTCTGCTTTTCCTTTTCTGCAACATATTAGAGACTGTGCCTGTATTGACAGAGATCACAGGTGGTGTGATCTACTCCATCCTCTGGCTAATTTTCATAGATTTTGGCACTGCTAACCAGGCGTTAGGGGTACCTTATACATTGTGAAGATGGGCCAATGCACCTAGTAGCTCAGATTGGGGCCGACAGAAAACAATCTGTCAGGTTTTGAATCACAGAGCGCTTAGAAACACAAGTTATAATAAAACAATTGGCCCATTATTCGGGTATAGTCCTCATCCCACATTTTAAGATAAGATTATGCTTTCTGCATAAGTGCAAGAGAAACCCCTGAAAGATTCTGTCTTTGTTTCTAGAATTTATCCCCTTGTTGGCTTCCAACAGGCTTTAAAAAAATCTTAACGCACATTATGATTTTTAACGAACTTCTCTCAGTCAGAGAAGTTGTTTTAATGTACCCAGACTACACAGGGGATAACTGAAATGTGATCATGCCATAATGATGATTAGTCTGTAATGATTCTCTTAGCTTGAATCATGCTGGCAGAGGCCCTCTGGAAGGGAATGCTTTCTTCAGATAAGCAACGTAAGCCAGCAACCCAAGGATCTGGCAGGGCGCCACAGGCACTTCCGAACTTGAGTTCTCTCTGCTGCAGTGTCATGGAGGTGCTCTCGCTCGATGGAATCCAAACTTGGGCTTGTGGGTCCATGATTCCACTGCTCCAGCTCATAATTCGCTCATTCTGCATCATTTTCCATTTAAAATCCACAAAACTNAATAGGTAGCAAAGCTGGAGAAATTGACGCGATGGCAGCAGCGGCCGCGGCCACGGCCACGGCCACGGCGGCCCTTAGCTGTCTTCTGCTTCGCCTTTCTTGGTTCCGCATCATACGGCTCTGGATTGGAGGTCTCTGGCTCTGGATTGGAGGTCTCTGCTTTCGCCACCTCCGTATCAGAGGGCTCAGTTTCGGAGGTGTCCATTTCGTTGCCGATCACATATTCCTCCGAGTTTTCAGGGGTTGGTTCAGCCATGGCAGCGCCACCTCTCCCCCAGCTCAGCCGGAAGACCAATGAGGGCGTTGAAGGCCGTTGGCTGAATTTATAGGCCCGGCTTTCCCTGACGTCACAGACACTGTCCATATCTGATTGGATGCAAGGCAGGGAGGCCTGTTACTATGGCAGCCCATGTCACGTGACACTGGACGGTCCACCTCCCAACTCCTGCTCCGCCCCTCCCCCACGTTTAACCCCTAGGCAGCCAAACTCCCCTGGTGGCTCTGACGGTAAAGTGTCTGTCTACAATGCGGGAGTTGTGGGTTCGATCCCTGGGTCAGGAAGATTCCAAGGAGAAGGAAATAGCAACCGACTCAAGTATTCTTGCCTGGAAAATCCCATGGATGGATAAGCCTGGTGTCCATGGGGTCGAAAAGAGTCAGGCACGACTGAACAACTTCCCTTTCACTTTCAGCCAAACTCAGTGAAAGTCACCCAAGTTGAAAAATGAAATAATCAGTTAGAGCTTCCTGAGAGAGTATGACAGACCTCCATAACTCCAGCTCTTTCAGGCATCAGAGTGACTCAGGTCATTTGGGGGACATTTTACTCCAACACAGAATCTTCTCCTGATTGACCTACAGTGGCATAAGCAGAGTGTCCTGGCTTCNCTTCCTGAGAGAGTATGACAGACCTCCATAACTCCAGCTCTTTCAGGCATCAGAGTGACTCAGGTCATTTGGGGGACATTTTACTCCAACACAGAATCTTCTCCTGATTGACCTACAGTGGCATAAGCAGAGTGTCCTGGCTTCCTCAGCAGAGTGCTCCTGAAAATCATAGGAATTAAATGAACAGCTATTATCTCCAAAGTTTATCAAAACCAATGATCAGTATGAAGAGAATGACAAAATCCCATTCTCCAAATAAAGAACACAAACAGAAATAGGAACACTTTACACATACACACTAAAAATATTTAACATTTTTCAAATTATAAATTATTTTCTTAAACATTATTTAGGTCCCCCAAATACCACACATACTGGAATTGATTAATGATTTATAGTGGTTATTTTCAAAAAATGATCACTCATTGCTGAAAAGCCACCAGGGTGAGACAAAAGGAATACAAAAAGAGAGAAATAAAGCACCTAGAAATAAACATACCTAAGGTGGTGAAAGACCTGTACTTAGAAAAAAATAAGACTCTGATAAAAGAAAGTGAAGATACAAACAGAGGGAAAGGTTTACCTTGTTTATGGAATGGAAGATTGATATTGTTAAAATAAACATGCTATCCAAGGCAATCCACATACTCAGTGCAATTGCTATGAAAATACCAGAGCATTTTCTACAGAATTAAAACAGACAATTTTAAATTTTGTATGGAAAGATGAAAGACCCTGAATCGCAAAAACCGTCTTAAGGAAGAAGATCAGAACTGGAGGAATCAGGTTCCCTGACTTTGAANATGAGTGATGTTGAGCATCTTTTCATGTGTTTGTTAGCCATCTGTATGTCTTCTTTGGAGAAATGTCTGTTTAGTTCTTTGGCCCATTTTTTGATTGGGTTTTTTATTTAAAAAACTGGAAATAGTACTGCCATATGATCCAGAAATCCCACTGCTGGGCATACACACCGAGGAAACCAGAATTGAAAGAGACACGTGTACCCCAGTGTTCACTGCAGCACTGTTTCCAATTAGCCAGGGACATGGAAGCAACCTAGATGTCCATCAGCAAATGAATGGATAAGAAAGATGTGGTACATATACACAATGGCACATTACTCAGATATTAAAAAGAGTGCATTTGAATCAGTTCTAATGAGGTGAAAGAAACTGGAGCCTATTATATAGAGTGAAGTAAGTCAGAAAGAAAAACACCAATATAGTATATTAATGCATATATATGGAATTTAGAAAGAAGGTAACGATGACCCTATATACGAGACAGCAAAAGAGACATAAAGAACAGACTTTTGGACTCTGTGGGAGAAGGCGAGGTGTGATGATCTGAAAGAATAGCATTGAAACCTGTATATTACTATATGTGAAATAGATCTTCAGTCCAGGTTCGATGCATGAGACAGGGTGCTCAGGGTTGGTGCACTGGGATTACCCTGAGGGATGGGATGGGGAGGGAGGTGGAAGGGAGGGTCAGGATGCGGGACACATATATACCCATGGCTGATTCATGTCAATGTATGGCTAAAACCACCAAAATATTGTAAAGTAATTAGCCTCCAGTTAAAATAAATTAAAAACAGAGAAATACTATAGAATCTATTAAAAGCAACAGGTACAATTCCTTGGAAGGCTTCCCCAGGCACAATGAGAATAGAATGAGGGTGCCTACTTATTAATCCTAACAAAATTCACTGTCCAGTTTTAACAAGAAGCCATTCCATACTTTACACGTGTTGAAAGGCTTTTAATAATGAGTTCAAAAGACACGCTTACTGGAGGGGCAGAGTGTAGCACCCTCATTCTTAGTGCATTTCATAAGAACTCACAGGGTGTCAACCTTACTATGCCATCCCTGCTTTGGTGACTTCCACAGAAGTCACTGACTTCCACTTTAGTGACTTCCATAGAAGTACATACACTTCTGTGCACAGAAATTACAGATTTGTTCATAATTGTTTTGCTTTTCCCTTTCATGAACTAGCTCGTAACTAACAATTCACTCTGTGGTCATGACACTCTTTTAAAAATATTAATAAAACAAAAACAAATCGAGTATTACCATACATGAAACTGCAAATCATGGAACCCAAATATGTGTGAGCTCCTCAAGATAAATATTCATTTCTGCCTGTGACAGTGAATATTCAGCCTCCCGCATCTTCCTCTAAGCTGCTTCTCCTTCCCACTCAGGAAAGATGACCAAGAATAACGTGTCATTTCCTCCTTCCTTGTTTCTGTCCATGTCTGTCTTGCCCTGGGTGCGTTTTCCCTCTGCCTCACAGGTGTTCTCTTTTTCAAATGCTACCTTGAGATATAAGTTTCCTGATTTTCTTGTTTGGTTAAATATGTTTTCTCTGGCTCTGAATGCTAATCTCTCCTGGGTGGGTAACCCTCTAGAAGTTCTTTAATATCCCTGAGTTTCATCTGAAAGACGGGAGGAACCCCTTCCCAAGGCTGTCATGAAGACTGATAGAGATGATGCTTATAAGGTGCTTAAGACTGAATGGACAAATGTGGTCGATAGGAAGAACTCAGTAAATGTCGCCAGGTTGCTTTTGTTGAAGGGGTGAGGTAGCTTAAAAAAATGTCTAAATACGAAACAGACACACACTTCAGTGCTGTGTCTCTACTATCATGATTTCCCAAGGGAGCATGTGTATATGTGTATCTGTATCTGAGGTTCTTGGTCTTGGAAAGAGTGGTCAGAGTGACTCTGTGAAGTGGCAGCCAACCCCAGAGGAGGTGCTAGCAGCTTCCAGAATGAAAGGCAGGGCCACTTTCCCTGGTCAGGCACACCAGATTTGCTTTTCTTTGTAACTTGTTTGGACTCTCAGGCTGTTGAGAGTTGTCACTAGGAAAATCCAGCCCCAACCCAGAATGCCCCAGTCCACTCAACCAGAACCACAATCACTTGCTTCTAAGTATATCTCCAAGGTTTCAGTTCTATGAAGACTTTCCACAGTTGTCCCATTCAGCTTTGTTTATACACAAGATGACTTTGTGGGAGAACATTCATTTTTTAGGAAATATTTTTTTGCAAAAGTCAGTGTTCGCAGTAGAGGCTGTGGACTCTCCGCCTTTTACCCTTGGGTGTTGCCATTTCACTGTCCACTGGGCCAGTGTCCCACTGCCTGCTCCAGCATCTCTCTGCCTGAGGACTTTCTCTGGACATAAGAATGCTCTCTGCTTATACACAGGGCAGACGAGTACCGCCAGGGAATTAAGTCTCCTCTTCCCAGCAGTCCTCAGTCGATGACTGATGGAAATTGAGGTATGCATACCACCTCCCTTGTCCCAGGTCTCCCAGGCTTCTCGGATGGGACTGAGCTTCAATTACCCAAGAAGTGACTTGTGGCTGCCCCCCCTTTCATGCCTTCCCTTCTCATGTCCCACCAGTGTTTTCTGGGATTGCTTCCCCAACAGACTATTTACACTTGATTCCTGGTTTCAGGGATTGCCTATGGGAGAATCTGAACTAAGACTGTAATTTTTTTTAATTTTTTTTTTTAATTGGAGGAAAGTTGCTTTACAATGCTGTGATGGTCTCTGCAGTACGACAAGGCAAATCAGCCATAATTATACATACATCGCCTCTCTCCTGAGCCTGCCTACTGTCCATCCATCCTAGTCCTTTAGATCCTCACGGAGCACCTGGCTGGGCCCCTGTGTTGTACAGCGACTTCTCACCAGCTCCCTGTTCTGCACATGATAGCGTCTGTGTGTCTACGCCACCTTATCCACTCGTCTCACTCTTTCCTTCCCGCACTATGTCCATGAGTCTCTGTAACTGTGTCGCTACATTAGAAAGTTATCTCCCCTTCACTCCAGCTCTTTCCTACAAAGGATTCAGTTTGGCCTTTTTGCTCTGCTTTGTGGAGCTGATGCTGATATGCCCCTAGTGGAAGTAGATACCTATCTTTGTGGGGAAGTTTATGGGTAATGGCTGCCAGCAAAACAAGCTTGGGAATGAAAAGAGAAAATGCTAAGGATTTGTCTAAGGCATAGGAAGACAGGCAAAAAACAAATTATCCATCAAAAGTTATATGTCAAGATTAGTAAGCTCTTTTGTGAAGCTTCATCTCGCTTCCCTTCCCTTGACCCCTGAGACCAGGGAGGCCTGCAAGAGTTTTAATGGGATTTCTAGAATGTGCTTAACTTTCAGAGAGGGAACAGCTTAGCCCCTGGGAGAATTCCATTAATACAATTTTGCAATAGAAAAGCTTCCTATTGCCTAATCTTATTAAATCTGTTTTATGGACAGTAAGTGGGTAAAAGCTGAGTTTGTGACTTGGTAACTGTGAATACACGATTTTTGAGTGCTTAGAATTGTGGAATAAAGAAGAGATTTTCTATGTGTGCAGAGAGGAGGTATAGAACTCCAAAAATGACCATTTACTACAACAGAAAGGAGCATGCCATATCCAAGTAGCCACCATAAAATAACACAAGGGAGGGAAAAAGAGGAACCAGTTACTTCAATCTTTCTCCAACTCTCCCAATAAATAAGACCTTCGATATAGCCTTAGAACCATTTGTCAGTAGCCATCCTTACTTACATTTGTACTTTTACATCATTCACTCAACAAATACTAAACTGAGCATATACAATGCATCAGGCACAGTTGTAGGCACCGGGGACACAGTGGTGGACGGAAGAGAGTAAGTCCTAGTTCCCACAGGCGTTGCCCTTGAATGTGGTAGACAACAGACAAATAAACATACATTGTAATACATCAGATGATTTTAGGTGCTAAGAAGAAAAATCAGAGTAAGAAGAGTTGCTATTTGGAAGTAGGTGATCAGGGAGGGCCTCTCTGCATGAAGCGAGGGGACAAGATAGGTGGGGTTTCCACCTTCTGGGTGGAGCCATCAGCAAAGGCAAAGGCCAAGGAAGAGCAGGGGAGCCAGGGTATCTGGGGACAGGAGACGGGTCAGCCATGTGGATGGGGCAAACCTTGTGACAGGGAAGTCATCGGAGGGTAGGGAGGTAATGAGAACTATGTTATAAAAAATTCAACTATGGCTATTTGTAGTAACTAGACTGCAAGGGTAAGAGTGGAAACAGGAAGGGCAGTTAGGAAACAATAAAGTAGCCTGGGTGAGCAGAAGTGCTGGCTTGGACCAGGCTGGTAGAGGTGGAGGTGGTGATAGGCAGATTTAAGATGCACTCTTAAGGCAGACTTGGTGATAGGCTGCATGAAGCGTGTGTTGGGGGAGGGGAGGAGACTGACCAATGGATGATGAAGTTTCTAATCCAACCCATTTGGGTGAATGATATGCTATTTCCTGGAATGGGAGAACACTGGGGGAGAAACATTATTTGAGGAAAATCAGAAATTTAGTTTTCTATGTGTTAAAGTTTGAGCCAATGATAAGACATCTAGGTGGAGGCCACCCAAGACAGACGGGTCATGGAGGAGAGTTCTGACAAAACGTGCTCCACTGGAGAAGGGAATGGCAAACCACTTCAGTATTCTTGCCTTGAGAACCCCATGAATAGTATGAAAAGACAAAAAGATACGACACTGAAAGATGAACTTCCCAGGTCAGTAGGTGCTCAACATGCTACTGGAGAAGAGTAGAGAAATAGCTCCAGAAGGAATGAAGGCTGAGCCAAAACGAAAACAACACCCAATAGTGGCTAAGACTGGTGATGGAAGTAAAGTCCGATGCTGTACATAAAAATATTGCATAGGAACCTGGAATGTTAGTTCCACGAATCAAGGTAAATTGGAAGTGGTCAAACAGGACATGGCAAGAGTGAAAATCAATATTTTAGGAATCTGTAAACTAAAATGGACCAGAATGGGCAAATTTAATTCAGATGAACATTATATCTACTGGTATGGGCAAAAATTCCTCAAAAGAAATGGAGTAGCCCTCACAGTCAATAAAAAGAGTCCGAAATGTAGACTTGGGTGCCATCTCAAAAATGACAGAATGATCTCTGTTCGTTTCCAAGGCAAACCATTCAATATCATAGTAATCCAAGCCTATGCCCCAACCACTAATGCTGAAGAAGCTGAAGTTGAATGTTTCTATGAAGACCAACATGACATTCTAGAACTAACACCAAAGAAGATCTTTGGTTCTTCTTATCATGGGGGACTGGAATATAAAAGTAGGAAGTCAAGAGATACCTGGAGTAATAGGCAAGTTTGGCCTTGGGGTACAAAATGAAGCAGGGAAAAGACTAACAGAGTTTTTCCAAGAGAATGCACTGGTCATAACAAACACTCTTATCCAACAACATAAGAGATGACTCTACACATAGACATCACCAGATGGTCAATACTGAAATCAGATTGACTATATTTTTTGCAGCCAAAGATGGAGAAGCTCTACACAGTCAGCACAAACAAGACCGAGAGCTGACTGTGGCTCAGATCATAAATTCCTTATTGCCAAATTCAGACTTAAGTTGTAGAAAGGAGGGAAAACCACTAGACCATTCAGGTATGACCTAAATCAAATCCCTTATGATTATACAGTGGAAGTGACAAATAGATTCAAGGGGTTAGATCTGATAGAGTGCCTGAAGAACTATGGACGGAGGTTCATATCTCTGGACAGCAGGCAGTGATCAAAACGATCCCCAAGAAAAAGAAATGCAAAAAGGCAAAATGGTTGCCTGAGGAGGCCCTACAAATAGTTGAGAAAAGAAGGGAAGTGAAAGGCAAAGGAGCAAAGGAAAGATATACCCATCTGAATGCACAGTTCTAAAGAACAGCAAGGAGAGATAAGAAAGCCTTCCTAAGTGGTCAATGCAAAGAAATAGAAGAAATCAACAGAATGGGAAAGACTAGAGATCTCTTCAAGAAAATTAGAGATACCAAGGGAACATTTCATGCAAAGATGGGCTCAATAAAGGACAGAAATGGCATGGACCTANTGGAAGTGGTCAAACAGGAGATGGCAAGAGTGAACATTGACATTTTAGGAATCAGTGAACTAAAATGAACCGGAATAGGAGAATTTAATTCAGATGACCATTATTTCTACCACTGTGGGCAAGAATCCCTTAAAAGAAATGGAGTAGCCCTCACAGTCAATAAAAAGAGTCCGAAATGTAGACTTGGGTGCCATCTCAAAAATGACAGAATGATCTCTGTTCGTTTCCAAGGCAAACCATTCAATATCATAGTAATCCAAGCCTATGCCCCAACCACTAATGCTGAAGAAGCTGAAGTTGAATGTTTCTATGAAGACCAACATGACATTCTAGAACTAACACCAAAGAAGATCTTTGGTTCTTCTTATCATGGGGGACTGGAATATAAAAGTAGGAAGTCAAGAGATACCTGGAGTAATAGGCAAGTTTGGCCTTGGGGTACAAAATGAAGCAGGGAAAAGACTAACAGAGTTTTTCCAAGAGAATGCACTGGTCATAACAAACACTCTTATCCAACAACATAAGAGATGACTCTACACATAGACATCACCAGATGGTCAATACTGAAATCAGATTGACTATATTTTTTGCAGCCAAAGATGGAGAAGCTCTACACAGTCAGCACAAACAAGACCGAGAGCTGACTGTGGCTCAGATCATAAATTCCTTATTGCCAAATTCAGACTTAAGTTGTAGAAAGGAGGGAAAACCACTAGACCATTCAGGTATGACCTAAATCAAATCCCTTATGATTATACAGTGGAAGTGACAAATAGATTCAAGGGGTTAGATCTGATAGAGTGCCTGAAGAACTATGGACGGAGGTTCATATCTCTGGACAGCAGGCAGTGATCAAAACGATCCCCAAGAAAAAGAAATGCAAAAAGGCAAAATGGTTGCCTGAGGAGGCCCTACAAATAGTTGAGAAAAGAAGGGAAGTGAAAGGCAAAGGAGCAAAGGAAAGATATACCCATCTGAATGCACAGTTCTAAAGAACAGCAAGGAGAGATAAGAAAGCCTTCCTAAGTGGTCAATGCAAAGAAATAGAAGAAATCAACAGAATGGGAAAGACTAGAGATCTCTTCAGGAAAATTAGCGATAGCAAGGGAACATTTCATGCAAAGACTGGCACAATAAAGGACAGAAATGGTATGGAGCTAACAGAAACAAGATATTAAGAAGAGGTGGAAAGAATACACAGAAGAACTAAATAAAAGACATCATAATAACCCAGATAACCATGATGGTGTGATCAGTCACCTAGAGCCAGACATCCTGGAATGTGAAGTCAAATGGGCCTTAGGAATCATCACTATGAACAAAGTTAGTGGAGGTGATGAAATTCTAGTTGAGCTATTTCAAATCCTAAAAGATGATGCTTTTAACATGACAGCAAATTTGGAAAACTCAGCAGTGGCCACAGGACTGGAAAAGGTTGGTTTTCATTCCAATCCCAAACAAAGGCAATGCCAAAGAATGTTTAAACTACCACACAATTGCACTCATTTCACATGCTAGCAAAGTAATGCTCAAAAGTCTCCAAGCTAGGCTTCAACAGTACATGAACTGAGAACTTACAGATATTCAAGCTGGATTTAGAAATGGTAAAGTATCCAGAGATCAAATTGCTAGCATCTGCTGGATCATAGAAAAGGCAGAAAAATTCAAGAAATACATACACTTCTGCTTCATTGACTACACTAAAGCCTTTGACTGTGTGGATCACAACAAACTGTGTAAAATTCTTAAAAAGATGGGAATACTAAACCACTGTACCTGCCTCCTGAGAAACCTGTATGCATGTCAAGAAGCAACAGTTAGAACTGGACATGGAACAACAGACTGGTTCCAAATTGGGAAAGGAGTGTGTCAAGGCTGTATTTTGTCACCATGCTTATTTAACTTATATGCAGAGTACATCATGAGAAATGCTGGGCTGGATGAAGCACAAGCTAGAATCAACTGCCGGGAGAAATATCAATCACCTCAGATATGCAGATGATACCAGCCTTATGGCAGAAAGCAAAGAGGAACTAAACAGCCTCTTGATGAGGGTGAAAGAGGAGAATGAAAAAGCTGGCTTAAAACTCAACATTCAAAAACTAAGATCTTGTCATCTGGTCCCATCACTTCATGGCAAATAGATGGGGAAACAATGGAAACAGTGACAGACTTTATTTTCTTGGGCTCCAAAAATCACTGCAGATGGTGATTGCAGCCATGAAATTAAAAGATGTTTGCTCCTTGGAAGAAAAGCTATGACCAAACTAAACTGTATTAAAAAACAGAGACATTACTTTGCTGACAAAGGTCCATATAGTCAAAGCTATGGTTTTTTCCAGTAGTCATGTATGGATGTGAGAGTTGGACCATAAAGAAGGCTGAGTGTCAAAGAATTAATGCTTTTGAACTATGGTGTTGGAGAAGACTCTTGAGAGTCCCTTGGGCTGCAGAAAGATCCAAACAGTCAATCCTAAAGGAAATCAATCCTGAATATTCATTGAAAGGACTGATTTTGAAGCTGAAGCTCCAATACTTTGGCCACCTGATGCGAAGAGCTGACTCATTAGAAAAGACTCTGATGCTGGGAAAGACTGAGGTCAGGAAGAAAAGGGGACGACAGAGGATGAGATTGTTGGATGGCATCACTGACTCAATGGACACGAATTTGAGCAAGCTCCGGGAGTTGGTGAAGGACAGGGAGGCCTGGTGTGCTGCATTCCATGGGGTCCCAAAGAATCGACACGACTGCATGACTGAACAATAACAGGGGGAGGCATAGACGAGGCAGTTAGACACAAGGGTCTGGACAGCAAGGGGAGAGGGTGGGACTAGAGATACGTGTTTAGGAAACACCAGTTGTGTGGATGGTCTTTTAAATCATGAGCTAGAAGAGTTCACTTAGGGGCTGTAAGAGAGAAGAGGGGGACACCCAATAATTGGAGGCTGGGTCATAGCCACCTTTAGAGGGAGAAGAAATGGTCTGGGAGCAACAAAGAGCAAGGGGCTATTACTCCATAGCAGCTTTATATTAGGCTGGGCAATTGGGCAGTTTCGTATTAAAAAAATAAACCGAGTAGCGAATGAAACAGAAGCCTCAGTTGTGCTGTCTCTGGGATAGAGTATGAAGGACTGCAGCTGGGACCTTCTGCACTTGGATGAGCATGAAGCACACATGCTGTTGGGGTGGGGATATTTGGGAGGGTGGTTCTTCCTGTCCACCCCTCTCCCAACTCCTCTCCTAACCTTCCATCTCCCACTCTTCCTCCTTTGCCTGCTTCTTCTCTTCCTTCTCTTTTCCTTCCACTAGTCAGTGAGCCTGGGGTTCCAGGACATAAGAAAGCTTTTCCTGAGGTATGGGTCACTGGCAAGGTCATTTTACTTTAAACTTCCATCCCAGACGTTTCACTAATTGGGAATTCATTAAGATTTGTAAAACGTCAGAATGCAAATTCTCCTGAAAGGGGAGTTATTTGTTCTTCACGGTTCAGTGTGAGTTACTTTAATCAGATAATCAGTTAACAGCTGGTTGAGATCAATGTGTACTATATTCTCTGTTTAAAAAAAAAATTTCACAAGGAATAAAGCAGATTCTCAAGTTTTATCATGCATAAGATTGACTTTGGAAGCTCATTAAAATGCAGAGTCCTAGATTCCGTCCCCAGAAATCCCCACTTCCTGGATCCAGATGATTCTGAGGCAAGTGGCTTTTGAACCACACGGGGAAACACTGGGTAGAGAGGATTGAACAGAACTTTGGGGATCACTGTATTTTTGTGGAGAATGTCCTTGGCAAATTGCCAGAAGGAAGACTTTTGAAGCAGGTCTCGGAGTCTCTGAAGGAGAGAGGAAGGGGGAAGAGATCCTAGAATGGAAGGGAATGGAAGAAAGCTAATGCCTTCTCTGTGACCTTGTTGGCATCGGAACCCCCTAACGGCTTCCAGGGTGTACTATGGAAGTGAGAATTTAAGACGCAAAAAGCACGGGATTAAGTATTAAGCACTTTCCAGACACTGACTCACTTAATTCTTATCACTTGCCTCTGCCTGAGGTACTTTATAATCCTTGTTTGTTGATTAAAGAGGCCGCAAGGGTGCTAAGCGGCAGAGCGCGTCTGAAATCTTTGACCGGCTGACTGTAAATCCATGCGTATACCCACCCGGTCGCTTTGCCGAAAGGCACAGACCGCGCACAGAATCTCAAAGGGGAGGCTGTGATGGTCACCCAGCTGCTCGGGAGTGTCAGACTCCGTCCTCCGGAATGGCCTTGCTTTGGTGCCCCCTGGTGGCCGCTAATCTGTAGTGCCGAGAAGTGACGGAAAGAACCATCACTGAATTGAGTCCTGGCTTCCAAGGTCACGAGTATGATTTTTAAAATACAGTGCCTTTCACCTGGTCAAATATGCAAGCCCTTGACTTCCTGTATCTATGCATTTCCAGGGAACTGGCGTTAAAGCTACGTCCCTCATCTTCTGCCTCAATGACACATGACATGCTAATTTCCAAATTACAAGCCACGGCCTTTTACCCTGATCATCTGGCGGCACACACCTTCCCTCCAACCATTTGGGCTCAGCTGCTGCTAAGTCGCTTCAGTCGTGTCTGACTCTGCGCGACCCCATAGACGGCAGCCCGCCAGGCTCCTCTGTCCATGGGATTTTCCAGGCAAGAGTACTGGGCTCAGAGGACCAGCTTAATTTTCATAAATCGGTGAGGAAAAGCACTCTTCTCTACTCTACCAGGCGTGCTTCTATTTTTAACAGCCTGTCTTCCAGGGCTAAAAATAGACTTACTTACAACACAGTTCATCACGTACTTAGATGCCATGAGGAACTAGTTTATGTTTCATCCAAGATGAAACACTTTAAAGAAGCACATTATTTCATGTAACTATTTATTAATATCATTCTTAAAGAGTCCTCTGACAAGAACTGTTTGCAGTAGACCTTGGAAATGATAGAACTTGAGGCAGAAAGTTGTGAAAAGAGATTTCTGAAGAACTACTTGGAAATAGTTTTGGCCAAGGTTACAAAATGCTTTGGAAGCTTTCTTCCTTAACTTCAAACACTATCGGTCTCTTAGATTTAAACTTAACTCTAGATCTCTGCTTCTACGTGATCTAGACGAATTGGATCATCCTGTAAAATTAGGGTTGCCAGATTTAGCAAATAAAAATAGAGGATGCTTAAATTTCAGATAAACATTGAACTTTTTTTTTTTATTTTACTGTAAGTATGTCCCCAATATTGCATGGATTGCCTAGGACTTTTCTAGTTTTAGCACTGACCATTATGTTTGGGAACTCCTTCAGTCCCAGGCAAATGAGAACAGTTAGGTACCCTAAATAAAATATAAACCATATACTCCTCTTGAGGATTTTACCACTCACTGAGGAGTCTTGTGGAAGAGAAACTATTTTCTTGGTAATAGCTTTACTAAGATATAATTTACATACCATAAAACACCACTTAAAGAATATAATCCATTGATTTGAGATATATTCATTGAGTTACACAACCAGCACTACTAAATAATTGTAGAATATTTTCATCACCACAAAAACATCATACCTCTGCATTCTCCCCTCCCTCTGGTCTTTGGAAACACGCATTTATTTACCTTCTGTCTCTCTGGATTTGCCTATTCAGGGCATTTCCTANTACACAACCAGCACTACTAAATAATTGTAGAATATTTTCATCACCACAAAAACATCATACCTCTGCATTCTCCCCTCCCTCTGGTCTTTGGAAACACGCATTTATTTACCTTCTGTCTCTCTGGATTTGCCTATTCAGGGCATTTCCTATAAAAGAAATCATGGAACACACGACTATCTTTGTGACTGGCTTCTTTCACTTAGCAAAATATTTTGAAGGTTCATCCATGTTGTAGCATAATTCAGTACTCTATTCCTTTTTATTGCCAAATAGTATACCACTGTATGAATATGCCACATTTTGTGTATTCATTCTTCAGCTGAATAGTATTTGCTCCTAACTTATGGTTATTATGAGTAACGCTGCTGTAAACATTCTTGTACAAGTTACTGTGTGATGTAGGTTTTCATTTCTGTTGGGTACATATACCTAGGAGTGGAATTCCTGGGTTATATAGGAACTGTGTAATTTTCTGAGGAATTTCCAAACTGTTTCTAGTGTCAGCACCACTTTACATTCCCATCAGCAATGTATGTGGTTTTCAATTTCTCTAAATCTTTGTTAACACTCATCTCTCTATTTGATCGCAGGCATGCTGTGCTGCTGCTGCTGCTAAGTCGTTTCAGTCGTGTCCGACTCTGTGCGACCCCACAGACGGCAGCCCATTGGGCTCCGTCATCCTGGGATTCTCCAGGCAAGAACACTGGAGTGGGTTGCCATTTCCTTCTCCAATGCATGAAAGTGAAAAGTGAAAGTGAAGTCCCTCAGTCGTGTCTGACTCAGCAACCCCATGGACTGCAGCCTACCAGGCTCCTCCATCCATGGGAGTTTCCAGGCAAGAGTACTGGAGTGGGATGCCATTGCCTTCTCCCATAGGCATGCTAGTGGGTGGGAAATGGTATCTTTCTGTGGTTTTGATTCATGTCACCCTGCTTATTTAACTTATATGCAGAGTACATCATGAGAAACACTGGACTGGAAGAAACACAAGCTGGAATCAAGATTGCTGGGAGAAATATCAATAACCTCAGATATACAGATGACACCACCCTATNTGAGAAGAGGGAGACCGGCTTGGGTATTGTTGCAGGCGTGTAGGCAAGAGATGAGTGGAGCTTGGATCAAGGTGTGGACGGAAAGATGGAGGAGGAAGATGGATTTGAGATATACTTTAGAACCAGGATCAATAGCACTTTGCCGGGGCTGAAAATGGAATAGTGGTAGGGAAGCTTTCAGGCTGATTCCCAGCTTTCTGGCTTGAGCAACAGGGTAGTCAGTGGCACACCTGAGGGAGAGCAGGTCTGTGAGGAGGAAGAGCTGATTTTGTGCACATTAGCAAAGAGTGTAGCCGGGGAGGAGGAGAATGTCCTGAGGGCCTCCGGCACTTAGAGGACCTGCAGTGGAGGACCAGCAACAGGAGCCAAGGAAGGGGCCTCTCCGGAAGGAAGGAGAGATGAGATGAGGCCAGGACCAGGTGTGGCGGGCTGCCTTGACAAGACAGAATTCCAGAAACTTGGGTGGTCAGGAGGCCGAGAAGCCTGAGTGGACAGAGTTGAGAAGTGGATGGGGTGGTGAAGGGGACGTGGCCTGCAGAGATAGCTTTCCAGAGGCTTGCTGTGGGGAGGAATGGGCAGTGGTTGAACGGTGACGTGGAGCCAGTTTCTTGAAGGTGGTCGTCTGGGTACTGGTGGGAATGGCCCAGAGAAGGAGAGAAGTTAAGACAGCAGCAGAGGAAGGGGACAGTGAGACTGAGGGTGGGCAGTGGGTTCTGTGGGGAGACAGGAGACGGGGCCCTCTCTGGTGTGATGGCAGGGAAGGGCCACGGCTTATAGATCCTGGATTCTCATCTGACAGCTTCAGTTTTCTCCAAATGGGAAAGAAGCTTGTCCTCTGAGAGTGAGAGGTGGGTGCTGGGTTTGAGGAGAGGGGGACATAAATGTATTCATTGTTGCAGGCAGCGGAGAGGGTCTGACTAGAGAGGCACTGGGTTTGCTGGGAGTGGCGGGTACTATTCAAGGCCTTTCTTGTGGCATCTTTCCTCCCACCCTCTCTTGAATGTGCTTTCTGCTTCATTCACGTGGCCTAGGGGCAGGACCTCTGCCCCTGCCCCGAGGGTCCAACAGCAGTACCTGGGAGTCAGTCCTTCAGGACAGGGCCCGGCCCACTCACCAGCCTCCTCTCACATCCATGAACTCTGCTTCCTTTTGCCTTCTTATCTCCTTGAGCAACCAAGTTAAGCATCCTGTGCTCTGAGCCACCGCCCCTACCCTGCCCCCGCCCCACCCCAGATGGGATGGGTACCCTTCTTCCCAACCCTCTCGGCTCCTGTGTAGATGTAAGTTACACCTTACCCCTGGCCTGTCACCAAGCTCATGGGCTGATCGTTCAGGCTCCTTTAGCCCCAGCAGACTATGATCTCCTTGAGGGGTGGGTGAGTGAAAGGAAGCCCAGGGCCTCCAAGCTGCCTGTGTGAACGCTCACTCCCCGGAGAGTCCAGACTCTCGGGTACCAGGCATGGAGCGCCAACTGCATGCAGGCTCTCAGCAGGGAGGCTTAGGGGAGCCTCGCGTTGACTCCGGGGCAGGGGTGGGAGTAGGAGGTGTGCCGAGGCCTCTGGGGTGGTGGCAGTGTGGGATTCCTTCAGCCCACATCGCTGACATTTCCGGTGTCCCCCGCATCCTGCTAATGCCGAACCTCTGGGACGTCAACGTCGGGTGGGAGAGAGAGTGTGGAAACAGACCTGTGAAAAGAGACACATCCTCGGGGCAACCTGTGCCCCCTGTGCTGTTTCCCCGGGCCAGAGGGATGACCACTGAGCTCGGAGTTCGGAGGAACAAATGGGATGATGGCTGAAGCCCTTGGGGGAGAGCTCTGACGCCAAAGGGCTGAGAGAGGCAGTTCGTTTTCCCTCCTGGTTCTCTGGAGGCCTATGTGCCCATGCCGCCTGAACCAGGGGAGGACCAGGCAGGCCCCGGTGAGAGCCGCTTTGGCCTGGCCCGAGCGCCGTCAGCTCCCCCTGCTCGCATTGCAGGGGTCGTTGCCACCCTCCACCCTCATGCCTGCCCCCAGGGAAGAGCTGTCTGTGCCACGTCGCCGACCTTGGGAGCGCTCTTACCGCCCACTGGAGGGAAGAAGGCTGGGTCTGGTCCTAATCAAGAAAGGCCTCTTCCTGGCCAGGCTGTGGAATAGCCAGCCATTTCCCAGTGTTTTCCTTGTTCCTGGCACAGGGATGAGACTCGCTGAAAGAGGCCAGGACAGAGCCTCTGGAAGGAAACAGTTCCTTGCAGGAAAGGGAGCGGGGCACGGCAACAGGGACACTAGCATTGTCCTTCCAGAGACGGGTGAGGGGTGAGCAGAGCCGCCTGGGGGGCCATGATCTGCTGTGGGGGTCCGTCCGCGTGGGGCCGAGATGGGCAAAAGGTCAGGGAGGACAGTGCGGGGAGACTCCCCCACTCTGCTGGTTTGTAAGAGCGATCAGCTGTCCTCCTCCCGCCCCCAGAGCCTGGCCACCCCCTTCTCCTGGAGCCTCTGCCTCGTTCGCAGTGAGCCCTCCTGCCTGCAGGCTGGGGTCTGAGGACTGTGGAGGAGGAGACTGGGTCTTACTGCATAGCGGGCGGGAGAGTGGAGGCCTCGGGAGAGAGGGAGGCGAGCTTCACATCACTTTGTGTGGGACCTGGGAGTGGCACCCAGCTGATCGGCCTGGACCCCCTTCCCCGCCGCTCTCCTGCAGGTGTTGGAACTGCGGCGGCCCACGGACTCCCGGCTGGAGCACGTGGACTTCGAGTGCCTTTTTACCTGCCTCAGTGTGCGTCAGCTCATCCGAATCTTCGCCTCGCTGCTGTTGGAGCGTCGGGTCATTTTTGTGGCAGATAAGCTCAGGTAGGGCCCAGCCGGCGAGGTGAAGTGGGGAAGACATATCTGCTAATAAATGCAGCGTGTGTATGGGTCCTAGTATAGGCCAGCCACTGTGTTAGTATGTGGAGAGTGTGTGTGGTGGGGTGTGACTGCGCGTGCAGTGAGAGAAGGACCGAATGGACAGCACAGGTTAGCAAACCTGGTCAGAGGGTGACTGAGGGAGCAGGGCTTGCACGCACACAGGGTGGCGGAGATGAGGGCCTGATGGAGGGCTTGGCTGGAGGGAAAAAGACAGACACTGCTTCTTTTGCAGCAGCCAAGATTGTATAGGTACAAAGCTATTTGTATAGAGAGAGGTAAGAAAGGAAGGAGACTCCCAGCAGACACCCACATTTCCCCTGGAGGGGGACGCAAGGCTATCTCTGTGGGATGCTGCGTTTTAAGAGAGTGAGGAGCTCTGGGGAGAGCCACCGTGAGAAGGTGAGGGCACTGACTAGGGATAGTATGAGGAGTGCTGAGCCGTCCAGCAAGTGTCATCTGGAGAAGGCAGTTGCATGGAGTGACCCAGGGCGGGCACATGGCGATTTGCTGAGAAGGATGAGGTGAGGGCCTTGAGGGTGCTGGGGAGGAGGGTGCTTGCAGGGAGGCTGGCCAGACTAGGAAAGGGCAAAAGAAGGCCAGGGACCGGAGCTGCCACTGAGGCAGCGGAGCTGGTTGAAGAAGAACCAGAAAAGAGCTGAGTAAATCACACGTATTGGTCTGAANATGGACTCGATGGACGTGAGTCTGAGTGAACTCCGGGATTTGGTGATGGACAGGGAGGCCTGGCGTGCTTCGATTCATGGGGTCGCAAAGAGTCAGACACAACTAAGTGATTGAACTGAATGACTAAAGATGCTGAGTATCTTTTCATGTGCTTATTGGCCATCTATATATTTTATGTATATCATTTGGAGAAATTCTGAAATCCTTTGCTCAGTTTTTAAACTGGGTTACCTGATTTTCCTTGGTTGAGATTTAAGATTAATAAAGGAAATTAAAGATGATTCAAATAAATGGAAAGATACCCAATGTTATTGAAAGAACTCATATTGTTAAAATAGCCATACTACCCAAAGCAATGTACAGATTTAATGTGATCCCTATCTAACTACCCATGACATTTTTCACAGAACTAGAACAAATAATCCTAAAGTTTATACAAAAACATAAAAGACCCAGACTTGCCAAACCAATCCTAAGGAGAAAGAACAAAGCAGGAAGCACAACCCTTCCAGACTTCAGACAGTACTGCAAAGCTACCCTAAACAAAAGAGTGTGGTGTTGGCACAAAACCAAATATACAGATCAATGGAACAGAAAACAGAGTCCAGAAATAAACCTGCACACCTACTGGGCTTCCCTGGTGGTGCAGAGGTTAAAGTGTCTGCCTGTAATGTGGGAGACCTGGGTTCGATCCCTGGGTCGGGAAGATCCCTGGAGAAGGAAATGGCAACCCACTCCAGTATTCTTGCCTAGAGGACCCCATGGACAGAGGAGCTTGGTGGGCTTCAGTCCACAGGTCACAAAGAGTCGGACACGACTGAGCGACTTCACTTTCACTTTCTTTCCTATGGGTCAATTAATATTTGACAAGGGAGGCAATAATATAAAATGGGAAAAAGACAGTCTCTTCAACAACTGGTGCTGGAGAAGTTGGACAGTTGCATGTAAATTAATACAGTTAGAACACACCTTCATACCACACACAAAAATAAACCCAAAATGGCTTAAAGATTTATACAAGACTCCATAAAACTCCTAGAAGAGAACATAAGCAAAACATTCTCTGACACTATCAGACTGATATTTTCTTAGGTCTTCCAAGGCAATAGCCATAAAAACAAAAATAAACAAATGAGACCTAATCAAACTTATAAGCTTTTGCACAGCAAAGAAAACTATAAACAAAATGAAAAGACAACCTACAGAATGGGAGAAAATATTTGCAAACGATGTGACTGACAAGGGCTTAATTTCCAAAATATATAAACAGCTCACACAATTCTACAACAACAACAACAACAAGTCTACAAATAACAAATGCTGAAGAAGGTGTGAAGAAAAGGAAACCCTTTTACTCTCTAGGTAGGAATGTAAGTTGGTGCAACCACTATGGAGAACAGTAGGCAGGTTCCTTAAAAAAACAAAAATAGAACTACCATATGACCCAGCAATTCTACTACTAAGCATATACCTAGAGAAAACCATAATTCAAAAAGATACAGGCATCTCAATATTGTAGCACTATTTACAATAGTCAGGACATGGAAGCAACCTAAATGTCCATCAACAGAGTAATGGATAAAAAAAGATGTACATATATATACAATGGAATATTACTCAGCCATAAAAAGAAAATGATGCCATTTGCAGCAATATGGATGGATCCAGAGATTGTTACTTTAAGTGAAGTAAGTCAAACACAGAAAGACAAATATAATATTGCTTATATGTGGAATCTAAAAAAGGGATACCAATGAACTTATTTATAAAACAGAAGTAGAGTCACGAATGTAGAAAATAAACTTATGGTTACCAGGGGATGGGGAGGGGGATAAACTGGGATATTGGAACTGACATACATACATTACTATAAAATAGATAACTGATGAGAACCTACTGTATTGCATAGGGAACTCTACTCAGTACTCTGTAACGGCCTACATGGGAAAAGAATCCAAAATAAAAGAGTGGATATATGCATATATGTGTAATTGATTCATTTTGCTATACACCCAAAACTAGCGCAACATTGTAAATCAACTATATTCCAATAAAAATTTAAAAACAGATTATGCATATGTGAAAAAAAAACTAAATGTATTAGTACTGTAGTTAAAAAAAAAAAGATACATGCACCCTTATGTTCACAGCAGCTCTCGTCACAATAACTAAGTGATGGAGACAATCTAAACGTCTTAGATGAATGGATAAAGATGGTGTGGTGTATATACACAATAGAGTAATACTTAGCCATAAACAAGAATGAAACAACGCCATTTGCAGCAACATGCATGCAACTAGAGATTATCACACTAAGTGAAGTAAGTCAGACAGAGAAGACAAATACCATATGATACCACTTTTATGTGGAATCTAAAATATTACACAAATGAACCTATCTATGAGATGGGAATACCAGACCACCTGACCTGCCTATTGAGAAATCTGTATGCAGGTCAGGAAGCAACAGTTAGAACTGGACATGGAACAACAGACTGGTTCCAAATTGGGAAAGAAGTACGTCAAGGTTGTATATTGTCACCCTGCTTATTTAACCTATATGCATAGTACATCATGAGAAACGCTGGACTAGAAGAAGCACAAGCTGGAATCAAGATTGCCAGGAGAAATATCAATAACCTCAGATATGTAGATGACACTGCCCTTATGGCAGAAAGCGAAGAACTAAAGAGCCTCTTGTGGATAGTGGAGAGTGAAAAAGTTGGCTTCAAGCTCAACATTCATGGCATCTGGTCCCATCACTTCATGGCAAATAGATGGGGAAACAATGGAAACAGTGTCAGACTTATATTTTTGGGGGCTCCAAAATCACTGCAGATGGTGACTGCAGGCATGAAATTAAAAGACGCTTGCTCCTTGGAAGAAAAGTTACAACCAACCTAGACAGCATATTAAAAAGCAGAGACATTACTTTGCCAACAAAGGCCCGTCTAGTCAAGGCTATGGTTTTTCCAGTAGTCATGTATGGATGTGAGAGTTGGACTATAAAGAAATCTGAGCACCAAAGAACTGATGCTTTTCAACTGTGTCATTGGAGAAGAGTCTTGAGAGTCCCTTGGACTGCAAGGAGATCCAACCAGTCCATCTTAAAGGAAATTAGTCCTGAATATTCATTGAAAGGACTGATGCTGAAGCTGAAAGTCCAATTCTTTGGCCACCTGATGCAAAGAACTGACTCATTTGAAAAGACCCTGATGCTGGGAAAGATTGAAGGTGAGAGAAGGGGATGACAGAGGATGTGATGTTGGATGGCATCACCAACTCATTGGTCATGACTTTGAATAAACTCTGGGAGTTGGTGATGGACAGGGAGGCCTGGCGTGCTGTGGTCTGTGGGGTTGTAAAGAGTTGGACACGACTGAGTGACTGAACTGAACTAAACTCATGAAATAGAAACTGACTCACAAAACAGACTTGTGGTTGCCAAGGGGAAGGGGAGGGATGGACTGGGAGTTAAGGATTAATAGATTATATATATAATGGATGGATAAGAAAATCCTACTGTATAGTCCAGGGAACTATATTCAATGTCCTGGGATAAACTATAATTTAGGAAAAGAATATAAAAATGAATGTGTGTGTGTGTGTGTGTGTGTGTGTGTGTGTATATAAAACTGAGTCAGTCTGCTGTAGAACAGAAATTAACACATTATAAATCAATTATACTTCAATAAAAAATAGTGGGAAAAAAAGAATTCTTAACGTATTTTGGATACAAGTCCATAGGTACTTGTGTGTACTTATCAGGTACATAATTTCCAAATACTTTCCCTCTATTTGTGGTTTGTCTGAGAAATGTCTTTTTCACCTAGTGTTCCCCAAATGGAACACTGGAATTCTTTAGTCCAATCATCTTGCAAACACTGAGTTTACACTGTGCCAGGCAGTGCGGTTCCCAGGATGAGAAGGAGCTGCCAGGAAGAGCTCACAGTCTCGCCTGTCGGGGGTGGGTGAGAAACATGCAAGGAAATGATTTGGGGCAAGACTGGGGTGGGGAAAGCTTTAGAAATATAGATATTCAGCTATCTCTAGTGTCTGGTGCAATTCAGAACACACAGAAATGATTGATAAATACCTGAAATAAATATTAATTAGTAGCTAGATAAACTTGGGATCGTCTTGCCTCTCTTTTTCCTGGGTGTTGAGTTGCGATGTTTTTATTTGCCACATAATTGAAAGAGCTCTAAACGGCTTGTAACAAGCAACATTTCCATCACCATTAAACATCCCTAAGACTTTGGTCTTGGTTACAATGAAGACATGCTATCTGGGAGCTACTATCAGTTGAGTAACAGATTTAATGACCTGCCAGAACACAGGAGTAGTAAATTTCGAAAGACTCAGGCCAGGAAGCACAGAGCCTGCATTGATCCATAGATCCGATGAGTTGGAGGGAGGGTGGCAGGAGTGTGAGGATGGGCGAAGAGTGCACTGACAAGGTGGGAGGGGCCACAGAAAGGAACGCCTAACAGTGTCAGAGATGCATTCTGAGTGCACAGTTGTGCCCCAGGCCTGCCCTGTTATGGGGAATGAGCATTTCACCTTGTAAGTTGAAAGAATAATTCACATAAAAGTGTTCTCTGCAAGAAGGATCAAACTGCAAAGTTTAATTGTCACAAGATGAGGGGCAATGAACAAGTGTGAATTCACAGGTAATGTATTATGATTCTGAGGGCCTCCTGAAAACCAGCTCATTTGAACATAAGAAAGAATTACTTTAATGTAAACAGGCTCCCTTTTAGGCACTAAAACACTGTCAGAAGAGAGACACTCTTGAAAAATCTCTCCCCTCTCTTTTTATATATGTCAAATATTAATTAAAGCAAATAAATTAGGTTGCAATTATGTGTAATTGTGAACTGTAGTATTAAGAGGAAATGCTCTTCAGCACAGCTAATTGGCATCAACTGTGATTTGTCCAAATTAATTTAACATCCAGAGTAAGGTTAATATTTTGAACATTCTAATAATAAAAAGAATTAGAGAAATGAGATTAGAGCAGCTGCCAGCTATGGATGACATTTCTTGGGAGTTCTATCACATTTCTGGGGTTACCTTCTGCTCACCCCAACATCAATGGTCTCTTCAATGAGAGAAGACCCCATGGACAGGTTTCAATTAGGGATCTTCGAGCTTACAAAAGGACGCATCCTTCCCTCCTCTGCCATCTCCCCCACAAAAACCCTGTCAGACATTTTTTGTGATATTCTGAGAAGACCAAGACTATCTTTGTAAAATAAACACAGTTAAAAGTCTTGCCAAGGGCCATGTCTCCCATTCTGAGATCTCCCACTCTATGAAGGCAGTTTGCTCTAAATACTGGAATCCTTGGAAATATGCAGGAGAATAAATGTGTGTGTGTGTGAATGAATGAGCACATTCATATATTGTTAAAAATCAGAATTTAAAAAATTAACAAACTGGTTTCAGGTTTTTCTTTTCCTTAATGGGATCACTTGCCACTGTTTTTCTTTGAAAATAATCTTAGCAACAACATGTTTACTTGACACATGATCCTTTGGGGAAGATGAGCTGAAGACTAAATAAACTTGACGGAAATATTCATGTACACACGTTATGAACACACACAACTCTCCTATTTTTCTCTTCCTTTGCAAAGTTTAAAGCAGCTCAGTGTTTCCACCTGCACTGGAACACCCTTATCAAGCCTTTGGGTGGCTGGGGGACCTCAGCCAGTGAGGCTGACTCTCAGTTCATGCTGAACTAGAGAATTGGGCTTCTCAGGACTGGGAACATCCATGCTGCTCATACAGTGCCTCCTGGCCTTGCTCTTTGGCGAGAAGATGTCCCAGTTGAGATCCTTTCCTTCTCTTTGGAGGGTTTTTGAAGACACATCTTTTACACAAGAAGGTGTGGGAATGGCCTAGTCCTCCAGACACCCAGGTTCTAAGTTCCAGTTTGGATACATCTCAAGTTGGCCATCCAGGAGGAAGTCAGAGTCCTTAAGGAAACTGCCCTGAGGTTCTTTCCTCGATACACAGATGGGGCCATTAGTCTTGAGTGAAGTTCCTGCTGTCCCAGGCCCCCTGCTCTAGGACTGGTAGAATTTTCTGCTTGGGCTTTTCCATCTAGCTGAAATTTCATAAAGTCATTTCTTGGACCTGAGACAGTGCCTACAATGACATTAGCATTTAGCATTTATTTTGCTTCTGTCATGAGTGAGGCAGGCTCTGTGCTCAGAGCCTTCATACACTTTCACCTGTAATCCTTGCCCCGTGAGGCATGTATCAATATTCCCATGTCACCAGCGTGCAAGCAGGCGCACAGAAGGGAAGCAGCTGGACTATGGTCACTGGGTTGGCCAGTGGCCCCGCTAGGATTTGCACACTGTCTGTGCGATTACTAAACGCCACGCTGTAGCAATTAGTGGTTGTTGCTTCTCAGATTCAGGGCTGTTTGCTGCACAGAACATTTGCAGACCAGGTGACCCAAAATGTTTGTTGACTGAGTGAAGGGGAGGAACTAACAGTTTTATACTGCTAACTTTATGCCAGGCAATGATCTGGGCACTTTATGAATATACACATCCAAACAAGTCCAAGAGGCAAGTATCATTAACATCCCGGTTTTACAGATGGACAAGGGAGGCGTGGAGAGGTAATGTAACTTGTGCAAGGTCCTACGGCTAGGGTGGTGGACCTGGGATGTTATCGTGGGTGGTTTGACTGGTCCGGAGTCTGTGATCCTGAACATGACACACATTCCCACTCCTGAACGAGCATCAGCACATCCAAAAAGTGGCCGTGAGGCTTTTACTCTGATGGTGTAAGGGAGAGTTATTCTGGATGAGGAGACTATTCTTGGAAGCTATCCTGGCCCTTGCAGGCCTGCTCAGCTACTTCCCCTGCTGATTTCCAGGAGCATCTGGTACTTAATGGCTTTCTTGTCTATTGCTCCTTGGCATGTAGTATGCGATTTGGTACATTTTAAGTGAATCATCAGCTAAATGCAATCTCCTCCACACATTTCTTGACTGTGCAAGAGATTAGCTAAGAGGGGAAAAGGGAAATTGAGAAATAATTTTAGAGATAAGGAGAAGGACAAAAGTTGACAGAAAAGATAAAGATGAAATTGTGAGAAAAGGAATAGTAGGATCTAAATTAAAAATAACACTAAGTTAAAAGATGGAGTTTTGGTTTTCCTCCCAGAACAACACATGTGTCCGCATCAGGGAGGAGACCTGCTCAGCAAAGTGTGAGAAACTTCCTCTCTAGGGCTGCCTGTGTACTATGAGTGAGTGATCCCAGTTTTATGAAGTTCATTCCCCCAGAGATGAAGTGGAATGAGGAGCATGGCCGAAGGAAGAGGAAATGGGCTTCCTAATCAGAGAAAACTAGGTTCAAATCCTGACCCAGCCAGTGACTCACAGTTTGAGTTTGAGCCAGTAACCTGATGTCTCTGGGCCTGTGTTATCACGTCTCCAATAAGGATAATAAACCTCAACTATCCCATAGGGTTAGGTTAGAACTAAATGATGACAACTGAAGGAAAGTGCCTGGCATGCAGTACTTATTCAGTAAAAATGTCATCTGCCTTTTCTGCTGCACCCTGACATTCTGACTACAAGCTACCCCAAGGCAGCTCAGGGTTTCTGCCACACAGACCTCAACTGAAGAGGAGCTGGTATAAGAGCAAAGATCCCTCAAACACAGTGCTTGCATTTTATTTATTTTTAAAATATAAATTTATTTATTTTAATTGGAAGTTAATTACTTTACAACATTGTATTGGTTTTGCCATACGTCAACATGAATCCGCCACGGGTATACATGTGTTCCCCATCCTGAACCCCCTTCTCACCTCCCTCCCCATACCATCCCTCTGGGTCATCCCAGTGCACCAGCCCCAAGCATCCAGTATCATGCATCGAACCTGGACTGGCGATTCATTTCATATATGATACTATGCATGTCTCAATGCCATTCTCCCAAATCATCCCACCCTCTCCCTCTCCCACAGAGTCCAAAAGACTGTTCTATACATCTGTGTCTCTTTTGGTGTCTTGCAAACAGGGCTATCGTTACCATCTTTCTAAATTCCATATATATGCGTTAGTATACTGTATTGGTGTTTCTCTTTCTGGCTTACTTCACTCTAGACAGCTTTTGATGTCACTGAAGCAAATGAAGAGGTGGGCAACTGTGCTGCTTTATTTGTAATTGGTTAGTGACCACACCTTTTGGTAGATGTGCTTTGAAAATGGAGGCAGGGGAGTCAATTTTGTTTGACCAGAATGGAATTCAATACACTCATAAAAATAAATCAAAATGTTTCCAACTAGAAGATCAACCTTCTACTCATCATTTGCATTATTCACTTTATAGGATTTTTGAGAGGAAGAGAGAGAAGTTAAATGGAGGTCAAGGAAAATGAGGAAAATATGATCTGGAATCAATAACACAAAGCCATTTCTATTCTTATTTCTTTTCAGGGCAGATTAGGGGCTCCAATTAGAGAAACCCATTAAGCCAAATATGAAGGGCAATTAAAGCATTATCCAGCTCTGCATAAATGGGCTTTGCTGTCCACCTCTGAGACAGTGAGGGTTGTTTGCAGACTCAGATGCTGTACAGCATCTTCCCACATGTGCTGTCCTGGGACTGGGCTTCTAAACAGCTGGGCTCCTCTCCCAGCTCTGACAACTGGCAGCTGCTCACGTGTGTGTGTGTGTGTGTGTGTGTGTGAGAGAGAGAGAGAGAGAGAGAGAGAGACAGAGCGAGACAGAGAGAGAGAGAGAGAGACAGCTTACCTCTGACCCTCCCTGGATGAATGTTCTCTGGCTATACCTGCTTCCAGGTTGACCACGGGGAGGTGTGGATAAAGTGCCTTGAAAAGCTGGCCCTGGGGTGCTGCAGGTTCAGATACATGACCAGCTTTGAGCTTTGCAGGAGGAGGCAGTCAGATCTGGGACCCACTTAGGGACCGGGAACCTAGGGCAAGACTGGTAGCTCATACACAGAAAGATAGATCTGCCCTTCTCCAAATAACTGAGGCCAGAACATCAAACTTTCTGTTGGCTGGAGGGGAATCGCAGTGTGATCCTGTGCCTTAGGTCAGAGAAAGCTGGGTTCCAATGCAGCCTTATCAGTGTGTAATGAGAACTGTGCTTACTGATGCCAAGAAGCTCAGAATCAAATCTGACGCTCAGCTGCAGCAACTAGAGTAACTTCTATGATTAGCATATTTGAATTGGTTCCATTTCTTGGTTCTGAGTTTTCTCTTTTAATAATATATGTATCTTTTATTGTATATATATCCTTTATTATAAGTAATATATAGACATATATATACATACACTTTATTATAAGTGGAGTCAGAGCCTTTTTTGGAGATGTAATTTTCTGCCCAATAGAAGTGGCTGGGTGATGATAACATTTAAGATTCACTGAACTTCCCTGGTGGTCCAGTGGTTAAAGAATCTGCCTGCCAATACAGGGGGCATGGGTTCTATCCCTGCTCTGAGAAGATCCCACATGCCTTGAAGCAACTAAGCCCATGCGTCACAACCACTGAGCCCGCGCTCTAGGGCCTGCAAACCGCAACTACTGAGCTGGGGAGCCACAACTACTGACGCCCGAGTGCCTAGAGCCTGTGCTCAACGAGAGAAGCCACTGGAATGAGAAGCCCAAGCATTGCAATGAAGAGAAACCCCCACTTCCCGCAGTGAGAAAGCCTTAGAGCAGCAATGAAGATCCAGCACAGACAAATACATAAATTTTAAAGCAAGATCATTAATTAAATCAAAGAGTTCATCCTCAAATAATCTTTTTTAGCATCTATCTCTTTGGGATATTTCACAAGCCTAATAAGTCTGGGTTATAGCCTTAGACCCTCTGTGGTCTCTGAAGTTGTTTAATCTCAAGTCTCAGTATAAAAATCACTGCCCCATTTACTGAATAAAGTGCTACAGGGATCAAATAAAATAATAAATTCATTTGAATTGAGGCTTTTAAAAGAAGTACAAGAATGGTTCAGCCATTCTCAATGTACAAATCATTGTTGCTTGATGAGGAAAATGCAACTGGGAGGAGTGAGGAAGAAGATGAAAGTGTATCACACACTTCGCTTGATATTTTCCAGTGCCTCCTCTGGATCCCTTCTCCACCCAGCCCTACATCCTAGGAGGCTGATCCCCTTCGACTGCATTAATCCACCTGTTTTGCCCTCTTAGCTGCAGCCAACAGGAAACACTGGCAGGAGGCCAGAAGAGAGAGCAGTCTGGGGATTTTTTTTCTCATAAGAGGCGCAGGTTTGTGGTAGCATCCTTCTACTGAAAGCCACAGCTCTGGGGAGAAGCCCTCTCCCACCAAAGCACGTCTCTCCAGCTTTTTGTAACCACTCTCTACATAATGGCTCCCTCTGCTGGGAACCTGGGAACGCCTCGCCACCACTCTATGTTCTTCGGTAATCCCCACCTTTGTAAATAGCTGCTCCAGTAAACTCTCTTAATTACCCTGATGGAGGGCGTCTGTTTCCTTTTGGAATCTGGCTGTGTCCCCTCAGAGGCACAGCCATCATAAAACCTCCTTAGGGTAGATATCCTTGCTCGTTTCAGAGACGAGAAAAAGACACGGTTAAATAGATTTCCCAAGGTCCTGTAACTGTAACCTATACAGCTAGGTATCAAACCTTTGTCTTACGTCCTTTCTATCCATCTCATGTTCTCTTCTATGGGCAAAGTGTTTTCTTTTTTGATACTTTATTAGGACCTATAGAATAATGCTCAATGACAGCTTGTGGTGAAGGCATCTTGTCCTTTACCTTAAAGGGAGGACTTCCAGAGTTTCACAGTTAAGAATGATGTTTGCCATGGATTGATTTGTAGTGGATACCCTATATACAGGGTCACAACTAAGCTGTCCTGTATTCCAAGTTTTCCAAACTTTAAACTTTTCTTAGGTTGCTGAATACTTTCTTTTTCTTTGACTACAAGAATGAATGTTGGCTTTTCAACTTTAATGTGATATATAATGAGTTTAGTTCTGGGCAGGTGCAGATCATCAAAGATCTTGGTGATGGAAGAGATGGGAAGAGAGGAAGCTGGAATTTCCATCTCCATATCCACTGAACTTGGAAACTTCCCATAATCACCTCCCCAGAAGGTCTTTCTTCTTCTGGAGAGCCCTCAGGACATGGCCAGAGGACCTGTCTCAGGTACTTTCATCATCTCAGTTCTTTCTGAACGCTCAAGGAGTGTTCTCTAGGCTTGCTTTAAATGTGGTGTCTACTGCTGAAATCAGCACTGCAGGGCTGGCTCAAATACTGTTAAATGGGGGACACTCCCTTCCTCACTCTAGACATTTTATCTTTTACAGCTTGAGATTCCATCAGCTTTTTTTCCCCCACAGTATTGTTGCCCAGTGGCCCTGCCATTTAACTAAATCCCTGTGGTTTTCCTTCATATAGCTCTTGACTTATGACCTCTCTGACTGTGTGGTTGGATGGTGAGAGCTATGGTCAGGTCCTTATATTGACCTTTGTTGAATTTCATGCTATTAGAGCCAACCTGTCAAAATCTTTTGGATCCATATACTGTTATTTAGCAATATGACATTCCACACAGCTTTGTTATCTGATACTTACAGTCGTCAAAATCATTGAGGCAAAGAATGGTGGTTCCCAGGGGCTGGGGGCAGGGAAGAGGGAAGAGGGAGTTGAAAGAAAAAGAACTCAGGAGGAAGGAATCTCTGGGATAGAAATAGGATGGATTCAGGGGTGAGGGGATAAAAAGTGTGCCAATAAAGATCTGAGATGGACAGGAGGGGATCTGAAGTTGTTATTGGATGAGCATCATGCCAGCAGAGGGGCTGGTGGGGTCCATCGAGGAGGTGTATTTTGAACCTGAGCAAAGGGGAAGGAGTTTGGAGTCATTTCAGGAAGAGAAATGTGAAGGACCAACAGGAAACAGATGAAGGAGGTCCCCATGGGGGATGGATGAGTGCTCAGGGGTGGTTTGTTTTGGGTCTTTCTCCAGCAATGCTTGGCTACCTAGGAACAGAGGTGGGGAAAGCAGATGGGGTGTTGGTGGTGATCCCGCATGCGGGGTTCTCAATGTGGGGGAAGAAGCTTGGGGTGCTGACAAGGTCTGAGGAGGGCAGGGCAAGACAGGCTCTCTGTCTACAGTTAAGTTTAGGAGGAGGGGTCTCTGGATGCAGCTTTGCTTTCAGGAACCAAACTGTGGGGTGGGTGGGAGGCTTGTGAATTGTAGTTTGCTGTAAGATCTGAGCCTGCCCCAGGTCAGGGACTTGAGCCCCGAGGGCTGCTTTGCCCCCAGGAAGCCCCCATAGGAACACGTGTAATGTAAGAGGGGTGAGAAAGTCTTACAGATTGGTTAGGGTGGTTTGGGGTGAAAAACATCTGCAATGCTTATTTTCAGGGCAAGTCTAAAGGGTCTTCAAGATACTTTCATGGTTTTCCTATTGACAGTGAGATAGTCTGGTTTGTATTCAGTCTTCACAGCAGGCTGGGACATGGCTAGAATTTACCAACTTATTTTAAGTAGACTTTAACTGCCACAGAAGCTGCTACACGGTAATGATTGCAAACCACACGCACCATTTCTTTCCTGCAGAACCTTCAGTCAGAAAATCTCCTTGCTATTCTCAGGCATAGCTTCTGCTCTTTGTTTTTAGGGATGACAATGAGGGGGCCAGTTTTGAGAGCCAAGTAAATTTTTATCAGTATTCAGGAGGGAGGAAAATGATGGACTTTAACACACTGAAAGATGTAAAAATTACATTTATCTTACATTTGTCTTTTTGCATGACAAAGGGGCTTCAGTTCCAAATTTACTGCCCCCAGGAGCAGTTTTGCTTGAGTAAGAACAGCTAAACTGGCAATTATTCTGACATCACACTAATGCAAAGGAGCTGGAAGCACCGTCCCCTGAGAGGATTTTAGGAAGGCGAGCCATGCAGCTCAATGGGCTCAAAGCTGCTCAAGGAAGTTGGGGGTTCTGAGTTTTAACTCTGCCCTTTCTGTATGATTGAACATTTTGGTAACTGGGACCTTCTTGACAAACGATGATTCCTTTTGTATCCCCAGAGCCTGGCATGTGCTGGTGCTTCATGGGTTTAATACACAACAAATCACCCCTGGAATAGAAACTGGGGGCCACATGGTGGGAGGCACTTCACAGCATTGCCTCCTAGCTTCTGCATTATTAGGAAAAGGGAGATAACCACGATGGTTGGAGTAGTGATGAGGAAGAGCCTGTGTTCTGGAAGTAGACTGTTGAGAGTGAATCCATGTTCAACTGTCGACTCGTCAGACAGCTCCACTGAGCTACCTTCATCTGTAAAGTAGGACGATATACTTGTGCCTACTTCACAGATGATTTTGAGGAAGAAATGAGAATACAGGCAAAGCCTCTGGCATATGGCAAATCACAACGATGCAAGGAGTGGGAGTCTTTTAGCCATTATCATGGTTACATTTTTCTCTAGTGCTCCTAAAGATTGACTTCTCAATCCTGGCTTGCACCCCGAGGTTTTCCTAAATACACCAAACATGCACGATGTCCCTGTTCAGAGAGAAGGCACGAGGATCAGTTAACTCACAGAAGCTGGCACCATGCCCAAGTCGCAGTACTTCCTCAGGTGGTGCTTACTGAGAGGACGAATGTTGAAAGAAACCTGCTCTTGACTTCAGGGAACTACAGTGAGTTGCTCAGCTGTGATCAATTCTTTGCGACCCCATGGACTGTAGTCTGCCAGGCTCCTCCATCCATGGGATTCTCCAGGCAAGAATACTGAAGTGGATTGCCATTTCCTTCTCCAAGGGATCTTCACGACCCAGTGATGGCAACTGGGTCTCCCACATCGCAGGCAGACGCTTTATCATCTGAGCCACCAGGGAAGTCTCCTAGTTAACTAAGAAATGCCCAAAGAATCAGAATTGGTAGATCTGGGCAGAATGCAGGCCATAGGATTTTAAACCAGTTCCCCCAGTGGTTCTGACACAATAGTTTCAGTTCAGTTCAGTTGCTCAGTCGTGTCCGACTCTTAGCGACCCATGAATTGAAGCATGCCAGGCCTCCCTGTCCATCACCAACTCCCGGAATTCACTCAGACTCACGTCCATTGAGTCAGTGATTCCATCCCGCCATCTCATCCTCAGTCGTCCCCTTCTCCTCCTGCCCCCAATCCCTCCCAGCATCAAAGTCTTTTCCAATGAGTCAACTCTTCGCATGNGGGCCTGGTGGGCTATAGTCCACGGGGTCGCAGAGAGTCAGACACGACTGAGCGACTTCACTTTCACTATAACTAGAATGGGAACTACATGATGGTTTCAAAAGGAACCATCTGAAGTAAGTCGCTCTTGGCCTTGGCAGGCTTTCATTCCATGCTGACCAGAAGGGCGTTATTTTAACAGAAGAGACAGAGGCAGTCACATTTTTCTTGCCAATGGGACAAGCAATGCCATGAATCAGAGGAACAGTGATCCCATCAGACCATGGGACCAATCTGGAGGGCTGGAGTCCTTGGTGCAGGAAAGACAGCTGTGGCGTCGTCATTCTACATGGGGTGAAGTCTAGGGAAGAGTTCAGCTGCAGTGATTTCTAAATCCTACTCTGGATCCCACAACCCAGTGCTTGCCTCCCAAGGTATGATAGGTATTTCCAGGTATAAGTTTTCAGGCTAAGTTTTAGTGGGTAGCCAACATAAGAAAAGGTCAAAAGAATGGGTTCTATTGCTGGCTGAGGAGCTGATGCCAGAGTAATCTTTGGAGTATTTTGATGCTCTGCGCTGTGTCTTGGCTGCACAGATCTCAAGGGAAACCTCTTCTGGATCTCTCTGAACTCTAAGAATGATCCCACAGATGATAGGTATGATATTCCAATCATGGCTGAGGCAATGGGGCATACTTTATGTGCATCCTTCCATAAGAGTGGGAGAGGACTTCTTAGAGAAAAGGAATTGCGTTACCTCTACCAAAAGGCAGCAGTGGCTTGGTGGTTCCAGGTCCATGTGTGGCCAGCATGCTTTTCTCTTTGCTATAGAGGCAGACAGGCCTTGTATACTGTCACTGCTCCTATGCGACACTTTGTTCTGAGAGCTCACTAAATATGTGTCACTGTCAGAGTGGAAGATTAACCAGCAGGCTGAGAGTCCACTCATGAAGCAATTTTATTATCTATAGTACTCAAAACATAGAAGCAGACATAGTTTTTGTGTTTCCATTTGATTTACTCACACTTGAATGAATATCTGTCTCATTCACTGGAAACTTTACAGAAACCAGCCCAAATGTCCCTCTGAGTATTTCTTTTATATCTGGGTGATTTACACTGAGTCCTTGAAGTTTGGGTTCTATAGTTTAATTTCCCACTTCCTAGGGAGGAGCAGATAATAGATGGAAGGCTGAGTGTTGACTGATGTTTTTTTCCCTTCAGATGCATCACCTCCTGACCCTTTGGTGCTCTGTGGTAGAGTGTAACAATGAAAAGATCAGAAGTGAAAGGGAGTCCTAGCATTTCAGCTGAGAGGCCTTTCATAGAAGACATATGAGATGACGCTGCAATTTATTGTATCAAAGAAATCTAGGCTGGATGTGACCTTGGTAATTAACTATCTAGTTCCCGGCTTCATTTTTCAATGAGGAAACAAAAGCTCAGAGAGGACAAGTGAGAGCCAATCGGGACAGTCAGGGTTAGAGGCAGAGCCCCTGACTGGTGATCCAGAACCACCCCACCCACCACACTGCTTCCCATTTGCAACAGAAAAGTACAAAGATATCCATCAGGGAATATAATAGGAATATTATGTCCAGCTTGCCTTCTGAGTTTGGGAAGATTTAACCTCTTCCCAAGCAAGCTATGGAGAAGGCAATGGCACCCCACTCCAGTACTCTTGCCTGGAAAATCCCATGGACAGAGGAGCCTGATAGGCTGTAGTCCCTGGGGTTGCGAGGAGTCAGGCACGACTGAAGCGAGTTAGCAGCAGCAGCAGCAAGCAAGCTAAGGGCAAAGTTAGAAAACTGCTTTAACTCCTCCAACAAAATACAAATCAAAGGGTTTGTGTGGTCTGCCACTAGATCACTGATCCCCAAATTTGAATAAACTATGGACTTCTTTAAAGGAAAATAATTCTATAGGACCTATGGTAAATTTTCTTAATCAGCACTTGAGAAACAGTTACATAAGAAAACTGAAGTCTCATTTTATGAATAAGATTTTCAATTGAGAAGTCTCACTGAAAAAAGACGATTTTATCTTTATAATCAGTAAAACAAAAGCAGAAAACCTAAATGTCCATATTAAACTCCAAGACCCCCATCTCTCGGCAAGCATACGTGCCCGAAATCTGATTTGAGAAATACTGCCCTAGCTTAGTGGAGAAGGCAATGGCACCCCACTCCAGCACTCTTGCCTGGAAAATCCCATGGACGGAGGAGCCTGGTGGGCTGCAGTCCATGGGGTTGCTAAGAGTCGGACACGACTGAGCGACTTCACTTTCACTTTTCACTTTCATGCATTGGAGAAGGAAATGGCAACCCACTCCAGTGTTCTTGCCTGGAAAATCCCAGGGACGGGGGAGCCTGGTGGGCTGCCGTCTGTGGGGTGGCACAGAGTCAGACACGACTGAAGCGACTTAGCAGCAGCAGCAGCAGTCCTAGCTTAGCACTCATCACTGCTCTCCTGTCAGGCCCATGAATAAACTTCTGTTTACATCCCTCCCATCTTTGTTCCTTTGGTAGCTACTTCTTTTGTACAGAATGATTTTTTTTTTTTTCTGGTTCACATTTTTGCAATGGAGCCTGTGTGTCCTGTATTCCTGTTTTCTCTTCACTCTCTTTCTTTCTGAATCTGGAGTCATTTTCTGATTTTCCTAATATTTGATTTAGATGAAAATTCAGCATGTTCTATTTTTGTGGAATGGAATTTTTAATGGAAATGCTGGTTTTCTAAGGTGAAACATGCAGGTTTCGAATCTGCCGTCTAGGAAGCATCAGTCTCTGTCTGGATTTCAGCAATGAAGTTGCATTGGTTAAAATGCATTTAAACACCTCAGCTGACCTTGTACAGTAGTTAAGTTCCTTGTTTTACAACCTTACCAATTTAATATTGCCATCCTGTCCTCCCTCCAGGGTGACAGATGGCTAAAAACACATTTAGATTTTCTGCTGAGGGGGAATTTCTCTCTCCTTGACAATCTTTCTATGCTCCATGTCTCATAGACAACTCGGAATTTGCCAGGGAGCTCCCCTTGGGAATACCTCTTTGCTTCCTATCTCCATTTGTCTATCTGGGGTCAGAAATTTCTTTTTTTGTTAAGAATTCATTTCCCAGTGGAAATGTAAGCATGGTTGAGTTTCTTCTAGGTTTTTACAGTATTGTTGTTTTTGCTTTGGATTTTATAGAAATGGAATGGGTCCTAGCTCTACATTATTTTGGCTTAAAAAAAAATGGAAGGATGTTTCTTTATACTGTACTTGTACATTCCAATATGGACTGCAAGGAGATCAAACCAGTCAATTCTAAAGGAAATCAGCCCTGAGTATTCACCAGAAGGACTAATGTGGAAGCTCCAATACTTCAGCCACCTGATGTGAAGAGCCAATTCATTGGAAAAGACTCTGAAGCTGGGAAAGATTGAAGGCAAAAGGAGAAGGAAGTGACAGAGGGTGAGTTGGTTAGACAGCAGCACCAACTCAGAGGATTTGAACTTGAGCAAACTCTGGGAGATAGTCAAGGACAGGGAAGCCTGGCATGCTGCAGTCCATGGGGTCGCAAAGAGTCAGACACAAATTAGTGACTGAACAACAACAACAAATTGCTAGATACAGGATGCTATTTATATTTAACTTAATTAAAATAAAAAGTTAAAAAATTTAGTTCCTCAGTCTCACTAGCTATGTTCCAAATGCTCAGAAGCCACATGTGTCTAGTCTAGGATACTGTACTGGACAGAGCAGATAGAGAACATTCCCATTATTGTTCTATGGTGCAGTCCTGTTCTACATTTCTTAAGCTCTCATGAAACTTTAATGTAAGCTGTGTACTATGTGATAGAAGTCTAATTCTGAAAAAGACACAATGAAACGTAAGTATGTAAGTATGTAACTCCATCTTCCATGAAAACCCACCTGTAAAAGTGTTGAGGATAATTATTTTTACTAAGCAGTACAGTAGATGTCTGGATGTTTTTATGTTCAAGTCAGCCACATAAAGCCTCATCATTTAATTTCAATTCTAAGAAGATCAGCCTTTATTTAAATGAAAAGATAGAACTGACTTTCTCTAAACGGAGATGTGTGTGTGTGTGCAGAGGTGGGGATGGTGGAAGTGTTTGGTGAAACGTATCAGAAACACCTGGAAACTTGTATCAATCTAGACATTTCCTCTCCTCCCCATCTAGGATGAGGATTTGTTGGGGGAGACGAGGTGCTGCACTTGGAACTTCTGTAGTTTGAAAAAATTCAGCAAGTGGTTCTCACGTGTCTCCTCATTCCATCCTTCTAGTTGGGAACCACTGCTCCCCAAAATGGTTAAACTAGTTGGGGAGACATGCCTAATCAGAGAATATCAAGGAAAACTTACGTAAATCAAGTATGTAAGTCTTTATATAGGTTGTATTAGAGTTATGGCAACCCACTCCAGTGTTCTTGCCTGGAGAATCCCAGGGACGGGGGAGCCTGTTGGGCTGCCGTCTATGGGGTCGCACAGAGTTGGACACGACTGAAGCGACTTAGCAGCAGCAGCAGCAGAAAAGCCAGACCAATGGGAGATAGATACATGGTGTAACTGATGATAAGAACTGATTCATGTAATTATGGAAGCTGAGGAGTCCCATGATCTGCTGTCTGCAGCCTGGAGAACCAGGAAACCCAGTGGTGTAATTCAGTCCAAGTCCAAAGGCCTGAGAACCAGAGGAGCTGATGGTGTTAAGGCCCAGTCTAGGTCTGAAGGCTGAGAATCAGGCATGCTAATGGTGCAGGAAGAGATGGACATTCCATCTAAAGCAAGAGACAAAATCTGCCCTTCCTCCAACTTTGTGTTCTATTCAGACTCTCAACAGATTGGATGATGTCCACTCACACTGGTGAGGGTAATCTTTTTTAACTCAGTCTACTCTGTTCTGGAAATATCCTCACAGACACACCCAGAAATGATGTCTTACCAGCAATCTGGGCATCTCTTAGCCCAGTGAAGTTGATCATAAAATTAATGATCATATGGGGGGTTCCAGTTATAGGGATAATCTCATGGACAATTCTGCATAACATAAGCAGGGTGAGTCAAGCTTTCTGGTGAGCAAGGTTACAGTGCTTCTCCAAAGCAGTGTGAGTGATAAAGGGAAGTCAGCAGAGCATTAAACATTTATTCATTCGACAATCACCTATTGAGCATCCAATAATACCTGTCAAACATCTTGACATGTATTATGAATATGATTAAGTAATAAACAAGGGATGATGCTGCAGTGTGGCAGCTAAATTTTTGTGTAGGTTTTAGAGTCAGCCTGGATTTAAATCTGGTATGCTCTAGCCATGATCTCAGGTAAATTAATTAACTTTTTTTCCCCAAGGTTCAGTTTCTTGCATTAAATTGGAGATAATAGTAGTGTTTACAAATGGGGTTATTATGAGAATTGAATAATACACATGTCAACATTCAATAAAATTTAGTGACTACAGTATTATTAAAGAGTATATAGTTTAGTAAGGAAGATAAACTCACTTGATCTGTACACTTCAGGGCAGAGATGCCTGGTTCAACTGATATGAAATGGTGGTAAAGACAACAAAGGTATAGGTTTAATCCCTGTGTGGGCCAATCGGCTGTATGGCAGACCAGATGTCCCTGCCTTTAGTCTTACCATCTCATAAATGTGGGCCTCTGGAAATCAAGATGATGGCATGTGGACAATTAGATGTGAGAGCTGAGAATGATCCAAGATGGAGCCAGTTCAAGTTCCTTTCTTCAGAGATGAGCAGACTAAGGTTTAGAGTCAGAGTATTTTGTCAAACTTTAAACATAACCCCTTGGTATTCCTGACTCCCTGCCCAGTGTTCATTGTATACATATTGATAGTTCCCAAAAGGAAGAGAAATCTTTATCACTATGAAATATTACGAAAGATGCTTATCTTACGATCACTGGGTTGTGGGTTTTTTCCCAAACACTTTGCATTAGCTCCAGAACCCAGACACCACACTGAGTATAATTTTGATTTGTCCTCAGAAGTACACTGACATTCTATGAGACACCACTCCTAGGAGGTTCTCCATGCAGACTCACAATCTATGATGGCCAAGTTTTGGGGATCCAGTTTGGGGAACACTGCAAAGGTCAACCTGGTTCATCACTGGTCAGCAGGGGTAAACCTTCAGTTCTTTCCAGAATACTGGAATAACTGTGACTGCACACTGAACTAATGAAAAACAAGGTGCAGGAAGGCAGAATCTGATCTTCATGTTCACTATAGCCCTGATACTAGCTTTCTTGTTTTTAATTCTCAGGGTAGATAGTCAACTTCCTGCTTTCAGTCAGTTCAGTCACTCAGTCGTGTCCGACTCTTTGCCACCCCATGGACTGCAGCACACCAGGCTTCTCTGACCATCACCAACTCCTGCAGCTTGCTCAAACTCATGTCCATCGAGTTGGTGATGCCATCCAACCGTCTCATCCTCTGTCGTCCCCTTCTCCTCCTGCCTTCAATGTTTGCCAGCATCAGGGTCTTTTCCAGTGAGTCAGTTCTTCGCATCAGGTGGCCAAAGTATTGGAGTTTCAGCTTCCAATGAATGTTCAGGACTGATTTCCTTTAGGATGGACCGGTTTGATCGCCTTGCAGTCCAAGGGACTCTCAAGAGTCTTCTCCAACACCACAGTTCAAAGCTTGCTTTCAATCTGTCACCTCTTAAAAGCATAAATGATGAAAGAACCATNCAATGAATGTTCAGGACTGATTTCCTTTAGGATGGACCGGTTTGATCGCCTTGCAGTCCAAGGGACTCTCAAGAGTCTTCTCCAACACCACAGTTCAAAGCTTGCTTTCAATCTGTCACCTCTTAAAAGCATAAATGATGAAAGAACCATCAGCTTTTCAGAATGTGATAGTCTCTTGGTCTGCTGAGTACTTCTTCCTGTGTGGCTGTAGGGGATATCTTCTTTCAAAGACAAGAATTATTTAAGCGAAGAGGGCCAGCCATGCACAATGACAGTAAAGAAAGGCATAAGACAGCCAGGATGCACCTTTAAAAATTTAAGTCAGATTATGCCACTCCCAGTTTACAGTCACCCAGTGGCTCCCATCATACCTGGAATAAAATCCAAACTCCTTTCCCTGGCTTATAAAACCTTTCAATTTGGCCCTTGCTTACTTTTCAGCTTCATTTCACATCACTCTCCCTCTCACAAAGTACTGTCCAAGCTGACCTTCTTTCTGCTTCTCATTCCCATCTTTGGATCTTTGACCTTGTTCCTCTCACTGCCTTGAAGTCTTTCTCATGACTGTTGTTGGGTCTCTTCAGATTTTGACTTAAATGTCACATCCTCAAAGGCTCTTCCTGAACAACCAACTCAGGGGAGCTGCTTGGTTACTGTCTACCATGCTGTGTGTGTGCGCAGTCATTGAGTTGTGTCTGACTCTGCAACCCTTTGTACTGTAGCTTGCCAGTTTCCTCTGCCCAGGGAATGGAATTTTCCAGGTAAGAAAATGAGTCAGTTGCAAATCCACATCTCCTGTGTCTCCTGCATTGGCGGGCAGATCCTTTACCACTTATTACCTAGTTCAAAAGACAGTCAGGGTGTACTTTTAAAAGTTTAAGTCAGATTATATCACTCTCAGTTTACAGTCATCAAATAGCTCCCATTCCCTGGGAAAGGAAATGGCAATCCACTCCAGTATTCTTGCCTGGAAAGTCCCATGGACAGAGGAACCTGTCAGGCCACAGTCCATGGGGTCGCAAAGAGCTGGACATGACTGAGTGACTGAAAACACAAAATAGCTCCCATCACGGCTTGTTCAAAATTGGGAAAGGAGTATGTCAAGGCTGTATATTGTCACCCTACTTATTTAACTTATATGCAGAGTAAATCATGTGAAATGCTGGGCTGGATGAATCACAAACTGGAATCAAGATTGCAGGGAGAAATATCAATAATCTCAGGTATGCAGATGACACCACCCTTATGGCAGAAAGCAAAGAGGAACTAAAGAGCCTTTTGAGGAAGGTTAAAGAGGAGAGTGAAAAAGCTGGCTTAAAATTCAACATTCAAAAAAAAAAAAAAAAAAAAAGATCATGGCATCCAGTCCCATCACTTCATGGCAAATAGATGGGGAGACAATGGAAACAGTCACAGACTTAAATTTCTTGGGCTCCAATATCACTGCAGATGGTGACTGCAGCCATGAAATTAAAAGACACTTCCTCTTTGGAAGAAAAGCTCTGACAAACCTAGACAGCATATTAAAAAAAAAGCAGAGACATTACTTTGCGAACAAAGGTCTGTATAGTCAAAGCTATGGTTTTTCCAGGAGTCATGTACAAATGTGAGAGCTGGACAATAAAAAAGGCTGAGCACCGAAGAACTGATGTAGCTGAAGAACTGATGCCTTCAAACTGTGGTACTCGAGAAGACTCTTAAAGAGTCCTTTGGACAGCAAGGAGATCAAACCAGTCAATCCTAAAGGAAGTCAGTTCTGAATATTCATTGGAAGGACTGATGCTGAAGTTAAATCTCCAATACTTTGGCCACGTAAAGTGAAGAGCTGGTTCATTGGAAAAGACCCTGATGCTGGGAAAGACTGAAGGTAGGAGGAGAAGGGGACGACGGAGGACAAGATGGTTGGATGGCATCACTGACTTGATGGACATGAGTTTGAGCAAACTCTGGGAAATAGTGAAGGACAGGGAAGCCTGGTGTGCTGCAGTCCACAGGGTTGCAGAGAGTCAGACATGACTGAAAACAAAAACAACCTAGTTTAAATTTTCTATGTAGCACATTTCACTCTGACATCTTCTTGCTTCCTTTTTTTTTTTTTTCCTTCTTGCTTCTTGAAGTTTGTCTTTCTCTGGTAGAAAACAAACTCTAAGAGAAGTGGGATTTTTGTCTACCTTGTTCGCTACTTTATCTCCATCTTCTAGAACTGTGCTAACACATAGTAGTTGCTCAATAGGTGTTTACTGATTGAAATGAATGGGTGAACAAGTGACAACTGTTTGAAGATCATAGCTCCTCTCAGCTTTCTTGTTGGTGCTATTTGTGCCTGCAGTGAATTTCCTAGGCTGTGGATATTGGCTGCCTAGATGTGAAGTGTGAAGCACCCTGAAGAGCAAATCTAAAGCTCACTCTTACCAGCAAAACACACAGCAAATGTTGGTTGACTGAGTAATACTCAATGAATGCTTACTCTGTATCTGATAATAGGGTCTTTATGAGCACTCATTCATTTCATCACAATAAATCAATCAGATAGGCACTATTCTCATTTCCATTATAATGTGAGGATCAGTAAACTGAGGTCCTTACAGTTAAATATATCACCTTTGGCCACACAGATAGTAAATGGAAAGGTCAAGATTTGAATGCAGGGCATCTGACTCCAGAGACAACACTGCTAACTGTTACAGAAAATTCACAAAGGAACACACACAAGTGAAGAGAATGCAAGGAATGAATGAATGGCAAAAAGAAAATGCCAGAGAATTAGAACTTATACTTGTTTAATGCATATAAATCTGGCTGATAACTGTCTTCCACCTGCATCAAAATAAAAAGTATCCCTACCTTNGAATGCAAGGAATGAATGAATGGCAAAAAGAAAATGCCAGAGAATTAGAACTTATACTTGTTTAATGCATATAAATCTGGCTGATAACTGTCTTCCACCTGCATCAAAATAAAAAGTATCCCTACCTTTCCAAGGCTACGATGGCCTTTAGTGGTTTGAGAACATCTGGTGAGATGTACAAACATCTCAGCAGTATGGAAATCTATTAAAGGAATTCACTGGGCATGACCCACCCAAACCATCATGTAACTGAAGCTGCCTTCTCAGCATCCAGACCTGAGCAGGTCATGCTGAATGGATTGTGCACATGCATGTTGATTAACTAATCACTGTTACACTGGAAGCCTGTCGGCTAGCTTTTGGCCCTAAGTCTTCCTTCTGTCCCCTTTCTTCACGCAAGAGTTTGTCTCTACTGGACAATGGCAACTGCCACAACTTTCTGTCACCTGGACTTGCCATCTTGATCCCTCCTGCCCAGCCAGACCCCACTGATGTCTACGAGGTCCAGACATGTAATTTTAGGAAGCAAATGATGCTACAATATACATAAAGTCAAATAACAAAAGCACTGGAGTTGTCCAAGGGCATCCGGGAGATACAGGAGAGAAAGAGAGAGAATGAGAGAGAGAGATGAGGATTTAGAAGGAGTCTGTGGTTCAGCCCAGACTGAATCTAGAGACAGAAAAGTCCTCCTGAGGATTTAGTTATTCTCACCATCGGGTCTGACCTTTGCATCAAGTAGAAATACTGAACAGAAAGCTCCTAAGACAAGGTGGTGAGCTATGACAGGGAAAGAGCTTTTTGAGGTAGATGAAAAGTATTCTAAGTGAGAAATGACAGAGTAAAAGAAATGCTTTAGGACTCAATTTGCTGGGTTAAATATGCTTTACAGAAGTATTACTCTGTGACACATTTGGACAGAATGAACATTGGTTAGGAAGAAAATTATTCTCTCCTCAGATATATGTACTCAAGCCCTACGGATTAGAGTCACTGAGTAGCTGGGAGCAAAATTTGGTCCTTTGCAGCTACCTGTATTTTTTTTTTTTTTTTTTTCTGTAGAGAATGCAACACCATGAGCACTAATATCACCCCATAGGATGATGGACAATGCAACCAATTTTAGATTTTCCATCATGAAAGGCCTATGACAGTTTGCTGTTGCAGTTAAACTCACAAATGTTCACGTTTATCTTCTGTGCCAAGCTCTTTAACTAGAGCGGAAAATAACAAAGGACAATGCTGATTTCTGTAAGTTTCACTCCATTTCAAAGTTTTCTCACTGTTCCAGCTTGGTTTTCATTAATATATACTGAAATTGCAAAAGATAGGAAAATAGGAAGAGAGAAGGGCCTGGAAAAACTTACATAGAACACACACCATTAGTCCCTAAATAACTGGAGGGCTATCAAGCAGAGGGACTGAGACTATTTACTGTATGACAGGCACTTCCTTGTGCCATCTTAGTCCATTTCCATGACATCTGTGAAGGCAAGTATTATTAATCCTCCATTTATAGATGAGGATAGTAAGTCCAAATTTAATCTCTTACCCAGAATGACCTAATTAGTAAGCAGTCGTGCAGGTTCAGTGGGTAGTGATTCAAATTCAGGGCTGGCTGCTCTGAAGACTATACTTTATCAAGCAGCCCCCCGTCATCCTCCACACCCCCCCCCCCAATGCCTCATGAGTTGCACAGCATTCCAAAGCACCTTTTTTCTTATGAATTAAGGTGTTCTATGAGACTTGACATCACTAAACTTCACAATTGTTTTGTGAAGCAGGAAAATCCCTGCTGCATCTGTTTTGTTTTGTTTTGTTTTGTTTTTCCCCCAGTGGGTAAACTGTGCTGAAAGGGAGGCTCTCAGAGAATCTGGGAATCTGGCTGGGGTGTCTGGTAGGTTTGGTGTAGGCAGGCACTCATGGGGACTGCATGGGAGAAGGTGACAAGGGCCTCCTGGAGGAAAGGGGCCACAGGTCACTCTCCTGTATGGCAGTGCCCTGATTTTCCCTGATACAGGATGCAGTTACTCATAGGGCAACATACACCTACCTCCAGGCCCTAATATTTGCTTGATGGTTCGAAAATTCTGATTTTTCTTTCAAAAAAAACNGAAAGGGGCCACAGGTCACTCTCCTGTATGGCAGTGCCCTGATTTTCCCTGATACAGGATACAGTTACTCATAGGGCAACATACACCTACCTCCAGGCCCTAATATTTGCTTGATGGTTCGAAAATTCTGATTTTTCTTTCAAAAAAAAACAAGCTCAGTTTTTCTCAAGGAAAAACTTCTGATATATTCTTGCCAAAGTTCTCTTTACATGTCCACAGATGGAAATGCCTGAATTGGGAGGGAAAAACCGCATAGCCTGCACCTTCACCAAAACTCTCTCTGCTTCGGTAGGTACTGGAAGGCTATCCTGCTGTAGGAAGCAGCTGTGACAAGAACATGTTATGCTTAATCAGACTTCTGCTCTGCCAGGCACAGGGATGAGCATCACACATTTAAGTCCTCGTGAAACCTCCCTCAGATCCCCATCAGATGGGCAACAGCACACAGTGGTTAAGGACTCAGGCGTTAAGGGTGAGCTGTGTGATCTTGGGCAAGTGCCTTAACCTTTTGGTTTACTCTGTGTAAAAATGAAGATTACTTAACAGTTCCTCCCTCACCAGGTTGTTATGAGGATTAAATAAGTTAATATATGTGAGCCACTGAAAACAGGGCCTGATCAGTAGTTCACAGTTGATAAATATAAGCATTCTTATTATCATTCCCATAGTATTAATATAGAAACAGAGGATGATATTGAATAACACCGCAAAGAGACGAAAAACCGGACTTCACACCCAGCTGTATCGAGTCTAGAGTCTCTACTCCTTCTCTATGCTGAGATGCTCCTCCTTAAAGATCAATAAGCAAGTCTGGGAAAATATGAACCCAGCTTTTGAAAAAGCAAAAACAAAGTTAAAAATAATCAAAAAGCCATGAAGATATTGAATTGGCTTCAACAAAAAATACTAAACCTATTATAATGATTTGTAGACTCAAACTATTAAACTCTCCAATTAATTTTAGTATTCCACTGTGCATGGATAATATTTTTTTAAATTGGGGATAAAAGTGCAGATTGATGACATATTACTTTGATTAAGAGAGCTTAGATAAGAATATAATTTTTAATTTATAAAGATGAACATGGTAATATAGTCACATGGTAAAATGGTCAGTGTGTAGCTATAAATATGAGTTATAAGAGAAAAGCCAGAAAAAGAGTAACTTTTTATTTTTTGTAGTCCCTCTCCAAGGTAAAGCCAACATGTTATTTAATATTCAGTCAGGTTCATTTTGAGAATGAAAGTGGATGCTATTCATAATTATGTCAGGTCAGTAGGTATAAACCAGGCTGTCTGAGGAAAGTCAGGATGGATACCCATGCTTATCAGTTCAGTTGCTCAGTCGTGTCTGACTCTTTGAGACCCCATGGACTGCGGCTTCCCTGACCATCACCAACTCCTGCAGCTTGCTCAAACTCATGTCCTTTGAGTCGGTGATGTCATTCATCCATCTCATGCTCTGTTGTCCCCTTCTCCTCCTGCCTTCAATCTTTCCCAGCATCAGGGTCTTTCCTAGTGAGTCAGTTCTTCGCATCTGGTGGCCAAAGAATTGGACTTTCAGCTTCAGCATCAGCCCTTCCAGTGAATATTCAGGACTGATTTCCTTTAGGACTGACTGGTTTGATCTCCTTGCCATCCAAGGGACTCTGAAGAGTCTTCTCCAACACCATAGTTCAAAAGCATCAATTCTTTAGCCCTCAGTTTTCTTTATGGTCCAACTCTCACATCCATACACGACCACTGGAAAAACCATAACTTTGACTAGATGGATCTTTGTTGGCAAAGTAATGTCTCTGCTTTTTAACATGCTGTCTAGGTTGGTCATGCTTTTCTTCCAAGGAGCAAGCGTCTTTTAATTTCATGGCTGCAGTCACTATTTGCAGTGATTTTGGAGCCCAAGAAAATTAAGTCTGTGACTGTTTCCATTGTCTCCCCATCTATTTGCCATGAAGTGATGGGACTGGATGCCATGATCTTTCATTTTTTAAATGTTGAGTTTTAAGCCAGCTTTTTCACTCTCTTCTTTCACTTTCCTCAAAAGTCTCTTTAGTTCCTCTTTGCTTTCTGCCATAATGGTGGTGTTATCTTGCATATCTGAGGTTATTGATATTTCTCCCGGCAATCTTGATTCATTCCAGCTTGTGCCTTGTCCAGCCCGGCATTTTGCATGATGTACTCTGCATATAAGTTAAATGAGCAGGGTGACAACATACAGCCTTGACATACTCCTTTCCCAACTTGGAACCAGTCTATCATTCCCTGTTCTAACTGTTGCTTCTTGACCTGCATACAGATTTCTTAGGAGGCAGGTAAGGTGGTCTGGTATTCCCATCTCTTTAAGAATTTTCCAGTTTCTTGTGATCCACACAGTCAAAGTCTTTAGTGTAGTCAATGAAGCAGAAGTAGATGCTTTGGATACCCATGCTAGCCAAAGGAAAACCACTTTTCGTCCATATCTTCCATGAAAATCCAGCAATCCGTGACTTAAAAGGCACCTGTGACTTCTATCACTTCTCACAGCATGAGTGGGTCATTTTATATTTTTTCTATTCTCTCCCTTTATAATTTTCCATTTCTACTTGCCTTGACAGTAGGCTGTGGACCCTTGGTCATTGAGAATAGAACTATTCTAGGAGGCTCTTGACTGGTGGTACTCTGTCTTTCCAGAAGGCAATCCCCGAGGCTAGGAGCTTGGGACCGAACTGCAGCCTGGGCCTCATAAGGATGAGCTTTGGGAATCAGTAATATTTGGCGACAATTTTTCCCCCTTACCTTTCTACTTATAGAAAGCCCTCTACATAGCCAGGAGGGCTGCTGGTTATGTGCTCCTGAACCCTGGGAAGGGCCATCAGGCCAGTACCCTCAGGCATGAGTTCTATACCCCAAGACACTGCTCCTTTGCTGGAAGGATATATAGGCATCTAGGTCTCTTGGTTTTGACAAGAGGGCAGGAGGGAGCTAGATTTGAGTTAGAGTCCTCTGCTTGCTGGGCCAGGGTTCTCTCCTCCTCATGCTGTGAGGCTATGTCCTTAATCCGTTGCCTGCTAATTCTGTGAATAGACAGCACCCTCCTGTGGGGAGTCTGAGGGCAGTGGAAGCAGAGACCCAACGGCCTTGTTTCTCTGCTCTAACAGCATCAGCACCCAGGGAGGTCAGCTGTATTTCTTAGACCGTCCCATAGAAAGAGGCCTGGGCTGTATAAGAACCTCTGATGAGAGTTTGCCAGGGCTGATTTATGAGTCAGGAACAGCAGGAGTGGGCTGCAAAAGCAGAGTCTGAAACTAGGAAACTGACAGAACTTCTCTGTTTCTTCTTGGGTTGCCCTCACCTGGATCATTTGATTCTTCTGTGCGAGGCCCTGCTAAAGAGAGGTCTGGTTCACAGCAGAATGTTCAGGACTTCTGACAATATCATCTGACTTTAAGGATCAGGGTGTGCTTGGTCTTGGGCTGAGACAATCTAATAAGCACAGGAAAGCGGCTTTCAAAATGCCAAGGGTTGTCGTCTGGAAGAGGGTCTGACTTCTTTTGTGAAGTCTCCAAATGGTGGTAGAGGCCTCTGAGAGGTGGGCCTTGACCAAAAGATTGAATAGGCCTTCTAAGGGAGTCAGAATAATGAGAGGGGCAAAGCATTTCCAAAATAGTTTTAAGAATATTTTAAATAAAGATTCCCTGGAGAAGAAAATGGCTATCCACTCCAGTATCCTTGCCTGGAGAATTCCATGGATAGAGGAGCCTGGTGAGCTACAGTCCATGAGGTCAGCAAAGAGGTGGACATGACTGAGCAAATAACACAACACCACATTCATTAAATGATAGCTTTTGTTCACTGATAGCTTCCTTTGGCTAGGTGCTTTCCATACCATGCTGCTGCTGCTGCTGCTGCTAAGTCACTTCAGTAGTGTTTGACTCTGTGCGACCCCATAGATGGCAGCCCACTAGGCTCTCCCGTCCCTGGAATTCTCCAGGCAAGAACACTGGAGTGGGTTGCCATGAGAGACTGCTAATTAATTACCCAATCCATTCTTTCATTTTGCCTTAATCCCCTATCTTATGGAGGGTAGCAGTGTATCCATCTAAAATCCTAACTCTTCCAGGCTCTCTTCAAGATAGGTAAGACCAATGAGTTATAAATAAAAATTGTTGGGTGGGGCATCTAGTATATTATGGGTTGTGTCCAACTCTGCGATTCCACAGATTGTAGCCTGCCAGGCTCCTCTGTCCATGGGATTCTCCAGGCAAGAATACTGGAGTGGATTGCCATTCTCTTCTCCAGAGGATCTTCCTGCATCAGGGATCAAACCGAGGTCTCCTGTGTTGCAGGCAGATACTTTTATCGTTTGAGCTACAGGGAAGACTTGGGGGATCTAGGAAAATGTTTTAAACAGTTAGCTGGAAGGCCAGCTTCTTTTGTCCTTCCTTCTTCTTCCTTCTTCCTATCTGAAATGCAAATGTGATGACTGGAGCCGCTGCAACCGTCCTATGATCACAAGGTAATCTCAAGGATACAAGCCACAGCTAAACACAACACAGCAAATTAAAGAAGGAAACCGGCAGATTCTTGATGTTGTAGGGCCCCCTTGCCAGTCATGAACTGCTACAATTAGAATTCATACTATCTGAAGGAAAATCAATGTCTCTGTGCTAAAGGCATTATTATTTAGATTTTCTGTTATATGTAGCTGACTCAGTTCAGAAACACACATTATTTCATTTAATCCCTCACAACAATTCTGGATTAGAGAGCTTCTTATAGGAAAATGCAATTTCCAAGAGGTTAAATAAGTTGTCCAAGAACACATAACTAGAAAGTAGTAGAGGCAAGATTTGATCTTGGATCAATCTGACCCCGAGTTCATCACATTTCCATGTTGCTTATTTCTCTCTCTCTTTTTTAACACAGTAGCTAATGTGTGACAGCAAATTCTGTAGCAATCCATACCATGAACTACTCTTGTTTTCTAAAGATGCTTCATTAGGCTCACTGTTGTTATGCCTGACCCATGCCAACCTGAGTGGAGAAGGGGTGTGATCATTTTCATCCTTCTAATCTCCGTGCCACTTCCTTCTATAACCCTCCTATACCATAACATACCCTCTCTCTTTCTCATTCACTCATTCACTCTCTCTCATACATGCCTGCTTGAAATGGATACTCAACATTAAGTGCTATTCTGTTTTAAGTTAGTGGACCTATTGCTTCCAATGTCCATTCTCTGCATGTCTAGACACCAGCCAAGTCACACGAACATGAATAACTTAAAGAAGGCAAGTCACAAGCTGAGCCCTGTGCTTTCCAAGCTCCTAAATCTTGTTTGAATAGTTTATTAGCTATATATCTTTTCTTTTTCTTTTTTGTTCAACTTAGTGGCCATACTAGCAAATGTGAAGATTGATTTACAGTTTGTACTTTGTTCACTCTCTGAAGTGGAGCAAAAAATTGAAAGGCTTATGTCAAGCTCATTCATTCACAGGCACATTTAGGATCAAATTATTTTTAAAGCACAAATTAACTTTAAAGCCCATAAGGGCTATCAAATGTTTCGGAATTTTGCTTTACAAATCTATAGTGATCTCCCTGGCATAACATATATTTCAAGCTAAAGCTATTGCAGATTTGCAAATATGATTTTTTATATAAAATACTTTGGATGAAATACTTCAGAGGATGAAAAATTAAGCTCAGAGTGGAGTAAACCAAACCTGGCCAGTAAACACAGTCACCTAGAGACAATGACCCTAAAGGCCTCAGAGTCACAGAATGTTGTATCTGGAAGGTCTGAACAATCATCTAGTCTAGCCCTCATCTTAGGGAAGGGAAAACTGAGGCTTAGAGTGGTCATTTGGCTGTTGTCTAAACACACAGAGAGCAGACACTGGTAGCCACAGGTCCAGCAACTCAAAACAGAACAGCACTTAATGTTGAGTATCCATTCAAGCAGGCATGTATGAGAAAGAGAAAGTGAGTGAGAGAGAGAGGGAATGAGTTAAGGTAGGAAGGTTATAGAAAGAAGTCACACAGGTCGTAAGTCACATAGCTGGTTAGGACAGAACTTGTCCTTGAACCTGGGCATTCCAAACTCTTCATTCAAATGAAAAATACTTATAAAATAAAAAATTTTGGTAAGAGAAATTTTGGGGGACAAATTTATCTTTTTTCTGAAATTATTTATTAATCTGGGGAGCTGTTAATAACATTCTCCACATACCTTGCTGCAAGACCTATGGAATATGCTATCATGTATCACTATTTCTGTTCATCACATATTGCTTGGATCATAATCCTACTAATGTACATGTCTATGCTCATTTCTTCATGCACACTCTAAAGTTCTAGAGGCTTGGGGCTCTGTGTTACTTTGGTTTTGTATTCCTTGCTGGTATAGCACCAAGACAGTCACATAGCAGACACTTAACAGCTACTTCTTGGTAGAATGAACAATGAGAACAAGCAATCTTTGTGTACAAGCCCACAGTCCTTAAAACTCTTTACTTTTACTCTCCCATGCATGTCCTGTCTGTGTTAGCCCTTTGCTGAAGGTTACAGCTGCTTTGAACCTCTCTTCAATCTATGATTCCCCCAAGCTTTTATGGCTTACTTGGTCTTAGGGGTTGGACAAAGAGGGATTTGCTAATAGGCTACTGATAGCCCACAGGCTGCCTTTATGTGAATTAGAAAAAGATCACTCCTTCTTTGCCAAGGGTTCTCAGTCAGGGGGAAAGTTTGGATCCTAGGCAATATTTGGCAATAACTGGACATATTTTGGTTTATTGCAACTGAAGAGTGCTACTGGCTTAGAATGGGTACAGGTCAGGGATGCTGATAAACATCCTGAGATGCACAGGAAAGCCCGTGAGCCCCAGAGAATTAGCTGGTCCAAAATGTCAGCAGTGGTGATGCTGAGAAATGCTGCAGCAGGAGGAAAACATTCAGAACTAGACTAGGATGAAGAGGGACCTTGTTTTTACTTAATAAATTGCTATACTAAGAATTTAGCATTTTCTGCATCAAATATTGATTTGGACCAAGATTGAATACTTCAGAACATCTGTATTTAGGAACATCAGGACTACACTTGAGTTTATTTAAGCTCTATGTTTCCACCTTCGAAAAAGACCCTTCAGACTAGGATCACTTCTGGAGCACAGTGAGCCTTGGACTACAGAAGTCTCATCCAGTCACTTGGTATCACAGAAAGCTCCTTAAATGCACAAAGCCCCAGTTACGATTGATGATTGTGAATTATTGAGAGATCCTCCCCTGTTCCTCCTCTGGGTGACATTGTCACCAAATTCTAAGTTCAGCCCCTCATGCTTCACTCAATAAGCTTTCTCTCTCTGGTATTGATGTCTTCTTGATATATGCAGGTTGTTATCATCTCCACCCTACAACTCAACGGAGCTAAGTAGCTCTCTAAAAAACTTGTGGTAAATTTACCAACCTTTGATTATACCACTTAATCTGTGTTTGCAAAGTGCTTCACCTATATTCTTATTTAAGCAGTTTATTGCATCTAAATGAGGTTTCACTTGGAGCTGGGAGAACTGGTTATTTAATTTGTTCCTCTGTGAACTCTGATTTTGCAACTTCAGAAGCCCTGCTACTTATAGGCCTTCAAAGATAGCAAAAACAAGGTTATAAAGGAATGTAGGGAGCTGGTCGCACTGCACGCTAAATCAGATCTCCTGAGTTCAGCATCACATGGAATGACTTTAATGGGCTTGGTCTTTGTTTTCCAGAACATTTGGGCTGACAAGGTTATACCCCCTGGAACTTGAAGACTTAGCTTTCTCTGGGGAGCAGGGACAGTAAAATGTACTTAAGAATAATTCAGGATTTCATTTCAGAACCAAGATTATTCTCCCCACTTCAGAGTGCATCTGCATTAAACCACCTCCTGTGCATAGCTCCAAGTGCTTCTGGATCAGAAACCTTCATTTCCTGTCTCTTCTGCTCCTATGGAGGCAGCCTATCTGACCCTGGGGTGGACACTGTGAGCAGGGGGCCTGTGCTACTCTGGAGGGAGGAGGAGGATGTTGTGCAGCCCACTCAGCTAAAATCCATGGAATAGATTTTCTCTGGCAGGTACTCCCTTGCATGTTTATTAAAAATTCGCTACAACATGATAGTATTGTTTTAGAGACAGAAAACTTGCAGAAAAGATTAATCTAGGTATCCAGAATGAGTGACATCAGCAAGACGGCTGAAGAAGATGTTGTTGCTTATATCCCTTCCTCAACAACAACAAAGCGGAATCCATCCATGGAGAAAGTACCTTTGTGGGAATTGTGGGATTCAGGTGGAGACTATGAAACGCCAGTGCAGTCTAAGAATGAGGGAAGCTATTTTAGGAGAAAGACTCTCATTCAGGCATCTAACTGGCTGACCACAGTCATGCTGATAGACCCAGGAACAACACTGTCCCCTGAGGGCTAGGCCACAGGCTCTTTTGGCTTTGGTTCNTGGCGTGCTGCGATTCATAGGGTCACAAAGAGTCGGACACGACTGAGTGACTGAACTGAACTGAACTGAAGAAAAACAAAAAGTTTAGTAAGTAGATAGAAGCATTACAAAAAAAGACAATATCAAGCAGAAAAAAAAATCTGTGAATTAGAAGACTGGAACTTTGAAATTATATCAGAGAATAAGGAAAAATAATAGGAGAGAGTGAAGAAAGTCTGTGTGATCTGTGGATGGGCTAGCACCAAAAGAAATAATTGGTGAATTACTGGAGTACTATATGGAGACGAAAGGGAGAAGAGGGCAGTAGTTATTTAAATAAATGATAGCTGAGAACTTTCCAAATCTGGGGAGTGATTTAGACATCCACGTTCATAAAGCAGATGGGTTCCCAAACTCAATTTAAAGAAAAACACATTACAGTAAGACACACATTACATTAAAAGTATCAAATATCAAAGACAAAGAGAGGACCTTAAAAGAGCAAAGGAAAAGTTTATAATTTACAACAGAATCCCAGTAAGACTAAGAGTGGGTTTATCAGCAGAAATGTTACATCACAGGAGCGCTTGGAACAATACATTCAAAGGGCTAAAACTTTAAAAATTGCTAACCAAGAATTTTCTACCCAGTAATGTTGTTCTTCAGAAATGAAGGAGATAAAGACCTTCCCAGGCAAATACTTACATTAAACAAAAAGAAAGATTTCAAATAACCAAACTTTACACCTCACAGAACTAGAAAAAAAAAAAAGAACAAATTCACCCCAAAGTTAGAAGGAAAGAAATAAAGATCAGAGTGGAAGTAAATGAAAGAAATGAAGATAATACTAAAAAAAAACCCCAATCAAACTAAGAGCTGGCTTTTTAAAAAGATAAACAAATTGACAAACATTTAACTAGACTAACAAAGAAAAAAGAGAGATGGTTCCAATTAATAAAATCAGAAATGAAGGATGAGCTATTAAAAGAGGAGATACACCACAGAAGTAAAGAGGATCATAATACTATGAAAAAATACACACCAGCACATTGAACAATCTAGACAAAATGGACAATGCCACCTACTGAGACAGAATCATAAAGAAAGAGAACATCTGAACAGACCAATAATGAGTAAGGAGGTTGAATCAGTAATTAAAAAAACCTCTTGACAAAGAAAAGCCCAAGATCAGATGGCTTCCCTGGTGAATTCTACCAAACATTTAAGGAGGAATAAATGCCAATCCTTCTCAATCTCTTCCAAAAAATTAAAGAGGGAGCACTCCCAAACTCATTGTATAAGTCCACCATTATTCAGATAACAAAGCCAGATAAGGATGCTTCATGGAAAAAAAAATTTATATATGAGCCAATATTTCTGAGAAATACAGATGTAAAATTTCTCAAACTATTAGCACACTGAATGCAACAGCATATTAAAAGACTCATACACTATGACCAAGCTGGACATATCCCTGGGGTGCAAGGATGGTTCAACATATGCAAAGAAAAAAATGTGATACACCACATTAACAGAATGAGAGCTAAAAATCATAGGATCATCTCAAAAGATGAGAAAAAGCATTTGACAAAGTACAATTCTCTTTCAAGATAAAAGCTCTCAACAAATTGGGTATGGAAGGAATGTACCTCAACAAAGTAAAAGCCACATATGACAAACTCACAGCAAACATCATACTCAGTGGTGAACAGCTGAGATCTTCTCTAAGATCAGGAACAAAATAAGGATATCCACTTTCACAACTCCTATTACATAGTGCTAAAAGTCATATCAAGAGGAATCAGGTAAAGAAAAGAGATAAAAGGCAGCCAAGATGAAAAGGAAGCTATAAAATTGCCTTTGCTTGTAGATGGTATTTTATATACATATATAATTCTAAAAACTCCATCATAAAAACTGTTAGAACTAATAAAAAATTCAGAAAAGTTGCAGGATACAAAACCAACATACAGAAGTCAGTTCCATTTCTACACATTAACAACAAATGATCTGAAAAAGAAACAAAGCAAACATAAATTCCATTTTCAAAACAATAAAAAATAGTAAAATACTTAGAAATAAATTTAACTGAGGAAGTGAAAGATCTGTACACTGAAAACTGTAAGACTTTGATGAAAGAAACTGAACATAACACAAACAAATGGAAAGATTCCCTGTATTCATGGATTGGAAGAATGAATATTGTTAAAATGTCCATAGTGATCTGTAGATGTAATACAATTCTTATCAAAATTCCAATGGCATTTTTCATAGAAATAGAAAAAACAATTCTAAATTTTGTATGGAACCACAAAAGAACCCAAATAATCAAAGTGATCTTGAGAAAGAACAAAGGTGGAGGTCTCATACTTCTGCTGTTCAAACTATATTACTAAGCTCTAGTAATCAAAACAGTATAGTCCTGACATAAAAATAAAAGAGTTGACTCACTGGAAAAGACTGATGCTGGGAGGGATTGGGGGTGGGAGGAGAAGGGGACAACTGAGGATGAGATGGCTGGATGGCATCACGGACTCGATGGACATGAGTCTGAGTGAACTCCGAGAGATGGTGATGAACAGGGAGGCCTGGCGTGCTGCGATTCATGGGGTCGCAAAGAGTCGGACACGACTGAGCGACTGAGCTGAACTGAAGACTTGAAAGCCCAGAAATAAACTCATGCTTTGATGATCAATTAATCTAAAAGCCTGGTGTGCTGCAGCTCATGGGGTTGCAAAGAGTCAGACACAACTTAGCTACTGAACAACAAAAATCTACCAAAAATGAAGCAAAAAAATACAATGGAGAAAAGATGTGCTGGAAAAACTTGACAACTACATGCAAAAGAATAAAACTGAACCACTTTGTTTTAACACCATATCTAAAATAAAGTCAAAATGGATTAAACACTTACATAAGATCTGAAACCATAAAACTCCTAGAAGAAAATGTAGTCAATAAATTCTTAGGCATTGGTCTTAGCCAACAATTTTTTTGGATCTGTCTCCTAAGGCAAGGGTGATTAAAACAAATATGAACAAATGGGACTACATTAAACTGAAAAGCTTTTGCACAGTGAAAAGAACTATCAACAAAATAAAAAGGCAGCCTACTGAATGGGAAAAGATATTTGCAAACGTTTCATCTAATAAGGGGTTACTATCCAAAATATAAAAACAACTCATACAAATCAATATAAAAACAATCTAATTTAAAAAATGGGTACTGAATCCAAATAGTTTTCCAAAGAAGAAACACAAATGCCCAACCAATACATGAAAAGATGCTTCTCATTACTAATCATCAGGGAAGTGCAAATCAAAACCACGAGATATCACTCATATTTGTTAGAATGGCTGTTATCAACTCTATAATTTCAATACCTTTAGAGCATGAAATTTTTGCACCTTGTTTTATGTCCTTGGTTATGTTCCAGTGTGTCCTAGTTTACAGTCTATGGGAACTTGAATAGAATTTGTATCCTACTATTGTGTGAAATCGGAGAAGGCAATGGCAACCCACTCCAGTACTCTTGCCTGGAAAATCCCATGGATGGAGGAGTCTGGTAGGCTGCAATCCATGGGGTCGCTAAGGGTCAGATATGACTGAGCGTCTTCATGTTCACTTTTCACTTTCATGCATTAGAGAAGGAAATGGCAACCCACTCCAGTGTTCTTGCCTGGAGAATCCCAGGGATTGGGGAGCCTGGTGGGCTGCCATCTATGGGGTAGCACAGAGTTGGACATGACTGAAGCAACTTAGCNTTCACTTTTCACTTTCATGCATTAGAGAAGGAAATGGCAACCCACTCCAGTGTTCTTGCCTGGAGAATCCCAGGGATTGGGGAGCCTGGTGGGCTGCCATCTATGGGGTCGCACAGAGTTGGACATGACTGAAGCAACTTAGCATGCCTGCATGCACTGGAGAAGGAAATGGCAACCCACTCCAGTATTCTTGCCTGAAGAATCCCATGGACAGAGGAGCCTGGTGGGCTGCTGTCCATAGGGTGGCACAGGGTCAGACACGACTGAAGTGACTTAGCATGCATGTATGCACTGAGTGAAAATTGTATTAATCTTAATTATGTTAAATTGGTTCACTGTGTTGTTCAGGTCTACTATATCCTTCTACTTCCCTGTATATTCATTTTTGAATGTTTGATATTGAAACTCTAACTGAAAATCTTACCTACTTTAAAAATAATTGTATACATATAGTGGAACTATATATAACCTTGTTCTCTATTTTCCAAGTCTCCTGTAAATGTGTTATCATACTTTCATAATAAAAAAAAAAAGGAATGGCTGTTATCAAAAAGACAGATAACAAGTGCTGGTGGGGATATGAAGAAAAGGGAATCCTTGTGCACTGTGGGTGGGGATGTAAATTGGTATGGCCACTATGGAAAACAGTATGGAGACTCAATATATTAAAAATGGAGCTGACATATGATTCAGCAATTTAACTTCTGGGTAGATATCCAAAGGAAATGAAAACAGGACACTGAAGAGATATCTGCACACTGAAGTTCATGGCAGCATTATTCACAGTGGCCAAGACATGGAAACAACTTAAGTGTCCACCACTGAATGAATGGATAAATAAGATATGAAAAAAAATATATATATATATAAACTCACCCGTAAGAAAGAAGGAAATCCTGTCATTTACAAGAACATGAGTGGACCTTGAGAGGATTATGCTAAGTGAAATAAGTAAAACAGAGAAAGACAAATAGTGCATGATCTAAACAGACAGTAAAGTTGTAGACTGGTGGCTGCCTGGGGCTGGGTAGTGGGGAAAATGGGAAGATGTTGGTCAAAGGGTATAAACTGTCAGTTTTAAGAGGAATAAGTTCTGGGGATTCAATGTATAGTTAATATTAATATAGTTCAAAGCATAGTTAATATTGTATTGTACACTTGAATGCTGCTCATTTAAGATCTTAAATCTTAAATCAGTTCAGATCAGTCTTAAATACTCTCACTTAAAAAAAAAAGATAAAATATGTGAGGCAATGGAGTTGTTAACTAAACCTATCTTGTCAATCACTTCATAAATAGATATCTGAATCAAATCATCACATTGTACACCTTAAACTTAATGCTACATGTCAGTTATGCCTCAATAAAGCTGAGGTAAAAAGAAAAAAAAAGATTAATTGTGGAAATGCTTTGAAAGTTCTATTTTGTAAATTAGCAGCATAAGGGTTAATGTTGGGAAGAAGGCTCCTGGAAGATGTTTGAAGCTCCCAGGAAAGGGGAAATGCAGGCCAATTTAAGCAGGGAAGCCCTGGGGGTGTCACTCTAGGCTCCTGGGATCAAATCCTGAAAATGATAAAAAAGCCTGACATGCTGCAGTCCATGGGGTCACAAAGAGTTGGATACCACTTAGCGCTTGAACAACAACGATCTCAGGACAAACTGTTTGAGAAGTTATCTATTTGCTTTCCTTGGCAGTGGGCTCATTGCAAAGGATCAGGAGGCACTTCCTCCTCTTCTGGAGAGGGTGTGGCCTGGACCTCCTGGAGGTCTTTGCTTCTTATGCTGGCAGGGAAGGCAAGTTGTCTCCCCTAAGTCAGTACTCACTAAGGCAGTGATGGTCAGACTGTATGAGTGAGGTGCGCTTCCTGAACAGAGGGAGAAATAGCTTCTACCTGACTCTGGGAGGACACTTGGGTTGCTGGTTCCATATGTGGTAGACCTCTGTTTGTAAACTGAAGAAAACTGGGCATGAGGTAGTTAGGCGGGCCTCAGTAAAGATCCCTGGAAACACTGATTAATTTGCCTCACAATTCTGCTAGCTCATCTCTGCTACCAGTTTGACAAGGCATGCTTGGCTTATGAAAATGTATTCTGGACACTCAGCTCACACCTCTTTGAGTATCTTCCTTTTGCTAATCTAACTCGGAGAAGCATTTCAGCTGCTCAGATGCCAAGCAGAAGCACTGACACTTTAATCTGGACCGTGGCACATTATTAGCACTGCACTCACCCTTTCATTCATTTGCTTCTCTTGCAGAAGAAGCCGCGTGAATGAGTTTTTCACTGAGAATGATAAATGGGCTTGGCGTTTCCCGCTCTCATTTTTGGCATGGTCTGTGAATGTACTTGCATTTTCCAATTTTCAAATGTAACATGTCCAGATGTGTATGAATGAGAAGATGCAAATATCCTGATGAGCTTAATTTTCCTGGAGAGAATTTTGCAATAATGTGAATATGGAGCCCAAACTGTTAAACACAAAAGGGAAAAAGAACAAAGAAAGAGCTTTCTCATTAAAAAGAGTCGCAATCAGCTCATTTTTTGCATTGCTTTGATCCTAGAGTTTCCCTCCCATCAGGGGCCTGGTGACAGAGGGGACTATTGTGGCAGCTGAAACCTCTCTATATAGCCATATTTGTTTCTATGTAACTTTTGAAACTGAGTTGTTCCTTGACAAACTGTTTGGGTGCTTTCAAACATATGGGCTGCAGTGGTGAACTCAGAGAGATGATGTGGAATCCCTATTAAAATATGCAAATATCAACAAGCTCTGATATAAAACGACTGGAATTCTGAATGGTTGTGATTATTTTTGAGCAAAGGGCTTCCCCGTGAACTGCATTTAAAGAGATTAACTGTTGTAACATGGGGTATTAGTGTTGAAGGATATATACTTTATAATACAGGAGTAATACAACTGCTGTTTTTTATGAGAAAAGAGGGAAAAGACACACAGGCTTCCAACTGCAAATTATTTTCTGCTAGGATACTGAGAAATCATTCAGAATCCAGGGTCAGAGTTTTTTTTGTGTAATCATATATAGGAGGCTCTGGTGCAAAACTGAATGCAAGTGGTTGAGGGAGCAGAGAATAGAGAATAGGGTTTTTGTTTTTATTTCCTCAGAGCCAAATGGACTAGAGAAATGTATCCTTTTGATGACAGACAAAGGGCAGAAGAAAATGTTTGTATAAAAATGAACTGTAGTGAGCTGTGGTGGATTCCTAGTGGTGCTTTGTTAATTGTGATGGTTGTAAATATGGACCATCTGTTTTGGAACCATTATTAAAAACGCAAGCACATTCCCCACCATTCACATGATTTACTACTTTCTTAGCAGGATCAAGATGAAAAATTTTCATTGCATTTACAGGGATCAAATTAAGCTGATATTAAATCCATTTAGTAATGCTGGGAATGGTTTGTGGCTTTGCCTAATGCATGTAAAATAAAAATTATGAATACCAACAGGAGGGCATAATATATTTGCTCTTAAATTTCTACACAGCTATGAATTGTATAGGCAGTTTCTTCTATGTAGCAGACATATAATGAGAAGAGAGAATCTCAATGTTGGTAATGGCATTACCTGAGATTAAAAAGGAGGAAGAAGCCTAAACACTGGCACTTAAAGATGATATCTCAAAGATCTTGAGTTTGTATAGGAAATCCTTTTTTTTTTTAATTTGAGTCAGAGAAGAGAACAAGTTAATAAATTCCCAAATCCAACCCATGAAAATAATCACATTATAGGAAAAGTGAAACATCTTTGTTTTTCTAACTTTGCTCCAGTTTCCTTCTCTGAGTGCTTCTGAACATTTGAAATTTAGATTATCAATTATTTCACTTAGAAACTTGATTTCATAATGATATGCTCACTCAAGGTCAAGTACAAAAGAATCTCAATAGAACATAGAACTGAAATTTCAATTTAAAATATCAAGTAGATATTTAAAGATCACATATATTGGGCTACCCCCAGTCAGCTGTCTGAGGCACACTAAGAAATCCACAAGTAAGGATAAACTTCGGGGAGAATTTCCTACTTGTGTGGATTGTGATAGGTTCAATAGATTACCCAGAAGGTGGTAAAAAGACTCTCCTTGTAATTGACAGAAAATGAAACAGAACAGGAAAATGAGCTAGCATATTCCTCAGAAGTTTAGGCATATTCATCCCGAGGAGCTCAGTCCTTCCTTCCCCTGCTTTCTCATCACTCTGCCGGCTTGCTGTAAGTCGGCACTGCCTAATACAACTTTCTGTGATGCCAGAAGTGTTCTGTATCTGTGCTGTCCAATATGGTAGCCAGTGGCCACATGTGACTACTGATCATTTGAAATGCAGCCAGTGTGACTAAATTGGAAACTTTAGGAAATACATTGTATTTAATTTTAATTAGTTTAAATTTAGCCAGTGTAAGTCTAAGTCCTTAATGTTACAACTGAAGACTTCATGATGAGTCAGCAGTGGCAGGATTCCAAAGGACAGTTGGTGATGTGGTGTGAGGGAGCGATTATTCTGAGCAGGAGGGTGTTACGTGTGTGGTTAAGGGAATTCATATGAGATTAAAATGANAGAAGAAAATGTTTGTATAAAAATGAACTGTAGTGAGCTGTGGTGGATTCCTAGTGGTGCTTTGTTAATTGTGATGGTTGTAAATATGGACCATCTGTTTTGGAACCATTATTAAAAACGCAAGCACATTCCCCACCATTCACATGATTTACTACTTTCTTAGCAGGATCAAGATGAAAAATTTTCATTGCATTTACAGGGATCAAATTAAGCTGATATTAAATCCATTTAGTAATGCTGGGAATGGTTTGTGGCTTTGCCTAATGCATGTAAAATAAAAATTATGAATACCAACAGGAGGGCATAATATATTTGCTCTTAAATTTCTACACAGCTATGAATTGTATAGGCAGTTTCTTCTATGTAGCAGACATATAATGAGAAGAGAGAATCTCATTGTTGGTAATGGCATTACCTGAGATTAAAAAGGAGGAAGAAGCCTAAACACTGGCACTTAAAGATGATATCTCAAAGATCTTGAGTTTGTATAGGAAATCCTTTTTTTTTTTTTTAATTTGAGTCAGAGAAGAGAACAAGTTAATAAATTCCCAAATCCAACCCATGAAAATAATCACATTATAGGAAAAGTGAAACATCTTTGTTTTTCTAACTTTGCTCCAGTTTCCTTCTCTGAGTGCTTCTGAACATTTGAAATTTAGATTATCAATTATTTCACTTAGAAACTTGATTTCATAATGATATGCTCACTCAAGGTCAAGTACAAAAGAATCTCAATAGAACATAGAACTGAAATTTCAATTTAAAATATCAAGTAGATATTTAAAGATCACATATATTGGGCTACCCCCAGTCAGCTGTCTGAGGCACACTAAGAAATCCACAAGTAAGGATAAACTTCGGGGAGAATTTCCTACTTGTGTGGATTGTGATAGGTTCAATAGATTACCCAGAAGGTGGTAAAAAGACTCTCCTTGTAATTGACAGAAAATGAAACAGAACAGGAAAATGAGCTAGCATATTCCTCAGAAGTTTAGGCATATTCATCCCGAGGAGCTCAGTCCTTCCTTCCCCTGCTTTCTCATCACTCTGCCGGCTTGCTGTAAGTCGGCACTGCCTAATACAACTTTCTGTGATGCCAGAAGTGTTCTGTATCTGTGCTGTCCAATATGGTAGCCAGTGGCCACATGTGACTACTGATCATTTGAAATGCAGCCAGTGTGACTAAATTGGAAACTTTAGGAAATACATTGTATTTAATTTTAATTAGTTTAAATTTAGCCAGTGTAAGTCTAAGTCCTTAATGTTACAACTGAAGACTTCATGATGAGTCAGCAGTGGCAGGATTCCAAAGGACAGTTGGTGATGTGGTGTGAGGGAGCGATTATTCTGAGCAGGAGGGTGTTACGTGTGTGGTTAAGGGAATTCATATGAGATTAAAATGATACAAATAGTGCCTTCCAAGGGAGAAGGTTTCTGTGAATCTATACCTAAAGCTCTCAATAAGCAAATTAGGGAAGGCCTCTGAGTTCCTCTGGAATGTGAAGCCCTCGGGGCTACGTAATAAAGCACAGGCATGGTTTTTCCTTAGGATTCTCCCAGTCTAATGGAGAGAGATGAAGAAGAAGAAAGATTATACTATTGACCAAAACACAAGTAAATACATTTTGCAAGAGATTGGGAAAGGGGTGGAATCCAGAGAGAGCACTGGAAAGTAACATTGTTAAAAATGGTGGCATCTACATGAGAAAACTTCCCAGGAAAAAAAGGAGGCCATGATTTTCTCTGATTTGTGGTTGGGCAAGGAGAACCTTAGAGAAGATTAGAGAAGGTCAATCAGATGAAGAGGAAAGGGTTGGGGGGGCTGTGTGGGCTGACTGAAGATTATGGGGTGAGGTTAAAAAAATCAGAGTCTTTACCTGACATATCAGTATTTAATGCCCAGCATGAGATAGGCATCGTTTGTGCATGAACTATTGAACAGGGTTCCACCCTCAGGAAATTATAACAAAGATGGCAAACCAGCTGCAATAAACAACAACACAAAGCAACACTTCAATGCAGCGCCTGGAGAGGCAGAGCAGGATACCCCCAGCTTCAGAGCAGGCAGAGACCCCTGTGGGTCAGGGTGGCCAGAGTGCAGGGGGCTTGGGCTTGAAGAGTTTAACTGGGTGGAAAGCAGAGGCGGGAGAAGGGACAACAGTCAGAGGCAAAGTACAGAATGACTGGAGGAGCCGGCTGTCCGAAAGTTAAGGCAGTCATGCTCAAAAGCGTGGGCTTGACCCAGACGACCCTGGAAAAGTCAGAAGACAGAGAGCTGATGTGGCAGGCTTGGTAAGGGCATTCTCTTGATAAATGTAGTGGTGCTAAAACAGCCCAAGGCTGGGAGGCCCCAGGGAGGCAGTGACTGGAGCAAGATGAACTATTTCTACACCCGGGCCAAGGTTGCTTAGGAGCCCACTGCCCAGCTGAATGGCCTGAAATTGAAACTGTTCAGCTCTAACAGCCCCTGTCTGCCTGGGAAAGCAGGGTCCAAAGTTCATCTTATACGTGAGTTGCCACTCAGGTCAAGGCAGAAATTTCAGAGGAGGCTTAAGAGATTAAACCCAACATCTCCTTTATGTAACTGCTCATAGTAATTGGAAGAAGGATTCCGAAACCATGGTTACCATAGAGGACTAAAATTAAGATCAAAGGTGATGATTTCAAATCCAAGGAAATAGAATAGGTTCAAGCTAGAGGCTTACATTTATGCTTTGTATAGACTGATAATCCTTTGCAAATGCATCCTTTTATGAAGCAATCTCAGGAGACAGTATAGCGGTTCACGCAGCCCTGAAGCTTAGTGCAAACCCTCCCAGTACTGGGTAACAGGATGGAATCCTAGGCTGGAAGGAAATGAGGTTTACAACAGGTATGAGGTTTTTAGACATGATTTGTACAGACACTGCTGATTCTTGTTGCTCCTGCTGGGCCTAGTTGAGAATCGGCATCTTTTAGCAAAGGCAGTCACTGTAAAAAAATATTTTCCCAGGAGACTTCAGAGTAAAGATGTTCTAGTAGAGCTCAGTTCTTCAAGTTTTTCTTTCAGTCGGGGATAACCATCTCATTTATAAGGAGGGTGGAATGTCCTAGAATGGGTGACAGGAAGTACACCCAAGGGCTAGTACTCCTCATTGTGAAAGGGGTACTGGCCTGTCTGGAATGTTGTGGACAGCTATGAGCCTCTCTACTCTGAATAAACACAGCAGTTCCTGCATAAAGGCTTCCCTGGTGGCTCAGATGGCAAAGCATCTGCCTGCAATGCAGGAGTCCTGGGTTCAATCTCTGGGTTGGGAAGATCCCCTGGAGAAGGAAATGGCAACCCATTTCAGTATTCTTGCCTGGAAAATCCCATGGACAGAGGACCCTGGTAGGCTACAGTCTGTGGGGTCACAAAGAGTTAGACATGACTGAGCAACTTCACTTTCTTTCCCCACTTAAATCCCTCATTCTTCAAAGAGAGGGGTACACTGTCAGCTGTTCTCACCACTGAGTTTCTTACCCACATTGCTGCTGTCAGGCAATGTGGTGCTTACCCAATGTCTTCCAGAAGCCACAGCTGCAGCCTGCCTTGTGTCAGAAACCGAGATGGGGTTCAGAGCGTGGGAACCAGCTGTGGGCGGGGTGGGGGGGTAGGGAAGAAGTGAGTGGAACTAAAAGGAAGGGCCATCTGAGAGGGAGGTGGCTTTGGGGAAGTGTTCTGAACAGGAGAAAAAGGGAGTGCTGGAATAATTCTTCATCTTTTGGGGATAAATCACTATAATTAGAATTTTAAAATTTTATGTTTTAAGTTCCCTCAAATTGTTACTCAAGTAGACTCTTTATCTTAAAAAAATTTTTGTGTGTGATATAGAGTACACATTCAGAAAAGTGCATAATATACAAATACACAGACTAATAATTTTTTATAAAGTGAACACTGGTGTCACCACCAGTCAGGTCAAGAAACAGGAGATCCTGGAAATCTCATGTGCCCCTCCCCAGTCACATGCTTATGTCTTGCCTCTGGGGGTGACACCATTCTACATTTCTTAACAATCATTTTTTATTATGGCATTATGAGCTATGAACATATTCCAACAATATTCTAACTTTTGATACTAGAGTAATACTAAAAATATTCTTTTATATTTTCTTTCTCTCAGCATTGTGCATTGTAAGGTTCATCCCTATTGATGTGGGTAGCTAAGTTTCTTTTATTTTCATTTCAGTACTCCATTGCATAAATACACCAATTTATTCATCTGTCGTAGTAGGGATGGCCACTTGGGTCATTTCCCTTTCCTTTTTGCGATCATTGTTTTCTCAGCAGCTGTTGGCTCCCCATCAGTAGTGGTTGTGCCAAAAAAATAATTAGAGTTCAGAAGGAGACTTTCCAGATTGTAATAAAGATCAGTCACTGAGAAAGTGTTATCGATCACTTTCCAAGTAAGACATCATACACAATGCACAATACAGTTCACAGAGGCTCCAATACGGAGAGGAATTTGAGTCTCTATATTAGCAACTCAAATTTTTACCTGCTCTAATTTTATCAGTATTAGATTAATAACTTTCTGTATTGATACATTAAGATTACAAATTATTAAATAATAATTTAAACCTTTTTTTTGTGAGCTTTATTAATCTTGCAGACTTACTATCCAAATCTTTCCTTGTTGTGTGCATTCTCTAAAATAGCTTTCTCTCATGATGATATAATCAGCTAGTAGGTGACAGCAATAATGTCTTCATGTTATTCCAGGTTTAGCCTTCAAAATGAGAATGAACTAAAAGTGGAAAGCACTTTAATATATGCATTCATTTATGCTAGCATTGACAAAGACTGATGCCAAGCATCAGTGTGGCATCTGTCATAATAATAATAATAATGATAATTGCTAATGATTATAACAACCATGGCAAAGCAACAACATGCTGTCATCCATACATAAAATGATGCCACTAATCCAGTCAGTAGACTGTAATTTTAAAGGTTTTTCCCCTCCAGGATTGGGAAATATATGTCCTCAACCATCCCTGCTCTCTTAACTAGCTCCCACTAAAAGTCTGCCCTCAGGGAAGTTGCCTTTGATCATATTTCATCCTGACTCTAACTTCAAACTGTTCTCCTGGGCACACTCAGGGTATTCCTGGACCACTTGATATAAGAAATGCTATAAGGGAGAGGACAGAGCGATAATCATTTGCTGCCAGTTTATTTTGGCAGCTATGGTGACAACAGTCATAAAATGTGTCTTAATTAAACATCATAAAGCAATTGGAAAGAAACAATTCCCTTAATTGTTTTCCTAGTGGAAAACCCTCTGGTCACGGATTCCATATAAACTCAGGCCCATATATATCTGTTGTCTAACAGATATCTTCACTTGAATATCTTCTTGGTAGCGCCCACCTCAATACATTCCCAAACTAGAATGACCACGTCTGGTTTTCCAGCCACTGGCTCAGTTTATATTGCTGTCCCAGTAGCATGAACGGTACCTCCCTTCCTTTCCAACTGTGTGCTGGTCTGAACAATAAACAACATGCTCACCCTACCCAAAATGCACTCTTGTCCTCCCTGTCTTAATTTCCTTCCACATCTCCGACTTACTACTTCACTGATGTTCACTTTCTCAGCTACTGGCACTATCATCCTTTCTGTGGCTTAAAGTGGAGAAGAATGATGCTCTCTCATGAAGCCTTGTGGATTCTACCTTGGAAGCCTCTCTCCCACCAAGCACTTCTCCAGCTGCCACTTCTCCACACACCATTATCTCTTGCCTGGGCGCTTCCATGAAGTCTCCCCTCTGCTTCCTTTGTGTCTAGTATTGCTCCTCTGTAACTTGATTTTCACCCTCTTTGAACCACAAGACTAATCATGTCACCTCAATTACATTTGGGCAATGGCCTCTCACTGCCCTTGGATGAAGTCCATGGTTCAGGGGGCCCATCACGGCTACCTGCAGGCTGCTCCTTTTGGCACTGCTCACATCACCCTCTACCCTCCAGGAGGGCAGGACCTCAGGTGTTAGGAGCATGGTACCTACACTCTCTAGATACACTTCTCCTCTGGTACCTTCCTCCCCTTCACTTGGCTCACTCCTCCAGATTTCAGCTTAGTTGCTGCTTCCTCCAGAAAGCTTTCTCTGGCCCTTCTAGACCAGAATATGTGTTTCTGCCAGGTATAGCCTGCATCTTTCCTACTGGAGCACTGACCATAATTTATTCTCATTACTTACTTATAGACTATGTGCTCCAAGTGGCTAGAACTGTGTTCATCTTGTTTATCACCAAAACCCAACACCTGACTCAGTGAGTATCACTGGTGCTCACAAAGGGTTCATCAGTGAAATGACTAACATTCAAATCCAGGGTGTCTGAGGCACAGAAGAATGAACCCTTTCTGTGCTCTTTGCGTCAGACACCTTTTATCTTCCATAATAATCTCCTTAGCAAAAATAAATAAATAGGATCTATTCTAACTTACAAGTTTTTACACAGCAAAAGAAACCATAAACAAAATGAAAAGAACCTATGGAGTAGGAGAAAATATTCGCAAATGATGCAACTGACAAGGGCTTAATTTCCAAAATATATAGACAGCTCATACAATTTAATAATAACAACAACAACCCCAATTGAAAAATAGGCAGACAACCTAAACAGACATTTCTCTAAAGAAGACATACAGATGCTCAATACGTACATGAAAAGATGCCCATCGTTGCTAATTATTAGAGACATGGAAATCAAAATTATAATGAGCTACCACCTCACGCCAGTTAGAAGGGCCATCTTTAAAAAGTTCACAAATAGTAAATGCTAGAGAAGGTGTGGAGAAAAGGGAGTCCTCTTACACCGTTCGTGGGAATGTAAATTGGAACAGCCACTATGGAGAACAGTACGGAGATTCTCCAAAACACTAAAAACAGAGTTACGACATGATCCAGCAATCCCACTCCTGGGCATATACTCAGATAAAACTATAATTAGAGGGGCTTCCCTGGTGGCTCAGTGGTAAAGACTCTGTCCGTCAATGCAAGAGACATGGGATCGATCTCTGGCCCGGGAGGATCCCACATGGCAACAGAGCAACTGTACCTGTGCACCACAACCACTGAGGCTCTGTTCTAAAGCTGGAAACCACAACTACTGAGGCCACACACCACAGTTACTGAAGCCTGTGCACTCTGGAGCCTGTGTTCAGCAACAAGGGAGCCACCACAACGAGAGGCCCATGCACTGCAGCTAGAGAGTAGATCCCGCTTGCTGCAACTAGAGAAAAGCCCAGCACAGCCAAAAATAAATAAGATTATTAAAAAACTGTAATTTGAAAAGGTACATGTACCTCTATGTTCATAATAACGCTATTTACAATAATTAAGATATGGAATTAAATGTTCACTCTTGCCATCTCCTGTTTGACCACTTCCAATTTACCTTGATTCATGGACCTAACATTCCAGGTTCTTATGCAATACTGTTCTTTACAGCATTTTATTTCACTTCCATCACCAGTCACATCCACAACTGGGCGCTATTTTTGCTTTGGCCTAGCCTCTTCATTCTTCCTGGAGCTATTTCTCCACTCTTCTCCAGTAGCATGTTGGGCACCTAACGGCCTGGGGAGTTCATCTTTCAGTCTCTTATCTTTTCGCCTTTTCATACTGTTCATGGGGTTCTCAAGGCAAGAATACTGAAGTTGTTTGCATTCTCTTCTCCAGTGGACCACGTTTTATCAGAAATTTAATTCAGATGACCATTCTATCTACTAGCGTGGGCAAGAATCCCTTAGAAGAAATGGAGTAGCCCTTATAGTCAACTAAAGAGTCTGAAATGCAGTACTTGGATGCAATCTCAGAAACAACAGAATGATCTCCATTTGTTTCCAAGGCAAACCATTCAATAGCTCAGTAATCCAAGTCTATGCCCCAACTGCTAATGCCAAAGAAGCTGAAGTTGAATGATTCTATGATGACCTACAAGACCGTCTAGAACTAAAACCAAAAAAGGATATCCTTTTCGTCATAGGGGACTGGAATGAAAATGTAGGAAGTCAAGAGATACCTGGAGTAACACACAACTTTGGCCTTGGAATACGGAATGAAGCAGGGAAAAGGCTAATAGAGTTTTGCCAAGAAAATGCACTGGTCATAGAAAACACCCTCTTCCAACAACACAAGAGACAACTCTACACATGGACATAACCAGATGGTCAGCACTGAAATCAGACTGATTATATTCTTTGCAGCCAAACATGGAGAAGTTCTATACAGTCAGCAAAAACAAGACATGGAGCTGACTGGCTCAGATCATGAAATCTTTATTGTAAAATTCAGACTTAAATTGAAGAAAGTAGGGAAAACCACTAGACCATTCAGGTATGACCTAAATCAAATCCCTTATGATTATACAGTGGAAGTGAGAAATAGATTCAAGGGATTAGACCTGGTAGACAGTGCCTGATGAACTATGGACGGAGGTTTGTTAACACTACAGGAGGCAGTGATCAAGATCATCCCCCAAAAGAAGAAATGCAAAAAGGCAAAATGGTTGTCTGGGAGGCCTTACAAATAGCTGAGAAAAGAAAAGAAGCAAAAGGCAAAGGAGAAAAGGAAAGATATACCCATTTGAATGCAGAGTTCCAAAGAATAGCAAGGAGAGGTAAGAAAGACTTCCTCAGTGATCAATGCAAAGAAATAGAGGAAAACAATAGAATGGGAAAGACTAGAGATCTCCTCAAGAAAATTAGAGCTACCAAGGGAACATTTCATGTAAAGATGGGCACAATAAAGGACAGAAATGGTATAGACCTAACAGAAGCAGAAGATATTAAGAAGAGGTGGCAAGAATACACAGAAGAACTATACAAAAAAGATCTTCATAACTCAGATAACCATGATGGTGTGATCACTCATCTAGAGCCAGACATCCTGGAATGTGAAGTCAAGTGGGCCTTAGGAAGCATCACTACGAACAAAGCTAGTGGAGGTAACGGCATTCCAGTTGAGCTATTTCAAATCCTAAAAAATGATGCTATGAAAGTGCTGCACTCAATATGTCAGCACATTTGGAAAACTCAGTAGTGGCCACAGGACTGGAAAAGGTCAGTTTTCATTCCAATCCCAAGGAAAGACAATGCCAGACAATGCTCAAACTACCTAACAACTGTAGTCATTTTACACACGAGCAAAGTAAAGCTCAAAATTCTCCAAGCTAGGCTTCAACAGTTCGTGAACCGTGAACTTCCAGATGTTCAAGATGGATTTAGAAAAGGCAGAAGAACCAGAAATCAAATTGCCAATATAAGTTGGATCATAGAAAAAGCAAGAGAATTACAGAAAAACATCTATTTC